>RXPK01000212.1:472627-1072627 GCA_004143645.1 Protaetia brevitarsis
GCTTCCTGTAACCTTCGTTTACAGTTGCAACCCATGGAATGGAAACGCGAAATTTCTCTCAACATGATCATTTATCGTCACACATCTGACGAAATGTTAATTGTGCAGTGACGCCCGATTTTGCGGCACGACACCGGCTCAAAACCGTATGCAGGTTGATTGTTTCGGAACGGCCCCCTCATGTTTCATCGTACAATTCGAACCTAAAAGGACAGGACGCGAAATTTTCTTCAAAATGAAACGATTAATATAGATATGTTTGCAGGGCCGCTGTAGATTTGACAGAAGTCGTTGAAGTACGTTCGAAATGGCCGCTAACTACATAATTATGCGATGGTTCATGGGGTAAGATGCACCCAAGCAAGTGTAAGAACTCGAATATGATTCGACAAACGTTTAGAGTTATAGCGGAAGGTCGAAAGGGAATGCCAAATAATTCGCGAATATAGTCATCTACAGATGGAGCTAATCGTTAACCTACCATATGTCAATATGGAAAAAATAGACCCTTATTTTCGTTTACGGCCCGTTCGTGGTAAAGGTGAAATAAATTTCGTAACCGCGTTAGGCATGGTTTGTGAAAGTGATTATTTTCAGTTTTTAGTGATTATTGATAATTCAAGAGATGTAAATTACGGGACGCTCATATTCAAATTTAGAGATGATTTGGAAGGGAGAGAAGCGGTAGATATGCGGAAAGATAGTAAATGACTGGATATAGGTGATGAAGCTGTAGTATCGAAATTACGCGCAGGTACCCAAATTTGCAAAATACTTGCGGAAAGGCAAGTTTTTGCCGGCATTAACGCAAGATAGCTTAGTCGGAAATGGCGAAAATTTTGTAGTAGGCGGTGTCATCGCGATGGTTATTAATTAATAAGATTGGAGGATATATAATCATGACATAAGTAACGTAGCTGAAATATTGAAGTATTGTACATAATTGAACTGTCAGCCATGCCATATTTTTAATTTTATATGTGGGTGATTTTAGCCTAGAGATCGGCGGCGACAAAAGGACTTTTAATATCGGAAGGTGCGGGTTGATCACGGGCGGTCAGGTTTTTTTATCGTACTTTTTTTTATTACTTTATGTTGAATACTGATTATTTATTATTGGGCCAATAATATACAAAGAACATTTATTTTAGTAGATTGTGTTAGAATATTTAATATATATAGAATCAAACACGATGGCGCGACTAAAATGGAGGAATATTATTCAAATATGAATTTTCTTGGTCGTTTGCATTTGATGCTGATAATATTGTTTACAAAATAAAATGAGACTAAAATGGGAAGAAATTGAAATTAGGGGAAATCGCAACTATTTTTTAAAAGCGGCACTTATGGGTGTTATAAAAGGAATACGGAAAATAGAGAATAAAACGCAATAGGAAAAGAAATGGGAAGGGAAAAGAGTAGGCATAGGGAAAGGCAAAACGGAAGGGAATAGAAAGGGAATAGGGAAGGGTATAGGGAAGGGATAGGAAAGGAAGGGAAGGGATGGGAAAAGGGAATAGCGAATCGGAAAGGGGAAAAGGGATAGGAACAGAAAAGGGAATACGAAAGGCAGTAGAGAATGAGAATAGGGAACAAGAATGGTAAAGGGAATAGGAGGGGAAAGGGAATGAAAAAGGGAATGGGGATAGGGAAACTGAATAGGGAGGGAATGGAAAGAGAATGGGGAAAGGGATGGGGAAGGGAATCGGAATAGGAAAATGGAATAATAAAGGAAATAGGGAAATGAATCTGAAAGGAAATAGGGAGGGGAATAGGGAAAGTACAGGGAAAGGGAATAGGGAAGTGAATAGGAAAAGAATAGGGAAGGAACAAGGAAAGGGAATAGGAAACGTGGATAAGAAATGGATAAAGAATAGAGTAGGGAACGAGAATGGGTAAATAGAATAGGGAAGGAATAGGGAAAAGGAAGGGGACGGAAAAGCAAAGGGAAATGAGGAAAGGGATGGGAAAGGGAAAGGGAAGAGATATAGGATAAGGAGAGGGAATGAGAAAGGGAATCGGGAAAGGTGAACTAGGGAAAGGGAATAAGAAAAAGGAATAGGAAAAGGGAATAAGGAACAGGGAATAGATAAAGGGAATAGAGAATAAGAAATGGGAAACAAGACATAGGTAGAGAATAAGATAGGAAAAGGAAACGAAAACATGATAAGGGAATGGGTAAACTGAAAAATAACTGTAGGAAAATCGTCACCTTTTTTTTTAAGCTGTAACTTATGGGATGTTATAAAAGGAAAATTGGGAAAATAGACATGAAAACGCAATAAGGAATAAAGAGAATAGGGAAAAGGGGATAGAATTTGATTCAGCTCTATTTTTGTTTTTAGGAAAAAATCTTTTCTAACAAACAGTTTTATAGAATTAATGCTGCATAACCTAAACCTATATAATAATATAACAGAATGTTCAGGAAGACTGGGTTTTCCATCACTATAGTTTTATTTTCGCTTTTTAGGAAAAAACCTTTTCTACACAAAGTTGTCATAATTCAATGCTGGCATAAAGAACAATATTTTCCACTACACAGGGTGTTTCACGGAAGATTGAAATCTTTGATTACAGCTTTATCTTTCTTTTAGGAAAAACTTTTTTCTACAAAGTCTATAGAATTGAAATGCTGCATAAACCTAAAATTATTTTAAAAATCGGGTGTTCAGGAAGACTGGGTTTTCGTTTATAGCTCTATTTTTTGCGTTTAAGAAGAAATCTTTCTACAAGAGTGTTATAGAATTGAATTGCCAGCATAACTAAAATATTTCAAAAATACCGGATGTTTTAGGAAGGGCTGGCTTTTTTCACCTATAAGCCTATTTTTGCGTTTAGGAAGAAATCTTTTTACAATAGTGGTTAAGAATTGATGCTCCTAACCTAACATATTTTCGACCTTTAAGGGTGTTTCGCAAAAGTAAAAACAAAGAAAACTACTTTAAAACGTATTGCGCATTTATAAAAAGATGCATTTCTCGAGTGAGATGGGCGACTTCAAGAAACCGGCCTTCCTCAGTACCACCTTCCTCGACTTTTAAGAATGCGCCAGCATCTACGTTAATATTAAATAAAAGGCTCTCTTGCGTTTGCCGGCGGCGAGGGGCGCTATTCACATAGGCGTCAGCCGCTATCTGCGGTGGTGTAGAGCCCATTGCGACTTGCGTTTTCCAAGGCTCGAGACGGGGTGGCGATAGAGCGGGGAAACGCGGTACGCGAGCTGGGGAGCGGACCGTCCCTACAATAGGCGTATGAGAAGTAACGGTAAACTGTGTGTAGAACGTGGAAAAATCGATTCGATTTTTAGATTATTTGCGGCGAACGGCACTGGAGACCGAGAAATGTCAAAACTGGGGATTTTCTATCGATTTGGCATTGTCAAGTTGGCGATTCGCGGATCGTACGAAGCAAAAATGATATTGGCGTGGCGTGGATTGAAAATGGTTCTCGCATGTTTCTCTTACCGATGAACCTAAAATGGGTCAGAAGGCTTAATTTCTCAAAGACCGATTTTTAAGAGGTGCGTTTAAGGGCGATGACTTGGAATTTTGCGGTTCGTGGGATGTAAAGCGCTGTCACACGGTGAATGACGCGAACTTCGAGGACATTTCTAACATAAATGGCGACAAGGAAACGTAAGGAGTCGACGTGATCAGAAGATTGGGGAGCCTGTATAAATTCGTCAGTATTGGAAAATGTGAATAATACGAAAAAAATTGTCATTTGTGATGTAATAAATTCATAACCTACATGCATTTGGCGATAATAATAGAATTTGAGGTATTTAAGGCGTAATACCGTTCGATGTTTGAAGTGATTGTTCAGTTTTTAGTGAATCATGACAGGTGCGAGAGAGATGTCAAACTATCGAACACAGAACGCCAATTTGTTATGCAATTCGCTCAGAAACCGTAACTGGTGCGAAATTATTTTTGAAAACGCTCCTGTATCCTTCGTTTAAACAGTTTGAAGTAATGAAGTGAACGCGAAATTTTCTCAATATGAGTCAATTTATGCTCTCATATCTAGCCGAGGTCGTTAATTGTGCCAATGCGCCGATTTTGCGGCATCCACACGGCTCAAAAAACCGTATCCGGTATGAAATGTGTCGAACGGCTCCATCATTTTCATCGTGCAATTCGAGCCTAAAATAGGACAGGACGCGAAAGGTTTTTTCCGAAATAAACGATTAATATAGATATGTTACAGGGGACACCTGTCGATTTGACAGAAGTCGTTGAGCGCGTTCGGCAAATGGGCGCTAACACTACATAATTAGTGCGACGTGTTTGAGGTAAAGATGTACTCGAGCAAGTGTAAGAAACAAAAGTGATTCGACAAACGAAGTTTGAAAGGGACATGCCGATAAATAGCGAAATAAGTCATTTCAGATGGAGCTAATAGTCTAACCTATACAATATGTCAATATGGAACAATACGAGGTACCATATTTTCGTTTCGGCTCAGTTCGTGGTTAAAAGATAACAAAACAGTGGTAAACGGCACTCAGTATGTTGTGAATGTGATTATTAGTTTTTAGAGAATTATTGAGCGAGATTCCAGAGAGTGTCAAATCAAAGGGCCGTTTGTCGCGCCTAATATCGCTCAGAAACCGTATCGTGACGTGGAATTATTTTTGAAACGGCTTTATGCACTTCGTTTTACAGTATATTGGTTTTCTTGATAAACAACTCCGATGCTTTTTAATTGTGTTGACGTATGCAAATACCACCATTTAAGAAAGGATAGAGCGATCGGCTGAATGAGAATGTCTACAATAAAATAAATATATATTTCATATGCTTATACTTCTCTATTGTTGTATACTTCACACATATGTAAGAATAAGTAAAAATAAAATGGTGTTTCATTCTTATTATGTCTAAATAAAAGTGATATTGTGCCATAATTTTTGAGGATAAACTATACTAAAAATATTATAATATTTAATATCAGTTACGTAAAATTTTTATTATGCTGACAGCCGTAACTTCCAGCAAGTATTTTAACCAGTTTCGTAATAGTCACAATGATAAATGTGAACTGTATGCACATGCGTTAATTGTTGACATCCTGAAGATGTCACTAGGAAATCTTAGGTGACATTATTTATCATATACAATATAGTAGCACCAAAAACAAAAAATGAAAAAGTATGTCGATAGCAGAAGCGTCTAGTCGCCATTATTGTTATGATAACTGTCATAAACCGTAATCATCAATTGCATTCGATTTATATATTTTTGAGACTATTTGAATCGTATAGGTAAGTACTTAATTTGATGCGTATATATATTCACGTTTGTTTACGTTTTGTGATCAATGTTTAAAAGATGCCGAAAAAGGGAAAACGAGTTTAACCGCACGAAAAGGGCGACGAGCAGATGGAACGAGAACCGCAACAGCCACTCCACAAGGCTTTGCTCCAGTATAATTTAAACCTATTCTTAAATATATTATAGTCAGATGGGAAAAACATTCTAGATTCAGTTTTATAAGGTTGGAATATATCCATACTGCGTGTCCGTTGCAATTGACTTTCATTTCATTCACACATTTATATATGTGCAAAATGTATGTAAAAAATCTTATTATATAAAGAAAGAGATAACTACTTATATTATGCTACTTTAATATTACATAACTATTAACTGAATACTAAAAAAATGTTGCATCTATTGTGAAATATTGTCATAAAGCGCATAATTGCAAAATTACTAAACGTTGTATGTACAGATTTTATCGTCATTGAAAATTGAAGATCGATAATAGTGGTTTGTTAATTACGACTACTGATTTAACTTCTATATCTATATTTTTATAATTGTTTTTGTATTGTAAATATACATTAACAACATTTCACATATTTAAAAGAACATACAAACTAAATTAGTAATGTTAAAAAAAATGTAAATACGTATACTATACATGCATTGATTGCAACATATTAAACGTTGTTAACTGATTTATCGTAATTTTTGATAAAATAGGAAAGATCAAAAAAATGTTGTTAAATACACAACCATGATAATCAGATGTTATTCTATCCATTTATAATACTGTATGTCTTGCATATTATAAGTTACGATCACTTGCAAAAATAAGCGCATAATTAAAATAACTAAACTTTATATACTGATTTCATCATCAATTTGATTATATGAAGGCAAAAATAGTGTTTGTTAATTACGCATACATGATTTAACTTTTATATCTATATTTTTTATTATTTTTATTGTATTTGTAAATTACATTAAACAACATTTCACATATTTAAAAGATACATACAAAACGTAAATTATGTAAACTGTTTAAAAAAAAAATGTAAAAAAAGTATCAACAACATGATTAATGCAACATATCTACAGTTGTATATCTGGATTTTATCGTCCTTTTGATGATAAATATAAAATCATAAAAATGTTTGTTAAATACCACAACTCCATGATTTAACTTCAGATGGTTATTCTATCCTTATAAACTGTGTGTCGTTGCAATATTATTAAGTTAGGATCACTTGGAAAATATAACGCATTCATTGCAAAATAACTGAAACGTTGTAGTACCGATTTACGTCATTTGATAAATAGAAAGATCGATAATAGTGTTTGTTAATTACCAAACCAACGATTTACTTTAAATCTTATTTTTTATTAAATTTGTATTGTATTTTGTAAATTATTAAACATTTTCACATATCATCAGATATACAAATACGTGAATTAGTACTGTAATGAAATAAATATGTAATAATTCTATATATCTTTTATAATTAAATCGTTTTAATATAATAAAAATTCTATGTTAAACAACAATATACAATGATGATTTTTTAAAAATAAATTTCATTAACACCATACTAGAGTTGATTCCTTAAAAAAAAAAGAAAACATTATAAACAATATTTACAATATTAACCAATATTTTCTCCATACAAAATATAGATATTTCATATAGATAATTCATAATTATGCATACTATGAATTCCCTTTTAAATTCCTCCTTCTGTCGTTATTCGTATTAGGTACGTCGAACGACACCGGCTTCTCAACGTGCTCGCATCTCAAATGGAATGTTTGAACGTCGTCGAAGCAGGCACATCTGCAGTCGTCGTATCCGAAACCATTGCGGAGACGGTCAACATGATCAACGACGATTTGCTTCTGAAAATGGTAGCGAAGAGGCCCAAGTAGATCATTCGGAACGACCGTGATCGGACCGTCCCATAGTTAAGCAATACACGCTTTGGTAAATTCTCTATTTATTATTACTTAAAAGAAAAGTTTACGCCTTGCTATTGAAAATTTATAAAAGATTTATAGCAGAATAACTGTTTCTTGTAATTATAATTTTTTATTAAGGCAAAAAACTCATACATACAAACGTATCATATAAATCATTCATTCGTTCATATCATTTTTTCCTGTAGATTCATCCGACGATGACGACGACGATGTCAGTAGAGAATCGCGCGCAACACGAACCGCGGCTGGACGCAGACGACACGATTAGGCAACCACAGTCGCCCGTCGACTCGATCAGCCAACGTCGTTTTAAAACGAGGAGGAACCGATCTCAGTGTCACCCAACAGAATTACCCAAACCGTAACCTGTTTCCCTCAATGTGGATGTGGAGGAAGAGGTTCAAATCTTTCTGAACGAAATCCAAACCACACGGGCAGACGCACAATTCGACATGTACGACAAACGTCGAAGTGCCGCTTCGACCGATGTGATTTTAACGACGAAAGGAGACGGAATCGAATGGTGAATGCCAGAAATGAGGACGGCCGGCCGAGCGGGAAAACGTTGCAAGCGGATGTCAACAGACTACGCAACAATTCCTACTGCACCGACCCTATTACGAGGCGACACGGCGGTCAGGCAGAATACCGTCACGTTGGACATATGGAAGGCGTATGCCACCACTGTCGAGCCAGATATTTTCTTGCGCGAGAGAACATGGGAGGCACTTACCCAAGTGTTGCAGCAACGGTCAAGTGGCACCTGAGCGACCACAACAAGAGTTTCCACGCCGAATTACGGGAATCTTCAACAGGCCAAACACGTTTGTCCCGTACATTTAAGAGAATAATTATCCCGTTTATAATAATTGCTTTCAGTTCGCTAGCGTACAGGCAAACTTGAGAGATCTCCTGGCGAGGCCCTTACGTCTACGCCATCCAGGGACAGATATACCACCACTACAACGGACGTAAACGTACAGAGAAATCATTACAAAGCTGGCCCGCTTTATTATTCTCGACCCAGAGGAAGCGACACGCCAAAGGCTTGGAGGACGCTGCAGGATTCAACGTTAATGCAAGACTTGATGCGAACGTAAGCCAACATACATGCACGACGTCAACACACCTTCGCCAGAACAGTACAGACCACCCTTACCACGTTTACCGGCAGCAGAGACACGCAATCCAGAAGGTCCTCTTCCAGGGCGTATCTGGAGTTCGTAACGCAACGACGCGACCGGCATCACAGAGAGTGGATCCCGTCGAGGTGAACGAAGTGGCAGCGTCTACATGAATGCAATGAGGTTGAGATGCCCGATCCAAAGATGAGGGTGTTTTAATTTGACGGAGGATGATAATCGAGTTCAGAGATATCAACCTGCAGAGCGAATTTTGTGATCCCCTCACTTCCCGCTGCTGTTTCCGTACCGGAGAACTACGGTGGAGAAGCGACAATCCATATTGCCGATGTTCGAGACGTCGTCGTAGAACCGAGGGGTGACCCTATGCAAATATTACCTTAACCGTTGGCTTACGCGCATTGGCAACGATGCGGACGCCGCCTTTAATGTTTTCAGATTTGCCGACAGGCTAATGCCAGAAGTTTGTGGTATGCGCTAACCTCAAAGTGGACAGCCAATCGAATGTCCTACATTCGTAGTACGCACCAGGATCAGATGCGGCGCGCGAGCAAAACAGGTGCTAGCCGACTACGTTGCGAAACGTAGCGGAGAATCGAGATGGTTCCCCCGGAAGGATAGTCGTTCTTCCGTCCACATTCAACATGGGACCAGGAGCCAGATGCAACGCTATCAGGACGCTATGGCTGTCGTGAACGTGATTGGTTATCCCGTCGTTATTTTATAACGATGACGTGCCAATCCCAATGCCCCGAGATCTTGGAGAACATCCCTCCCAACGAATGATCGCGTCAAATCATCCTTATTGATTTGTCGTGTTTTCCAGATGAAACCCAACCAACATGATGCACGATTTGACCGTTCGTCAATGTTGATGGGGCGTACCTATCGCTCATCTTTAGCGTGATCGAGTCTTCGAAGCGCGGAATTACCGCATGCTCATATTCTCATCAAACGTTAAAGGGCGGAGGATAGGCCGCTCGACGCCAGACCGCATCGACCAGCTGGTATGTGCGAGCTACCCGATCCAGAGACCGAGCGACTCATCTTTCGAATTGTGGAGCGCACATGATCCAGGACCGTGCGGCGCTAAATCCGGCTGCCGTTGCTGAGATGCAAGACGGCAGATGCTTAGGAGGTTTCAAAGTATGGTGCGACAACACCAACATCAGAAACGGCCAGGTGAACTATCGCCGACGCAGAAAACGGTAGAGTCGTTGAGCTGCGACGGAATAACATGCGTTTACCTTGCGGAGAACGAGTTTTTGTTGTCCCTACAATCCGTATTTATTACTCAAATACAAACACATATCAACATAAGAAATTGCACCATACCCGGTGTGTCAAATATCTCTATAAGTATCTCCTTTAAGGAAACAGACCGAGCCCATATTCAGAGTGGTTCAGGAAAACGAGAACCCCAGGCTTTGGTACAATGACGAAATTAATTCGTATCTGAATGGCAGATATATGACGGCCCCGAGGCTGCTTGGCATATCCTAAGTTATGCGTTCCACCAGATGTCGCATCACGTCGAAAGGTAAGAATCTATACGAAAACATTAACAGAAAAAACCTATTTCAAAAGGCATAACTGATTCAATTTCTACAACAATACACATGCATTTTCTTCATGTACACTTATATAAATTCTCCCTTTTAAATTTTTATATTCAATTTCACTAGACACAATTTAATAGTTTCTAAATTATTTTCCATTAAACCATCTAAGCAATCATATAAAATTCATTCACCTCATATAAATTTCTACTCGCTAATATATCATATGTGTAATATGTAATTTGTATAACCTACAATATTTCATTATTTTAAATATTTTCTTCTTTATTATTAACATAAACCATATCTAACTAACGGGAAAAAAACAATGTAAAGCAAATTATATAAACGTTCTGCAGAAAATTATCAAAATATAATACAATCTTTTATCAATAATGCACACTTATATATAGTTTGTAATATTTTCGCTCAATAAATTAAATAAAATGTAACATCCTTTGTATTCTACATGTTCAGATTGCCAATCATCTGCCTGGTAGACAGCAGGTCCTCTTTAGAGAAGGTGAGGAGGAAATTGTCGCCAACCAGGAAACCTACCACCCGCCTTTACAATGGTTCGAAACGAATCGAAAGATCCAGAGGCGAGACAAATTGTTGTAATGGAGAATTCCAGCTGCAATACGTTTCTTGACAACGGCGCGAAACAGCTGGAAAAACCGCAAAGAACTCCTAAACCGGTCGTTCTAGAATCTATAACGTTTCCATACGCAGCGGAGAGTTATATTTATTTGCGACTGCTTCTGTTACCAGATAGAGGGCCACTCTTTTCGACGACATCAAAACCGTCGACGGAGAAGTTTGCCGAACGTTTCAGGAAGCCTGCAGACGTCGTAATCTTCTTCAGGAGAACGAGAATGGATCCGTAGTCTAAACGAAGCGGCACACAACGCGAAATGCCAAACAGATGTCGTCAGATGTTTGCCTACATACTGATTTTCGCAACGGGTCGAGGACCCACCGGCATTCGTGGCAGCAATTCCGTCGTCACATGATTGGAAGATTTTCTTCGGCGATCGACGAGGAACACGCCGAAAATGCCGCCCTCCTCTAGATCCAGTCACATTCTTTTGGGAGACGGTAAAAAGACTGTCGAACTTCGGTTTGGTAGACCCACCGGACTACAATGCGATTGAGGACAGCAACAGCTGGATGTCGACGAGGAACGCCGTCAAGGCGAAGACTGCTACAACGCCTCACGTCGATCAACGTCAACGTCTTCGACGCAGTCATGAGAGCCGTAGATGACGACGGGAAGCCAGAAGGCTATTCTTCGTGACTGGTGCAGCTGGCACCGGCAAAACATTCCTCTACAATAAGCGTCATCACGTGTTTAAACGCTCGGAACGTCAAGGTGTTAGCGGTAAGCGTGGACAGGATTGGCGGCATCGCTCCTCAAAAAAGGGAGAAACCGTTCACAGGTACCTTCGACTCCCCTTCGTATCGTGGAAAATTCAACGTCGGCCATCAGGATTTCAGTCGACAGAGGCGACTTCATCAGGGAAGCCAAGCTCTGATCTTCGAAGGATCAGCATGTCCAGTCGACTAGCTTTCGACGCAATCGCAAAAAAGACTTCGATTCCTGTGTGCCGACGATAAGACCCTGGCGCGCAAATGCGTCATGGTAGGTGGCGATTTAAACAATGCTTACCGATTGTTATAGGCAGTGACAGGACAACGTCGTCGAGGCTTGCGTCAAATCGAGCCCGAACTGGCAACTATTCGAAGAATTGCGACTCCAGATCAACATGCGCGTAGATCCTCAACAGAATGGATTTCGTCGCATGGCTGGATAGACTAGGCACGGTACTTTAGAGAACGTCCAGAAATTCCACGAGCCCATAGACGAGGAATCGTTCGCGTTCCCGATCGATGCGTTGTGGACAGTCCAGAGAACTGATAGGACAATTTTCGGACAACTCCGCGCAGGAGACGTTCCGAACAAGGCCGTTTTGAGTCCACTGAACAACTGGTGTCACGAGATTAATAATAAGTGTTCTGGATATGATTACAGATACTCCTGAACGGGTCTATATCGGCGCCGATTCTATCGTTGCCGAATTAGAACAGGAAGCGGACAATTCACCATGGAGTATCTAATAATCTGATGCCGTGCGGATTTTCCGCCTAATCGACTTCGCTTGAAGGAAGGCACCGTAGTTATGCTGCTAAAGAATCTCGACGTGCGCGCCGCCTCTGCAACGGTAACGATTGTTGATTCGCAACCTCGGCGAACACTACGTCGACGCAGAACAGTTGAACGGGGACGGACAACTTACAGGACAAGGATTTCGTCCCGGGGTCGACTTTTCAATCAGAAGCCGATACCACGTTAACGTTCGTTCCTCGCAGACGACAATTTCCCTAAAACCGGCATACGCTTTAACAATCAACAAGGCTCAAGGACAGACCTTCGACGCGTTGGCATTTGCCTAATCAATCCCGTCTTCCAACAATGGACAATTGTACGTGGCATTTTCACGTGCGAGGAGATTTTGATCAGGTATTTGTGTACGTTGCCGAAACGACAAATCAAGGTAAACTGGTCGAGAATAGTAATTCAGTATATACGCGAAACATCGTCTTCGACGAAATATTGTAATTTTCTTCATCCTCATTCGCCTATTTCAACTAAGAACGGCCAAATTCGATCTTGCAAAATGATTACCAAAAACGATTTATGTTGTTAATTTAAAGGAACACACCAGAGATTGAAGAGCGCGCGTCAGCTGTCGTACTCAAACGTCCTGCACCTCTCGCAGTGTTGCGGTGACGACGATGTCCACATGTTGTTCGAAAACTGGACCAACCTTTATAGGTCTGTGCTGATCGAATAGCGCTCTTCGTGGACTCGCACCACAACATGGTATCTGTTCTTCGCGAGATTGTTTAGATAATTAATTGAGCGATGACCATATTGAAATTACAATCTATTCTCTAAAGATTGTTATCACTCTTACAATTTTTATTTCACGCATTTTCAGTTACATTTACCTTTATTAAATAGCACTATATTTATAATGTATATAAACTACAAACATGTTAAACTAAAACCAATATTCCTACTTTTTTCTTTGTTAATTTACCCGAAATAATCAAAACAAATTACAATCAATAGGTATACTAAATATCATAAACTTATTTTGTATATATATCAAATTTATATAGTTTGTTTAGTAAATATTGTTATATCCGCTTTATATTCATTGTTAATGGACATTAAACAAAGGACCCACGACTAGGAACATATAATTACCGTGGAATTAACAATCTTTACGCGAAAATAACAATTAACTACAGCAATGATGTTCTTTAAAAGGTAAACAATTTTGTTTTCTAATTTAACAGAAAAATATATTTTCTTTTACAGGAATAAACATTTCAGCCAGCCTACAACAAACAGCTATCTAGACTTTTATGGATTTATTTCAGGATTTTTGATTTAAAAAAAAACACGAATTGAGGTATCCAGTAAACTTTGTATTATTACAATTTCAAGGTGAATAACAATATGCGAATGCTTTCTGTTATTTTTTAAATTTCCTTTATTAATTGTCAAATAATATAATATATATAATTTGTAAAATATATTTTTTGCTTTATGCATCCCAACAACATTATATATAACCAGTATCTCATCACAAAGAACAACATTCCATACTTCTATTACTAATTATTTGATTCATTTCTGTTAGGTTCTACTTCCAACGAAGCAAACTGACAATTATGATACATTACTACATCTTTATTACTGCAATACTGCTGGTACAACTGGACACCGTTTTGACGACATCCGTTTCAACCACTCGCAAATTTACTCAGGTACAAATCACATTAAATTAATTGCAGCAATATTTCATACTAAACTTTAAAAAAAAAAAAACAGATCCATTATATGGCCTGGTGTTTAGAAGCAGAATCGACAACACGTACAAAACGAAAAAAAACATAGCGGATTGACGTTTCTAAATTAGAAAAGGAATACGCTTATTTTAGGTAAAATCTACTTTTAATTATTAATATTAATAAAAGGCTCTCTTGCGTTTGCGGGCGCGAGGGGGCGCTATTCCATAGGCGTCGCCCTATTCGAGGTATGTAAGAGCCCGCGGCCGACTTTGCGGTTGCTAAAGGCTCGAGAAGGAGTGGCGGTCGCGAAGCGAACGCGTAACGTATAGATGGGGACGGGACGTGGAATCGCAACGGCGTATCGCGAACGAATCGTAAAATGTGTGTAGAACGTGAAAATTCGATAAGAGTTTAGATTTTTGCGGCGAACGGCACTGGAGACCGAGAAATGTCAAACTGGCGGATTTCTATCGATTTGACATTGTCAAGTTGGGCGATTTCGCGCGATCGCCACGAGGCAGAGATAGTATTTGAGAGTGGGGTTAATGTGGGAAAGGCTCCACACATGTTTCCTCTTACCGATTGAACCCTAAAATAGGGTCCAGACGGTTTAATTTTCTCAAAAAGACCCGATCTGTAGAGGTGTATTTTCCCGGGGAAGAGCTTGGAAGTTTGGCGGGTTTCGTGGGATGTCAAATACCGCTGTCATGCGGTAAAATGTAATGAGCTTCTAGAGACGATCTCTAACGTAAATGGGCATACAAGCGGCACGTAATGTGTCGAAACGTGACCAGAGAGATGTTGGGAGCCTGTATGATTCGTCAGTATATGGAAAAATGTGGAATATTCGAGAATAATAGTCATTTGTGATGGTACCGATTTGCCGTAACCTCACATGCAATTTCGAGTAACGATAATAGGGATTCGAGGTAATTTAACGTTAATTGAAAGGTAGAAAAGGTTCATGATACACGCTCAGGTATGTTTGTGATAATAAATATACAGTTTTTAGCGAAATTATTGAGCAAGGTGCAAGAGAGATGTCAACCCAAAAGCGCAAATTTGTCGCGCAGAATATCGGCTCATAAACCGTAACGTGGTGCGAAATTATTTTTGAAACGGCTTCCTGTATCCTTCGTTTTACAGTTGGAACCGTAAAATGGAATGAAAACGCGAAATTTCTCTCAATATGAGTCAATTTATCACGTCACACATCTGACCGAAAATGTTAATTGTGCCAGTGACGCCGGATTTTGCGGCATCGACACCGGCTCAAAAACCGTATCCAGGTATGAAATTGTTGTCGGAACGGCCCCACTCATGTTTCATCGTACAATTCGAACCCTAAAATAGGACAGGAACGCGAAAGTTTTTTTCGGAATTAAACGATTAATATAGATATGTTTGCAGGGGACGCCTGTCAGATTTGACAGAAGTCGTTGAAGCGCGTTCATAATTCTGTGCGACGTGTTTTTGGGGTAAAGATGTAGTCCGAGCAAGTGTAAGAAGACAAAAGTGATTCCTCAAACGTTATGAGCTATATAGCAGGAAGTTTGAAAGGGAACATGCCGATTAATTCGCGAAATATAGTCATTTCAGATGGAGCTAATAGTCTAACCTATACCATATGTCAATATGGAACAATACGAGGTACCATTATTTTCGTTTACGGCTCAGTTCGTGGGTTAAAAGATAACAAAACAGTGGTAACAGGCGCTCAGGTATGTTCGTGTATGTGATTATTCAGTTTTTAGATAGATTATTGAATAAATTCCAAGAGAAATGTCAAATTACGGGACTCTCATATTCCCAAATTATCGAGATGATTTCGGAAGGGGGAGAGGCGCGTAGATAATGCGGAAAAGATAGTAAAATGACTAGATATAGGTGTGATGAAGCCCTGGTATCGAGAATTACGCACAGGTACCCAAAATATTGCAAAATACTTGCGGAAATGGCAGCGTCCTTTTGCCGGCCATTATAACGCAAAGATACACTATTACGGACAATGGCGAAATTTGTAGGTAGGTGGTGTTTCGCGATGTTTATTAATTAAATAAGAATACTGAGAGATCTTATAATCATTGCACATACGTAACGTAGCTGAAATATCTGAAGTATTGTAACATAAATTGAACTGTCAGTCACTGTCATATTTTAATTTATATGTGGGTGCATTTTAGCCTAGAGGGATCGGCGTGCGACAAAAGGAGTTTGTTATCGGAAGGTGTCGGGTTCGAATCACGGCGGGTCAGTTTTTTTTTATCGTACTTTTTTTTTATTCTACTTTATCGATTGAATACATGATTATTTATTATTGGGGCCAATAAATATACAGAAGAACATTTATTTTATGTAGATTGATGTTTAGAATATTTGATATATATATAGAATCAAAAACACGATGGCGCGACTAAAATGGAGGAATATTATTAAAAAATGATGACATTTTGCAACAGACATTTGTGGGTGCTTGGATCGTTGCATTTGATGCTGATAATATTGTTTGGAAAAATAAAATGACGGATAAAATAGGAAGAAATATAGGGAAAATCGCCAACTATTTTTTAAAAGCGGCAACTTATGGGATGTTATAAAAGGAAATAGGAAAATAGAGAATAAAAACGCAATAAGGAAAAAGAGAATAGGGAAAGGGAAAAGAGTAAGGCAATAGAGAAAGGCAAAGGAAATGGGAATGGGGAAAGGGAATGGAAATGGGAATAGGGAAAGGGAAAAGAGAAAGGCTATGGGAATAGCGAATGGAAATGGGAAAAAGGAAATAGGGAACATAGAAAGGGAATACAGAAAGGCAGTAGAGAATGAGAATAGGGAACGAGAATGGGAAAAGGGGATACGGAGAGGGAAAGGGAAACTGAATAGGGAAAGGGAATGGAAAAAGAGAATGGGGAAAGGGGATGGGGAAAGGGAATCGGAATAGGAAAATGGAATAGATAAAGGGAATAGGGAAATGAAATAGAGAAAGGAAATAGGGAAGGGGAATAGGGAAAGTAAACAGGGAAAGGGAGTAGGGGAAGTGAATAAGGAAAATGAATAGGGAAAGGAAATAAGGAAATGGAATAGGGGACCTGGAATAAAGAAATGGGATAAAGAATAAGAGTAGGGAACGAGAATGAGTAAATAGAATAGGGAGAAGGAATAGGGAAAGGGAATGGAGAAAGGGACTGGGAATACGGAAAAGGAATAGGGAATTAGGAGAGGGAATAGGGAAAGGGAGTAGGGAAAGAGAATAGGGAATAAAGAGAGGGAATAGAGAAAGGGACTAGGGAAAGGGAATAAGAAAAAGGAATAGGAAAAGGGAATAAGGAACAGGGAATAGATAAAGGGAATAGAAATAGGAAAAGCGAAAACAAAAATGATAAAAGGGAATAGGGAAAAACTGAAAAATAAACTATAGGAAAAATCATCAACTATTTTTTTAAAGCTGTAACTTATGGGATGTTATAAAAGGAAACAGGGAAAATAGACAATGAAAACGCAATAAGGAATAAGAGAATAGGGAAAAGGGGATAGAATTTGATTTCAGCTCTATTTTTGCTTTTAGGAAAGAAGTCTTTTCTACAAAAGTTTTCTAGAATTGAATGCTGCATAACCTAAACATATATAAAAATATACAGAGTGTTCAGGAATACTGGGTTTTCCATCATATGGCTTTAATTTCGCTTTTAGGAAAAAACCTTTTCTACAAAAGTTGTACAGAATTCAATGCTGCATCAGTTAACAATATTTTCCACTACACAGGGTGTTACGAAGATTGAGTCTTTGATTAAAGCTTTATCTTTACTTTTAGGAAAAAAATCTTTTCTACAAAAGTGTTATAGAATTGAATGCTGCATAACCTAAAACTATTTTCAAATATACCGAGTGTTCAGGAAGACGGGTGTTTTTGTTATAGCTCTATTTTTGCGTTTAGGAAGAAATCTTTTCTACAAGAGTGTTATGGAATTGAATGCTGCATAACCTAAAAATATTTTCAAAAATACCGAGTGTTCAGGAAGACTGGGTTTTTTCGTTATAGCTCTATTTTTGCGTTTAGAAAGAAATCTTTTCTACAAGAGTGTTATAGAATTGAATGCTGCATAACCTAAAAATATTTTCAACTATACAAGCTGTTCCAAAAATAAGAACAAAGGGCAACCATTTAAAACGTATTGCACATTATAAAAGACGATTCTCAAGTGAATGGGGACCGACTTCAAGAAACCGCCTTCCTCAAGTACCACCTTCCTCTACTCCTAGATGCGCCAGCATCTAGTATTATTTATAATAAGAACAACATAATATACAGTTGGTCAATGAAAAAACATTAATTGTTTTTTTTTTCTAACATAGATCCGCCAAATTACAACGATAAAGATATTTTCAATTCTTCAGACGATATATAAATCCGTCGTGATACAAATGCCTAAGCACATCGCCATCAACAACAGATTAAGAAATGGGAACAGGAATTACAGGGAAGCATCTTAGAAGATACTGGATTTAATCGACCGGTTAGAATAAAAAAAAACATTTTTTTTGTTTGAAAAATGTACTATACAGTACTTAATAGTTTAAATTTATAACGTTTAAAATTTTTCTTTCCTTAGTTTAACATTTAATAAAGGTAAATGTATTATAATAATCACGGCCTGCAAAATGACTGACAGTTTATTTCACAATTCACGAGCTACAAGTGTATTTATCACTATCGCCACTTAACGGACATATTTGGCATAAACACTGCCACAACAAAATGTCATATTAAATCAAAATTATATAAATATCTCATTCAATACTTTTTAATATAACTCTATTCAATTTATCTGCTTTAACTACAACTCAACTACTAGATTTAATAAGGTCATATTTCATTACTTATTAACTTTGATTATACGTAAATTTGTAACATTTTACTTTCATATAAACCAGACTGTCGTCAACGGCACCCGTTATTAATATTATTTTAACATATCATTATTATTTACAAAAAACTAATATAACATTCAATTTAATGTAACATTAAATGATTACGCAAAACAAAAATCAGACTTCACAAGCAGGTCGTGATAATTATAAATGAAAATGATATACATATGAAACAAAACCTTTAAATAATGATTAATAAAAAATTTGTAATTGAAACTATACATATAAAACCAAAAATGTAAATCAACAACAACTTACCTATATAGCTGTACAAATGAATGTTAACTTTATTTCCTACTAATATATACAGTTTATCACTTAATGTAAAAGTTAAACTTAACATTCATATATATTCTTCAAAAATTATTATATATATTTGACAAATTAATGTGTTATTACTTTTCCAAATATAATTAGTAGCAACATTGTATGTAGTTATTTACAATATTTAATAGTAATGAAAATTAAAATCTTATAATTGTATAATTTTATTTTTTGTATTAAATACTTTTATTTAGATATTATAAATCGATTTTATTATACACGGCGTCTTTTTTTATACATAATTATTGTGAAATGCATTATATCCAATTATAAATCTTTGTTAATATACGTAATTCAATTAATTTAAACTGTTTTTTTTTATATTATTATTACAATTAAAGATGCCGCATTACCAAAACATATTTTTAAATATACCGGGTGTTTTCGAAAACTGTGTCTTTGATTATAGCTTTATTTTTGCTTTTAGGAAAAAAATCTTTTCTACAAAAGTTGAACAGTATTCAATGCTGCATAACCTAAACATATTTTCGACTATACAGGCTGTTCACGAAGATTGAGTCTTTGATTAAACCTTTATCTTTACTTTTATGAAAAAACTTTTCTACAAAAGTTGTGCAGATTTCAATGCTGCATAACTTGAACATATTTTCCACTATACAGGCTGTTCCAAAAGTAAGAACAAAAAAAATATGAATGAACCGACTTCAAGAAACCACTTTCCTCAAGTACCACCTTCTTCAAGTAACCACCTTCCTCAAGTACCACCTTCCTCGACTCCTAGATGCGCCAGCATCTAGTTGGCGTAATTAAAATTCTGTAAATGCAATCAGTAGTTTTGTTTTAACGTGAAGGTAATGTCAATTGAATAAAAATAGATTACAGCGGAGCGTAATAATAAATTTGCTGACAGGCTTTTCTTACGCGTCGTGTTGTGAAAGATAAAGCGGCACGCTTAACGTACGGCTAATAGTAAAAGTTGTATTATTTACAATACAGCAAATGCAATTAATATTTTTTTTTATTATTAAAGATCTCCTTGTTTACTAACTGCATGTGTGTATATGTTTATAATTTGGATTGTATTGTGTATTACAGGTAAGTGCCAAACGGCCACTTGTATAAAATATATCAGTGTAAAGTGAATTTTAAAGTGAAAGTTAAAATAGTGCATCGTACGTGTGACCTTGTGTTGAGTAGTAAGTAAATCTGTTGACTTGCAACTTCAAAGAGAAGCTACAGGGTGTCCCAAAAATTAAATTTAAATCTCTTGTGTTTATTTTGTATGCTCTTAAGGCAATTAATTTGTTTTTTAGTTGTTGAAATTTCGTTTTGTTTTCTTGTTTAAATTTAAATAAAAGTCTAATAGTATTTTAAAAGTGAAGATTAACTTAGGCAAATATTTTCCAAATTTAATTATTTAATTACTGTTGTGTAAGAGTTTTTTTTTTCTTTCCAAATTATTTTGTTTTTTGGGAGTAGTTACATTTTTAATAATAAACAAAGATGGCACAAAGTGATCAAGCTCCCCTTACTCAAACCCCAATTCAAGTTAATATTCCGCGAACGATAGGTCAAACCTTAGTTAATTTACCTCAGTTTTCTGGAAAATATAATGAGGATGTTACCTTGTTTTTTACGAAATTGGCACAACGTTCTAATATTGATAATTGGACAGAAGAAGAAACCCTAAACATTGCAAGATATCAACTATCGGGTGAGGCATATCAATTTCTGGAATCGGATCCCAGATTATTATCGTCAACGATAACGTACGCCGAATTTAAAGAAATTTTGAAGAAACGATTTACGAAAAGATTTCTACCGGGTGAACCACAGTTAGAATTGAATAAATGTATCCAGAGACCAAAGGAATCAATCGATCAATATGTCACGAATTAGGAATGCCGGAAGGCATTGTTAGAAGAAAATTTAAGTTTTGCTGATTCGGTACAACAGGAACAAGTGGATGCCGTAAAAATTAGGCACGACCGGGATCTTATTGGACAGTTTAGAAGAGGACTTAACCCCGAAATATTAAAAATGATAATTCTAGAACTTGGAAGCCCACCTACAAAAACATTCGAAGAAGTTGTCGAGTTAGCTAGACGAGGCAGAAATAAAGTAGCCAGATGTTATCTCAATATCAACGGATGAACGATATGTACGTTATAAAGCCGATTTGGTGGACAAAGGATTCAAGAGTCAGACCCATTACGTAGACGTACATCTGATCACATAACGGGACACAGGTCAACGACAACAATATTTATCTGATAGTAGAGGCAACGACCTGAGTAAATCGAGAGTTGGATACTACCCTCCTACGAATCATAGAAGGATGTTTGATAGAAAGAACACTAACGACAGGATTAATCTGCAACCGTCACGAAAGGACCTGCAAGTCACCTGCTTAAATGTGGGCAACCTGGACATTTTGCAAAGGAGTGTTCATCCACTAGTGAAATTAAGTGTCATCAATGTGGACAGTTAGGTCATTATGCGAGGGGTGCGCAAACCAAAGAAGAGCTCAAGCACCAGTTAAGACCGAAATAAGGAACCTCTATCTGTTGGTGCCAAAAATAATTTAGAAACTCAAAAGACTGCCAAACGAGAGAATTTAAACTCCCAGGTCCTCTGCTCGCTCCCAGGAGCAGAGGACGAAATTAAACAAGAAGTGTAAGTGGACCGTGCCCCTAACCTGTGAAGAACGAGTTTGAAGATGAAGAAGGCGATGCTGTTATACAAAGCGCAAGTTAATGGCATGGAGGCTCAGTTGTTAGTGGATACTGGAGCCTCGATTTCTATTATGAAAGAAAAATTCGTCAAGGAGATCAGAGCAAGGATCGGTCCAAGGACAGGACCGGCACTACGAGGAATTACTGGTGAAGAATTGCCGTGCTAGGTGAAGTCTTAGTGAAACTTCGTTTAGGACAGCAAAAAATTCTTTTCCCTTCGCAGTTTGCTCAGATTCGATAGCATTAATATGGATGGGCTACTGGGACGCGATTTCTGACATAAATGTGGTGTGAAATAAAGTTTTCAAGCTGGAAAGTGAATTTAGATTTAGGGGACGAACAGTTATTTTTATTTAAACCATTAAGTCACCAACGGAGTACAAAAAGAGGGAAGTGCGTGAATCAAGAGAAACAGCAAGCAGCCCAAAAGTTAACGAAGAATAAAAAGGACGTGAAGAACTTAAGAGAAGCTGAACCGCGAATTAATTCAAAGGAAGTGAAGTTATATGGTGTGAAGAGTGAAAAATCAGAAACAAGGGATGTTTTTAAATTAACGAAGTGATTGGAGACGTGTGTTTGAATCTCCAGTGGATCACTGTTTAGTTCATTGTGTCGCCGAAGACTTTTAAAATGGGGGCGTGGAATAGCAGTAAATTTCGGAGACGATACAATCAAGTAGAAATGTTAAAAAACAGCAGATAAGGACTGGTATGTCGCTGTCTTGTCGAGACCCAAGGATGGGCGAAAATTTATTTACTATTTGGTAACCAAAGAAAGAAGTTGTCAAAAACCCACTCTGGACGCATTGAAGCAAGCGCTGGAAAAGCTGAAAACCCATTGTCTAAAGAAAGGTTAAGAACTTGCAATGCGCGAAGATAGGATGTGGACTTGATCGACTTAATTGGACCAAAGTAAGAAAATATTGAAGAAGTTCCAAATGGAGCGAGAATTTCGATTACAGTTTTATGCTGGATACCACGATATTTAAAAGTGAACAGAAACCAGAAGTTGACTCAGCATTAGTTAGGCGAGAAGTGAAGAAGTTACGCATTAATCAGAAAGGAAGAAGAGACGAAGAAGGTCGGACCAATAGAAATAAGAAATCGTCGGAACAAGAGCGAGCTAAGAAATTGAAGAAGGAGACGTCAATAGGAGGAAATAAAGTTACATTCGCCACTGCCAATGGTGA
This sequence comes from Protaetia brevitarsis, assembly GCA_004143645.1. Lineage (NCBI taxonomy): Eukaryota > Metazoa > Arthropoda > Insecta > Coleoptera > Scarabaeidae > Protaetia > Protaetia brevitarsis. The sequence continues at coordinate 495,578 of RXPK01000212.1, forward strand.
AGAGTAACGCGGAGAAAGTAGTTGGCAGCTACCCAATTCGCATCAAACAATCCATCAACATCCCTCCTAGATGTCAGTACGTGTGTGAAGTGGATCAGGGCTTGATCAACCCTGACCAAGTAGTTTTAGTGGAGCCGACGAGAATCTTAGTTCATGAATTGCAGTAGCGAGATCTATTTCTAAGGCTAAACCAAAAATTCCTATTTGCTTTATGAATGTTTCTGAAGAAACCATTCGACTGCCGAAGAATCTGGTTGTAGCATATGTGGAAAAGATTGAAGTACCACTTCGAGAAGAGAGAGTTAATGCGATTCATAAGAATATACCAAGGACAACGAAAGTTAATGAAAACTTCGAGCTGAGTCATCTTATGGACGAAAAGAAGATGTTGTTACAATTGCTCCAGAATATTCATGTTTTTGTGAAGAGCGACAGTAGTTAGGATGCACTCAAGGTGTGAGGCATCGAATTTTAACGGAGGACGTTACCGCCGATTACGAAGGCACCGTATAGATACCATTTAGCCAGCGAATGGAGCTGAAAAACCAAATTGAAGAAATGCTAGAACAAAAGGTCATCAAGCCATCTAGTTTCACCGTGGTCTGCTCCATATTATGGTAAGGAAGAAGGCGGCGGAGGGTGAAAATAAGATTAGGTTTGCATTGATTACCGTGCGTTAAACTCTATCACCAAGCGTGATTATTTTCCATTGCCTAATCTTCAAGAGACTATTGACCAACTTGGAAACGCTAAATACTTTTCTACGCTTGACTTGGCCAGTGGTAATGGCAAGTAGAAGTCGACCGCGTGATAGAGAAAGACAGCGTTCTCAACCCCTGATGGACATTATGAATGTCTAAGGATGCCATTCGGGTTAGTAAATGCACCCAGCACATTTCAAAGGTTGATGTATTCCGTGCTGCCTGAACATGACAGTGGAACAATGTCTGGTTTACTAGATGATATAATTGTCTTCAGTAGAACATTTGAGCAAACTTAGAGAGACTTGAAGAAGTGTTTAAAAGGTTAAACCAAGGAAATTTTAAGTTAAAGCCGTCCAAATGCAAGTTCGTCGCTAAGGAAGCAAAATATCTGGGCCATATTATTTCGGGAAGAGGAGTGAAGCCTGATCCCGAGAAGATTGAAGTTGTTAAGGATTATCCCGACAAGAACAGTGAAGACATACGAGCTTTTCTAGGGCTCGTTGGATTCTATCGGAAGTTTATACCCGAATTTTCCCGTAAGGCAATACCCCTGACCCGCCTTACTAAAAAAGAGATTAAGTTAGAGTGGACGGAAGAGCAACAAGAAGCTTTTGACTACATGAAGGAGAGGTTATGTTACCCCACCAGTGTTGGTATAACCCGATTTCAATAACATTCATATTGTCAACGGACGCATCAGGAACAGCTGTTGGAGCTATACTCAGTCAAGAAGCTGGAGGAGAAGAAAAGCCCATAGCCTATGCTAGCAGACAGATGAATCGAGCTGAGAGGAACTATTCGGTGACAGAGCAGAGTGTTTGGCTGTTGTTTGGGCCATAAAGCACTTCCGATGCTATCTTTTATGGAAAGAAGTTCATCATTTATACTGATCCATCGACCTTTAAAAATGGCTCTTTTCTTTGAAGGATCCTACATCCGTCTTGCTAGGTGGTCCTTATTATTGTCCGAATATACTTCGAAATCCATCACAAACCAGGAAAAAACTAACCATGCAGACGCCTTAAGTCGTTTACCTGTTGGAAAAGAGGAAGAAGCCGACCTGATCACGAAATTATGGAGCTTAATTTACGATCCAGGAGGAGAACCCACAAGCAATCAGGAAGAAGTTGAAGAAATCCAGACATATAAGTGCAGGAGATGAAAGTTGTCTATTTTGGTCCGTTGCTCTTGCGTATTTACGTCCAGTTGTAAATAATAACCTAGAATTCAAGAAAAGGTTTGAGAATTATTTGGAAAGCGGCCTGTTAGATATCATACGAAGTTCAATTGGAAATACGAGCTATTAATGACTGTCGTCAAAGACTAACGTTCTCACATACGTTTACCGAATTGTTCAAACCGTTTAACGCATCGTATAGTAGATTTATTAGTTAAAGATGAAACTTTACTTAATTTAATCAATATTGAAGATTAAAGCTAGTCGAAATTCAAACTTTATCATTTCTGGAAAATTTTTGGAATTATTAAAATAAATTCCTAGTAACTTTAAAATTAACGAACGAAAATTACAACCTAAAACTTTTAAGTAAAGCTAATATGATGCTATTAGAACAAGAATTGGAAAAAGTTAAAAACCAAAATAAAGTAAAACAGTTTAAACTAGAAGCGTATGGTGTTGTATGAAGACCCACGAGCATGGGGAGGAGAGTAGAAATTAAAACTCTCACCGAATTATTATCCTGTGCTATCGTTGTGCACAGCGGAAAGTTGCAGCTACGTTATGTGTGAAGCGAAGAAACCTTGTATTTATTAACCTACAAGGCAAACATTATGTTTATGGGCTAAAAGAAGCGAGCGATGGCAACAAGCAAGCGACTGAAGAAATTGCGAGGACCAAGGGCGGAGCCAAAACGCAGAAGAACAGCATTATGATGCGGCTGCCGGTCAAAATTTAAATGGAAGAACCACGAAGCTCCACGACCGAAGAATTAGATACAGGGGTGTCTCAAGAATGCAGGAGAGCAAGAAGAAGTCCCATATGTCCCATATGTTGATCGAGAAGAACTTATGAAGAAACAGCGGACGATCCCGAAATTCAAAATCTTAAGGAACAATTGAAGGAGGATCCTAGTGTTGGTTATTTGAAGATGAGAGGGAATCCTTTTCAAATCTGGATTTCAAGAACAACCTGATCGAGTAGTGGTGCCGAAGAGTCTCGTTAAGAGGTTCATTCAGGATTATCACGATCCTCCATATGCTGGTCATCAAGGAGTCAGGAAGACGTTAAGTTTACTGCAGCAGCGAATGTATGGAGCAACATGAAGCATGATGTTGAAGATATGTGCGAAAATGTCATCCGTGGTATTCGAGGAAAACGTTTAACCATCGTCCAGTACCTTGGAGTTATTTCAAGAAGTAAACTATCCCATTCGAAGTAACCGCCATGGACATTGTTGGACCTTAACTGTGACGGATGATGGAAATCGATATATCCTTACTTTCCAAGATTATTTACTTAATACCCAGAAGCTATCCTTACCAAATCAAAAGACTGACACCATTGCCCGAGCGTTTGTCGAGAATATTATTACGAGGATGGCGTACCAAAGAAATTATTTAACTGATCAAGGTAAAAATTTTTTTTTCGGAATTTAATGAAAGATGTTTGTAAACAATTAGGAATTTCAAAAATTCAAACTACTCCCTTCCATCCACAAAGTAATGGTAATGATTGAACGAACTCACAGAGTCTTAAAAGATCTGTTGTCACATTATATCTCTAAATCACAGAGAGATTGGGATCGTTGGTTACCTTATGTGTTGATGGCTTATCGATCACAATACATTCATCTACCGGAGAGACACCTTACTTCCTGATACATGGTCGAGAATGAATTTGCCGAAATGACGACGTGTTTAACGCAAAAGACCGCGTTAACGACTATGCAGAAAAATTTCGCTTCGGGAAATGGTTGCCCGCCCTCGAAGATGTTTTCGGGAAAAGTGAGCATAGGCTGAAACAAACAGCTGAACAACGGAAGGCCCAATATGATAAGAGGGCCCGCGAGTAGTATTTGATAGTCTGGAAGACTTATGTCTATTTAGTAGGGTATCTAGGGGGCTTATTTATTGTATAAGGTTTCCTCTCTCGCGTTTCATCCACTGTAAAAACAAAACCGTAAGAAAACGGATATCGCCTTTTAAAATACTATTGGCCTTTCTCTCTAACGATGAGATAAGCAAAATACTATAACAGTGTGTTTCAAAAGTCGTGTATACAGTGCGTTTCAAAAGTATACTATACGTTATGAGGCGTATACGGTGTGTCGTGCGACGTGTGAGGGCTGGCACGTGGGGGCGCTGCACGTGGGGGTGGCTCTCGGGTGCGGGAGTCGTCTGTCGGGGGGCGTGTGCCGTCTGGCGGCTGGCGTGGGGCGGCTGGCGGGGGCGTCTGGCAGGGGCCGCTTGCGGGGGGCGTCTGGGGGGGGCGGCTGGCGTGGGGCGTCTGGCGGGGGCCGGCTTGCGGGGCCGGCTGGCGGGGGGCCGGCTGCGGTGGGGGCCGGCTGCCGGTGGGGGCCGGCTGCCGGTGGGGGAGACGGTGTATAAATTTATTTAATTCTGTGTCAGTGCTGTAGTAAAGATTGAGAAGTGTTGTAAACAATGGAGGATAACGCGTCGTCTCCTCTGAATAGCCCGTCGAAATTGCTAGACAGTATGTTTGAAAGATATGAAACTGATATTAGAAACGAATATAGATTGATAAATGAAGTGCAATATCCGTTGAACCAAAAGTGTTATATATCAACTGGTTTAAGTACTGTAAGAGGATTCATTCCGGTGGTAAAATTGGCATTGGTAAGTAGTGGAAAGAAGAAGAAAGCAGTATGTATAACCCTAATAAGATATGAATGGCAAGAGTTTTTAAAGTATCGAGATGACATCAATAATCATGTAATGACGAAGATGTCATGGTCGTGTAGACATTGTTATCAAGAGGCTTTACAAAGGACCAATGTTACCGATTCTGCTGCGAATATTTTCAAGATAGCATTCTCCTATTTTAACACCAACAAACGGCTGGAACCTGTAATACACATTGAGTGTCGTGGAGAGGAAATAACTTTAGACAAAAGGTGTGTTGAGATGTTAATGAAACTGTTAAATGTTGTAAATGCTAGAATAGAAAGGTTAGAGTTATTAGATTTTGTACGTTATTATAATACCGTAGTAGAATTCATTGTTAGAAATAGGGAATATATGGACATCAATAAAATTGATCAGTACATAAAGGATGTGGTGTGCGGTTGCGGACAACAAGAGCAAGTCAACAGTGCTAACGATGGTATGCATGAGGAGATAATCGTGCGGAGTTCTGAATATGCCGATTGCTTCTTGGAAATAATTTGTTATCAGTTAGATAGGCTTATGAATGATATCACAACTTTTATTTTACCTTAGAAATGTTTATCGCATAAATATGTATATGTATATGTATATGATTTAAAGGAAGTTAAATAAAAAAATAAGTAGTTATGTATTTGTTTTATTCAATATAATATAATTATAAAGAATTTTAACATTATATTCAGAACATACACATTCACAATTTGTCACGTTCTTTTTATTATGATAAAAACAAGGAAATTTTGTTTTACACAGATTTGGTGCCATTAGCAAATTTCTAAATTAATAATTTCTACATCTAAAAATTTTCTAAGATAATCACATTTTTGATGTCCTTTTACGTACACTTTATTATATGAATTACATACACTATTCAAAATAACGTTCATGTATTTCAAATCAACGTAACCTGATGAATATTGTAGATTTAGGTAATTTGTTTCAACCACCAAATTGTTTTTTGTACTTTTGCGGTAACATACGGAAAGTTGTGGAGCTTGAACAAGATATGGATACTCCTTTTACCATCGGTTATGCTCATTTCTTGGTAAAAAGTTTGGCGTATTAATCCCTGTATATCCACGATCAAGAACGATTCACCTTTGATTTTATTCCTATGATTCATCTTCAGAACAGGCGATAGTATTTTTTCCAAATATTTAATTCTGCGTTGAAATCGAAATCTATCTGCGGCATATCGCATCCACTCAGAACTTCGGTCTTCTTGGTCAACCCATTCGTGAACAATAACGTTATCGTTGAATCTTACTTTCTTCTCCACGTTGTTTTAAATAATCTTCTTCACAATACCAGTTAGGGCTTCGTACGACAGTATATTATCATGTATAATAAGACAGTATGCGTTTGTATTTGCTGGGGAATGCCGCGTCCGCTTCTAATTCCAACTTAATGTCTACTGTAGCGGATTTCACAGATTCATTTTGTTTTGAGCAGTCGATTACGTAGAGGGGATAATCGTAGAAAGTGTTGTAATCCATTAGAGGCTGTGCAATCGATCGCCCATAATAACTGGATTGAAAAGCTGCATACAACCAATAGGCAGTACTGTAGCGTTTTATTTTCATCTGAAGATTTAGGCTATTATATGGATAACTATCAGAGTTCAAATGTAATTTTATATTATTAATCGAAGCGTGTTCAAATTTGCTCGCATCTTCTAAGATATTATCTTTTCTATTTGTTTGGAAGGCGATTATTACGAAACGAGGTTTTTCCAAATTCGTACTTGTTTTAACACTCCAAATATCTTTTTGATTATTACGTAGCGATGGAAGTTCATGTAAATCCCATTTCCTAAAGGGTATGTATATAGGTTTGTTGGTGTTTAAAGTTTTCAAAAGTGTTAGACGAGTTGTATCATTAACTGTAATATGAGGTACATGCCATTCCACCTTATTAACTTCTATGGTGGCCTTCTTGGTACCGCTATCTGAGGTATTTCTGTAGCAATTATCATCGCTACGGCTCCTTAGTAGTATTAGTTCTTGGGAGCTGTTGATGATGATTTTTCGATAATCTTCAGCGAAACCCTAGTAGAAATTTCAACGGAATGCATGCGTTGAATTGTTTGTCCGATAATGTTGGTTGTTCTTCATTTTCTTTAAAGGGGTACCATCCAGCCATCTGCAACGATTTACTTTCGTTGTCGTTGTAAGATAATAAAGCTTTCATAGTGCATGTAATTCCGGGCTTGATACAACGATCCACTTCCACCCCGTTCAATTCATATCGTACTTGGTCAAAAAGGAATGCGTATGCGTTGTTCGTAAGCTTACATGTACCAGTCCCCTCACTACCTGGATTAAATTTACCTTCTATATATAAATAGCTATCTCCAGGAATTGTGTAGACATCCTGATTATTTATCAGTATTCGTATTTCATCGTTCAAGTTGAAATTATTAGTTCTCGGATAATATGTGTGATATTCTTCTTTCGTTATAACTTCATCAAATTTGATGCCTTCGTATATTGTTAGTTTTTCCGCCATTTTTCACTCTAAATCCAATAGATTGAAGAAATACAATATTGGCAGGTGTTAACTGTTGGAGCTTAGAAGATGAAGTGTATATTTGTTGAGAGGATGTGGGCGTTTTATAAAAGTTATGAAACGAAATGCCCATCTCGGGGTAATTGTTTCAATTCCAATCTAACAACAATTTGCTCACCTCGAAAATTTACCAAATCATCGTCTTGATCTAACAATGTCAGTGTGATGTTATCGATGCGTTTTGAATTGATAGGGAGATATATAATGTGTTGCGGAACGATATTTATGGAATAACCCGGCTCTACTTGCGGAGAAAACTCGTAGAGTGTGTGAGATAAACGTGTGTTATAATAGGCGGACGTCGTTATATTGCACTCTATTCTTATTGTTACCACTTTTATAATCTGAACCGGTAAATCCGATACATGCTTTTGATTCGATTGTAATAACTTGTTACTAAAACCCAGCATTCGACCTATAGAATCTTTCGGTTCAAAGTTAATTTGAAATTTACTTTCGATCTCACATTTCAGTGTATTGTTGTTAGGTTTGAGTGATATCGAATCCTTGGACATCTTCCTCTTCAAATATTCTTCTATATCAGTTATTTCATATGAACCGATGGGAATCGTTATAATTTCATTGTTGCCGTAATAAAATTTATTTGCACCTTCGACCACGTTTGGAATCGAATTGTAGCTATGAAATCCTATTAGGCCCAATGCATAATCATGATGAGGGCTCAATTCTATTGGTGGGTAGTAATCTGCGGAGAGCACAGAATTCGTGCCCTTTAAAGTAAAAGTGTGCGACATGACTGGTAAAACATACAATTAGCATACGTATTATATATTTAGCAAGAAATTCAAACATAAGTGACCACACTTTACACTGTTGAAATTTTGAAATCGTTCATGGTTATATATAATTGTAGTTGGACCTTTCCGATTAAAGTATTCCATCAATTCTAGTGGAGGTTTTAAGTTACCAAATGAATCGAAATATTGTACAATGGAACCCCTTTTAGCAAAACAGACCCAGTGTGTACCTGATCCGTTAACACTATCCAGATTGACGACTGCGCTTTCATTTTTGCGGGGTAATTTTGGTAAGGTATCTCTCATAAATACTCCTCTAAAATATTTGATATTTCTACCATATTTAAAAATATCAATATTTGTTAGAGGTCTTTGCGGCAGTCGACCTATTAGTTTTTTAACCCATAGGGGTTTAAAAATAGTCCCAATCCTTTCTTGTACGGTTTCATGTACAATCCTTTACCCTTTAATGCAATGGCTTCCATGGTTTCATTATGTCTCTGTGCTTCTTGTAACTGTTGTTTCGCCGCCTTAGCTTTATTCACGGCCTGTGCTATTCCACTTGCACCCCCTGCTAAGGCACCTACGGCGCTTAAACCAGCAAATAGAGGAATGAGCGGTAAGATGCCGCCTTGTTTAGGTATAGGAATTATTCTTGGGGGTTTGAATGTGTTTGCGTCCTCCAGCATTTTTAACTGCAATCTTAGCCGCAGCCAAAGTTAATTTTGCACCTTCTCTAATATCTCCCTTGAATTTCCTGATGGCTTTTCTTGCCTTCGTAAATACGGTTTTCTGAATCGGCTTCTTCTTCTTCTTCTTTATACCCATACCTAATTTCACGGTTTTCTGAATCGGTTTCTTCTTCTTCTTGTTTAGACCCATGCCTAATTTTCTTTTAGCTTTCATTGTGTTGGTGACCATCCACGCGGCAGCCTTTTCACCTAAACCAGAATCTTTCGCTTTAACACGTGACCAAGCTTGTTCTTCTAAAACCTTGTCCGCCTTGTGCCGATCTTTCAAGTTTTTGTATCGTGAATATGCAATATCGTGCTCTCTACAAGCTGCATCTAACGGATTTACACCAAGATCCCCCCCGAGTTAGTCGTTTGTGAAGTTTCGTACCTGGTCCACAGAACTGGTAACCGGGTATATGTAACTCAATAGGTAAATTATTGATCAAAGAATTAAGTACACCTCCACCCTCTTTAAATGTCAGCATTTAAATGAAGAGTGCTATGTATACATTTGTTAATTTATTTGTATTTCAGTTACAATGCGACTCGTGAAACAGAAGGACGCATTAGATATTGTCAATTTTGATAACGATGAGAACACAAAAACCAATAGACACGGCAGCCTGCTACCGAATTCAATTCGTAGTATAATTTGCGGTCCTTCAAATTGTGGTAAAACGAACATTATGCTTTCGCTTTTGTTTAATGAAAATGGTGTGAGATTTGAAAATGTATACGTTTATTCTAAATCTTTATATCAACCGAAATACAGACTACTTGAAAATATTTTAAACAATGTTAAAGGAATAAGGTATTTTCCTTATAAGGAAAATGATGAAATTAAGGACCCGGCACAGGCTAGACCCAATTCCATATTTATTTTTGACGATGTGGTTTGTGACAAACAAGATAAAATTAGGGAGTATTTTTGTATGGGAAGACATAAACATGTTGATAGCTTTTATCTGTGTCAAACTTACACTCGCATACCCAAACATTTAATAAGAGACAATGCAAATTTCTTGGTACTATTTAAACAGGATGATACTAATCTACATCATATTTACAACGATCACGTGGGCACTGACATGACATTTGAACAATTTAAAATGATGTGCAGCGAATGTTGGAAGGACAAGTATGGTTTCTTAGTGATAGACAAGGATAGTGAAATGCGCAAAGGTCGATACAGAAAAAATTTTGACTGCTTTATATATTTGTAATTCTCTCTTGAAAGAGGTTACTTCTATATTTACACTCATACAATCAGGTTGTATAAAATGGAACATCCCTGCGAGAACGTGGAGAGAGACGACCACTGCTGTGATTCATGTGCTGAATGCTGCTGTGCGTTCTGTTCACTTTGTGAATGTCTGTCGTGGATGTTTTTATGTATCTTTTACTCATATTAAAAGCACGAAACCATCATAAGATTCACCATTTCCTACTGATAACTGTTGGCTGACAGAGTTAAAAAAAAAAAATGTTATCAAGACGAAAGGAGAAGGTGGAAGGAAAGTCTAAAAAACTAAAACTAGACATTATTAATGCCAGTAAGGCAATTAGAAAGAAACACATGCAATTGAAGTTGGGTCGTTCGCATCAAGATGATTTAATTCGGAAAATGTTCAAACCAGTTACAGAACCTCTGGAGGGTTTAACTACAACAATAAAGAACGAAACGAAATTAATCAAGAAACCGTTAGAGGAACTCGATACTGCAGTGAAAAACGAGATTAAATCGATTAAAGAACCACTATTAGAGTTTACAGAGACTATGAAAAACAAAAATATCCCTTCTGCTTCGACATCGGTGCCGAATATTGTACTGCCCACCGTACAACCTGAAGATAGTGTTTTTACTAGTACTAACGAAAATGAACTAGAAGAGCAACTTCCGGAGTTGCAAACAGGTCGTCAATCGTTGGACGAATTTCGTCAATTGTATCAAACAATGTCGGAAGAAACGCCACAATTAATTAACGAGTTTATTGGAACTATCCATCCACTGCCGAGATTATATGTAAACGGTCTCTTCACGGATACATCTAACAAGTTTGACACTACATATGGGGTAACATATGAACCGGAAACTAATAAAATGAAATTGGGTAATGGTACATTGGAAATTGATGGCGTCGATGTGTTGATAGATGGTAAGCGCTATAAAGGAACACCAGGTATCTACGAATTGATATTTAAAACGCAACCGGAGAAATACAATGAAGATGATTTATCACAGTATTATGATATATTACAACAAACAAATGTACATCGTCGTCGATTTGATGGGCCCAGCAAATGCGAGGGGTACATCGTACAAGTGGCAAGAAATAATAAAACCCCTACTAGCCAAAAAACGCAAAGGAAAGTCGTGGACTGGTGCTGGCGGACGCATCGGTACAAATCTTATTGCAAACGTCAATACTTCTTACGATTATGTCTACTGGAATGACATAACGAAATCGTAGAAAGACTTAAACTGTTGATCGCTTCACAGAACGCCGGCCATACAGGTCACAATAACGAGATAGCCTCTATCATTGAGGAGCTTACGGAGGCGGGTGTTATTGAATAAATATTTACCTCCCGAATTCACAATGCTTAGTATTACGATGAGCACTGATAAATTCGGTTGCTTTCTTAGTGTTAATAGAATAACTGTTAAACATCCTCCACCTGCCTTACCTTTAACGGCGGAAGGTGACATAAATATAGGAGGTAAACGCGTTCGATATCTAGCAGACCCTATTCACGATCAAGACTCCGTTAATAAACGATATTTAATCAAAATTGGAGAATATGCGAAACAAAAAATACAGAGCGAGAATGATACGAAATTGGAATCTATAAAATCGGATCTGACAGAATTTTATAATAAATTTACGCAAACGAAAAGTAATTTTGATAGCAAAATTGAAGATTGCCATAAAAGAATATGGAAGCATAAAGATACGACAGATAAATCAATTCAGACAGCATACCATCACTTCAATAATAAACTCCAAACATCCTATAATATAACGAAAACAATGATTACAAGTGAAGTATCTCATTTAGAAGAATATGCCAATAATGAGTTTTCTAACTTGAAAGACCGACTAAACACAACGATGCGATTCTACAGTAAGGAAATTGAGACCCTCAGTAGAAAGACAAATACCTGCAACTCAACACTCAAAAATATTGAACAGTCAAAGTTAAATATAAGCGATTTTGAAACGAAGATGTTAACATTGAATGACGATCTTAAAAAGATGTCTACAGATCTTGATGAAAAACTTACAATAGTGAGCGACGGTGTTGCAGTACTAAGTGGTCGTATTTTGCAACAGATAAACACGGAAACTGCGAAGCTGGATAAAAAGATAGCGACCATAGAGAAGACAGCACAAGATAATGTTGAATATTTGAAGTCATTAATTGCTCTAGCGAAGACAAATTTGGAAGATGAATTTAATGTGACGGTTGCCAATTTGCAATCACAAAGGGCGCAGACACCGCCGAAGGGTAACCCTCAAGACCTAACACCTTATTAAAAGAATGGAGAAAAGGGACGTTGTTACGGAACTCCATAAACCCGCAAGACGCAATTTTCCCAGACGACGTGTAATAGTAAACGGTATTGACGATTTATGGCAAGCCGATTTAGCGGAATTTACAAATTACGCTCGTGAAAATCGAGGCTTTAAGTATATATTAGTGGTTATCGATTGCTTTTCGAAATACTTGTGGACATTACCTGTAAAACGCAAAACCGCCGGAGAGGTGCACGACGCGATGCGGAAAATTCTACAGGACATCGCTCGAAAACCGAAAAATCTTCAGACTGATGCGGGAAAGGAATTTTATAACAAACAATTCAAGAGTTTAATGAAAAAGTATGACATAAATCATTATTCCACTTATAGCGTTAAAAAAGCATCGATCGTGGAAAGAGTTATCCGCACAATTAAGGAGAAGCTGTATAAGGAATTTAGTATACGCGGGAAATACAAATGGATTGATATACTTTCTAAAATAGCTGATACTTATAATAACACTAAACATAGAACGATAAAAATGTGTCCTTCCGCTGTTAATTCCAGTAACGAACAACGCTTATTAACACAAATCTATAATAACATTAAAGTGATGGGTGTTCAGCGTTTCCGCGTTGGAGATATTGTACGCATCAGCAAATATAAGAGTATATTCGATAAAGGATACCTACCGAATTGGTCGACGGAATTATTTAAAGTTGTGAAGATCAAAATTTCAAAGCCTACGGTGTATTTATTAGAGGATATGAACGGAAGACCTATACTTGGTAGTTTTTATGAACACGAATTACAAAAAGCCAAGCATCCGGACGTTTATCTTGTGGAAAAGGTTTTGCAAAAGAAAGGAGATAAAGTGCGCGTTAAGTGGTTAGGACTAGATAACACACATAATAGTTGGATTGATAAGAAGAATTTGTTATGATATGTTTTAAAAGTATATAGTACATGTATAATAAAAAATAGTTTTTTACCATTTCGTTTGATTTCGAAACATACATATATAAATTAAGTAACCAACTGATGAACGATCAGTTTCATATTGGTTGTCATAGCTTATACGTCATTGGTTGTTAAAATAGAAACAAATATGTATCTCCCATTGATGTTTCTGTTTTGCTTAATTCGTACTATACTATCACTTAATACTACCGACTATCTCTATCGATATGGATATTTGGATAACTCGAGTACAACGATTGTCGACTTGAACGTTGCATTAATAAAATTTCAAGAATTTTACAGCCTACCAGTTGATGGAACTTTGAACAATGAAACTATTGAATTAATGAATAAACCTCGTTGCGATGTTTCGGATTATCCCACCGAATTCTATACTTATGCAAGTAAATGGACTAAAGATCAAATAGTATGGTATTTTGCTATGGCCGACGCAACAATTTTAAAGGTTGCCGATAGAGTTTTTACAGTATGGCAAAATCATACAAATTTGGATTTTACATATTCGGTAACAAATCCTGACATTATCATTTCGTTTTCCGATAAAATTTTTACTCATAAAAATAATCCGAGGTGTATGAAAGGATATTGTATGAAGACCTTTGACGGGAAGGGGGAGCATTAGCGCATGCCTATCCACCAAATCAAAATAATTGTATTGAAATTCATTTGGATAAAAGTGAAGATTGGTACTATGGATTTAATAAGACACCAAGTGCTCAAACGAGCTTATTTAAAGTATTATTACACGAAGTTGGACATACTCTAGGAATAAAACATAGTTCAGATCCCACCTCTATTATGTATGCATTTTATACAGAAAATAACGATCACTTGTCCAAAGATGATATCGAAGCTGTTCAATATTTATACGGAAAGAAAGAAGAATCAACTACCAATATTGCGAGTACTACTTCCACTATTAGTACAAGTACAAGTAAAGGGGATGAAACAATAGAAACGAAACTAGATTTATGTGAAACTCAAACTAATAAATTTTTAATTACGTCAAGTCATCACATGTATGTATTTCATAAGGAGTGGGTATGGATTATAAATTTAGCTGAACAACAACAACAACAACAACAACAATATATAAAACCGGTAAAAATTAGTAACTATATACCATTGAAGTTTGTCCCTATCACACATATCTATCAAAATATTTATGGTGATTTTGTAATTTTGGACAGTGATGACAACCTATTCTATAAGATAGGTTTTCCAGATTTTGCAATTAAATATAGATTACTGCCAACAAGTTTAATATCCTGAATGGAAATAGGATTAATTCTGTTTTCAACACACACACGGGAAGGACATATATATTTTATGATGATTATTATTTTGTTGAAATCGACGAATGCACTTTAACGTCAAAAACGCGTGGAATAATTACCGAAAAATTTCCAGGGATACCTCCAAATGTTGATGGTGCATTCAGGTATAAGAATGGTAATATATTCTTTTTCTTAAATCAAACATTTTACGAATTTAACGAATTCAGTAATAAAGTAGAAAAATTTGGTGAATTTAATTAAATATGATTGGAATTCAATGCACAAGTAAAAATACATTGATTCAGAAAATCCAAGCGCTATTATCACAGCTCCTTACCACACAAAGATAAAATGCATTCTTTTTATGGGATGTGGTTACGGATAGAATAAATTCAGTTGAGGTATCTAACAAATATCAGTAGCAGCGAGAATCTCACCATCATCATGGAGAAAGCTAACCAATTGTTAGAGTTTGAGTATTTGGAAACCAGAAAGCTGAGTGAGTTGGATATAAATACCCCTTATTTAATTTCGGTATTAGACGTGTCAACACCACTACGGAGAGAATCTGGTAGTCGCACTGGATGAAGAATTTGAGGCATTTCTTCCGAAACGCCTCGCAGCTCTCTCAAATGATGAAACAAAACAATTGATTGGAACTTTCCTAATTCTGAAGGACGTAAGAATTATAAAGGGTAACAAGTGCCCGATTATAGAATTTAGTAAGAATTAAGCGTTTTAAACGGTAAGTTTTTTTTAAAAAACATGGCTTTTACATTAATTAACGATTTATTTCAGATTTTTTTTGACATTAATGCAATATATGTAACTGTTAATGGATAATTTAATTAAATTAGTTGACGAATTATTTAAATCTAGTAAGACAATTAGGGAGTTCAATGAGTTGTTAATTTAAATGATGCAAATAAAAATCGTTGAAGATGCTAAAACAGTAAACTAGAAACCGAACTATGTATAATCAAATATTATAGCTGTCAAATTAAAGAGAAATTAAACAGTTGGAAAGAGGGAAGGTGATTGAACCGCAACAACGAATGTTGTTTGGAACGAACGTAAGTTTTTTTTTTTTTTTTTTTTTTTTTTTTTTTTTTTTTCTAAGAGATGTTTGATTTTTTGAATTTGCTTTTCTTGTTTATCATATAGATTAAGAGTGCGTTCAAAACACGTATTCAAAGCGGTATCGTCATCAACTTGCATCACACCGATCCTGTCCTATTTATGGCTGATTGCTTGAGCATCATAGAAAATAAAATTGAAAATGCATGTCAACAGTTTATATCTGTGAAGGTAAATGTCATTTTATGTTGTCTCTATATTAAAAATTCAGCAAATGAAATTAAAACGGATTATAAATATTTTGCACTTCTAATTATGTCGTAACTGTAACATCTCTTTTCCATGAAATTTATGATAAAATGGTTAACAATATTTTATTAAAAATGAGCGAATTTCAGGAACGTGACAGTGGTTGGGCATTAAAAGAAGTCATAAGTTTAGCGGTCAATATTAACAAATACAGCCCGTTGAAAGGAAACGGTTTCATTGAATTACCGCAAAAATTAAAGACGAGCAATGCGATTCTAAATGTAAAAAATAATGATAAAATCTGTTTTGTTTGGTGTATTTTGGCATGTTTAACTAAACGGTACTCCGTCAATACTAAAGATTATCCACAAAATTATCATGATTTTTTAAATTTATTTGGTATTCAATTTCCATTAAAATTATGTGATATCGCTAAGTTTGAACGACAAAACCCAGATATTTCCGTAAACGTGTTCGGTATACATAAAGATGGGAAAACAATAGTGGGTCCACTATATCACACAAAAGAAAAAAAAAAAACCCATGCCAATCTCTTATATTTGACTAAGCGTAGACAAAGTCATTACTGTCTAATTATCGATTTAGGAAAAATTTGCTCCCCACAGATCTCTAAACATAAAGAGCAAAAATTCATTTGTGATAGATGTCTATGCTATTTTAATTCGAATGAGAAATTGAAATTACATTTACAAGATTGTTTACTATTCGATTCTGTCAAGATTAACTTACCTAAAGTAGATAACAACAAATTGAAATTCGACAACTATCGCAAGCAAATACAGTCACCATACGTAATCTATGCAGATTTTGAAAGTTCACAACAAAAATCGATAACGATGATAAAGCAAATCAAACAGAGTACGTTTCCTATACATATAAATATCAGAAGCATAACCCCTACAGTGTTGCGTATCAAACGATTTGTTCCTTGAATGCCAATTGAATCATTTCGAAATTTATAGAGGTGAACAACCGGTAAATGGTTTGTTAAAAACTAAAGGAGGAGGCGACTACCTTTGTACAACACATTTTAAATGTTAATAAACCTGTACAACCACTGACGCCTGAACAATCACTTGAATATGCTACAGCTACACATTGTATGCTTTGTTCAATTATCTTTGATGACAATAATCCAAAACACTTGATCATTGTCACGTGACAGGATTATATCGATTTGCGCTATGTCGCAATTGCAACCTTAACCTGAAACTTGATAACATTATACCCATTTTCTTTCATAATCTTTCCGGTTATGATGGACATTTTATAGTTAAAGAATTGTCATTTGAACAGGGACCGATATCTATCATCCCATTACTAAAGAAAATTATATTTCATTCACTAAAACTATCACGGTAAACGATAAACTGGTAAAATTGCGTTTTCTGGATAGCTATAGATTTCTTTCCACATCTCTAGATAAATTAGCTAAATCTTTGGAATCAGATGATTTTATTCAATTAAAAAAGCATTCCCAAACATGAGTTTAGATATTATAACACGAAAGGAGTATTTCCTTATGATTACGTTGACAGTTTTGAAAAGCTACAAGATGTACATTTACCAAATAGGAAGGAGTTTTATAATACATTGTACGACACGAACATTAGTAATGATGACTATAAACATGCTAATTTAGTTTGGAACCGATTCAACGTTAAAACTTTGGGGGAATATTCTGATATTTATCTGAAAATTGACGTTTTACTGTTGACAGATATCTTTGAAAATTCGTAAAATCTGTTTAAAGAAGTTACGGTCTTGATCCCGCTAAGTTTTACACTACGGCCGGTTTTTCTTGGCAAGCCATGCTGAAAATGACTAAAATTCAATTAGAACTTCTAACCGATATCGACATGATTTTGTTTATTGAGAAGGCAATTAGGGGTGGTTTGGTTCAATGTAGTAAACGTTACGCGAAAGCTAATAATAAATTTTTGAAATCCTTCGATCAAAATTAAATGAATCATATATAATGTATTTTGATGTTAATAATCTTTACGGTTGGGCAATGTCTAATGCACTACCATACGGTGATTTCTGTTGGGAAAATGATATAGAGTACGTGAAAAATTGGATTATAATAGCATCTAATCAACAAACTGAATTTAATAGTAACATTCAAGAGGAAGAGGAATTTGGTTATATCTTAGAGGTAGATTTACATTATCCAAAGCATTTACATGAATACCATAAAGATTTACCATTGCTACCATATCATTTCAAGTCAGAAAATTCCAAAGATTATAAATTAATGAGTACATTATATGATCGCGAAAAACTAATTTTGCATTATAAAAACTTGATTCAAGCGTTATCGCTCGGCATAGAATTAGTTCATATTCATAGAGTGTTAAAATTTAAGCAGAGCCGTTGGTTAAAAGATTACATTGATTTTAATACAAATATGAGAGCGAATGCAAAAACTGCTTTCGAGAAAGATTTATATAAATTAAAAAATAATGCCGTATTTGGAAAAACTCTGGAAAATATTAGAAAACACCGGGATATCCGACTCGTAACACATTGGTCTGGCCGCTACGGTGCTGAAAGTTTAATTGCTCAGCCTAACTTTAAATCGGTAACAATATTTGATGAAAATTTAATCGCTATCGAATTGCTTAAAACAGAAATTAACTTTAATAAACGATCTACGTTGGAATGAGCATTCTAGATTTGTCCAAGACATTAATGTATGACTATCATTACAATTATTTTAAGAAAAAGATAAATAAATTAGAATTACTATACATGGATACCGATAGCTTAATATATTACAATGAAATAGAAACTCCTTCCATTCCCATAACGTCTATGAAATTATCTCGCAAGATTGCAATTTACATTTCGATACAAGCGATTATCCTTCAGATAATTATTTTGGTATTACTTCCGCAAACAAAAAAGTTATAGGTAAAATTAAAGATGAAATGCTAGGTACTGCTATTAGTGAGTTTGTTGGTTTAAAATCAAAAATGTATGCTATAGCAATTGATTCTAATAAGGAAATTATAAAAGCTAAGGTGTGGGTGAAAGTGGAATGCGTGACATTAACTTTCATACATATAAAAATTCTTTATTCAACAATAAAAAGTATTATTCAAAATTTAAAACAATTCGTTCGATAAATCACAATTTATATTCTGTCGAAGTTAATAAAAAATCATTGGACTCCGAAGATGATAAGAGAGAAGTTTTAATTGATAAGATACACACACTTCCTTGGGGATACCGAGGTCCAAGATAAATTTCTTGTTTTCTTAGATAAGAATTGATTATATGAAACCGCATTAACGTTTAACACTAATGAAGAGCGTTAAGATACTTTTATTAGTTTTTTTTCTTCTGCCTTGTTGTCAGACGTAATATAGTAATATATATTTATAATATCATAATAAACATGAATCAACCAAAAACCTTATACGCGATTTCAAAAGTGGCGATCCTTAATTCTATAAACGACATGATTGGAATAATTTTACTATATAAACACTTACCTACATTCATTGTGTTAGAGCTATTCTCTGAATATCCCCTACATAGATGGCAACAGATTATTCACGATAGTCATAGTGAAGAAGCAACGAGTGACCTATATTGTTTAGAAGGTTTATTCAGCGGATATGGTGATAAAAAATGTTCGCCAGCTTTAAGAAAGGCTATATTAAACTGCAAAAAATTGGTACCGAGAGCTGTTAGACCTAACACAAAGTTCTAAGGAGTTTTTCTTTCAATTTCAAACATATAGACCAAAAGTTTGTTTATGGAGGTATGGATTTAAACTTTATAACAATTATTCAATCTGTAAAGATTGTCATTTACGGGAAATTGACGCGTTCCGAAAATTAAACATGCATGACATTAAACGAACAACAACACATAAACATTTTGAGGTTTCACCTAGAGAGTTGCGTGCAATTGTTAAATCTCAACAAGCTTGGTGCAACTACTGCTTTCAAGTACCATTGTTAAAATTATTTTCGCCTGAAGAGTGTGTCACTTTATTTCATACATGTTTCACGTTTAATATAGACGCGTTGGATACGTATGAATCAAACAGATTAGATATACGTGAATTAGACAGATTATCCTCTCTTTAAAAAAAAAATTTGCCCCTGATGGTTACGAAAGCGATCAGGAAGATGATTAATTCGTAGGAAAGAGATGATTACTTCTTTATTAATACTACTTATATATGTTAAATTATCCATTTCTGTTTAGTTAAGTGTAGACATAATTTATACTATTTTATATGTATGTACTATTAGAATTTAATATAAATATTATCATATACTGTAACATTGAAATTTATATTATTTTATACTTTCTATTATATGCATGTACTATTAGAATTTAGATATAAATATTATTATTTATGTATTAATGTCAAAAAAGATAAAACAACTACATATATATATATCATCGTTTTTTATTTCATCCATTTCTTAAATACATGTATTGCTCATACAAAATATAAGTGTAACGCAATAAACTTTAATTCTTGGGAATCTTCTTTTTCTCAACAAATTCAAATTTTATCGAAAAAATCGTTCACAGCTTTACATCCTAACAACGATTTTTGGGCGGTGGTGGACCATCAATGTGATCTGATTGATCAGGTGTATTGTAGTGACGATAACATGGTCTATATGGTTGCAGTTTTTCCTTTTTCTTTCGAGGTAAATCATCCCATATCTGTTCCAAACATGTCGGACTAATATGCGTTTCGAATAGGTACATAGGAATGAATTTAATTAGACCCTTATCCATATCTGTCAACGTATCATTATCTAAATGTTGGAGTACGAGACCAACTTTTCAACTACCTTATTTTCAACATTTTTTTTTTTGCCTCGATTTAAGACTTCTCAATCTTTACTACAGCACTGACACAGAATTAAATAAATTTATACACCGTCTCCCCCACCGGTCGCCGGCCCCCGCAGCCGCCCCCGGCAGACGCCCCCCGCCAGCCGCCCCGGCAGACGCCCCCGCCAGCCGCACCCCGACAGACGCCCGACCCGAGACCACCGACGTGCAGCGCCCCGCGAGCCAGCCCTCACACGCGTCGCACGACACACGTATAACGCTCATAACGTTAGTATACTTTTGAAACACACTGTATACACGACTTTTGAGCGACACTTGTATAGTAAAATCCTTTCTTATCAATAGAGAGAAAGGCAAATAGTATTCTAAAAGGCGGATATCCTGTTTTCATACGGGTTTTTACATAAGCGCGAGAGAGAAAGATTGCGTCAAAAGCCCACAGATACCTACTTATTAATAATGCATATATATTTGAAACTGTAAAAATGGTTGGTATTTTCATTTCTCTCAGTGCAGTTATTTTTAACTTTCCCATTAAGGATATGTACGCATCAATAAGTTACAAAACATTGTTCAAAATAATGGCAATATAAGTTATACGCATCTCATAGAAAAAAAAAAAGTAACATAGGCATTAACTGAGAGAATCTGACAAAAACTATGAATTCAGTAGTTTGCACCTTTGTTAATTAAAACTAAAAAAAAATTGTTGCTTACACAGTATTAAAACCAAGGATAAATTGCCAAAAATAGAGCACAAACCGGTTTTAAATTATTTATTTTAAGTGCGACGTTTCAGAATGAATTTTAAAGGAAATAATTGGACATTGCTTGGTCGCTTACATACAAATTGAAGATGGGTACTACTCTAAACAATTAATGTGAAATTATATATGTATACCTATTTGGGAGATCTAACTCGTATCAGGATTTCTATTAAATACTGCAGTAATTTTTTCATTTAATTTATTTCCAAAATCACCGGGAATATTTTTCATTTGTGAAATTATGTTATTTAGGGTAGTTAAAGCGTTAGTAATTTTTAGATTATTTTGTTCAAAAAAGATAATCGTATCCGTCAAATGACTAAAATTATTATTAATAAATTTCAGTTCACTCAATAACTCACTATTTTGCAAAACTGCTTTGCATTCAATTATGCTATTGGCATCGTTAGGTAACTTCAGAATCAAATCTTTTATATCAACGAAATTGTTATAATAAAAAGAGAAGCGTCTACCCATAAAGTTATTGCACGGGATGTGCTACGCAAGTTATATGTAATAAATTCGGATAAATTTCTTTGAAAAGTCTTCCCAGTTTTAGCATATATGCTGCGGAATCGGAAACAAGTAGTAAAACTCTTTCCAGCTGATTTCCACCAAGCAGCTCATCTACACCACTTTGGACGATTTTACTGATATATACCGCTTACTTTAGTACATATTAAATAAGTCGTACTTCGAATTGTAGGATGTAATATAACAACTACGTTTACAACGCAGTAACCAAGATATCTACGGTTTCATCAACGCTAACCCATAAGTAGTGATCTATAAGGTTACTTTTAATTTTAAGCATAACTTTGTTATAGAATTTTGAGCGATATAGGCGAAATGTTGTCTCATAGGAACATGCTTTTTGAGAAAACTCTTTAACACTGCTGTAAACTTCTCGTAAACCCCTCACCACAAACTGCACTAAACTGGACGTACGTTTCGATAGCAAAGCTATCATCATCAGCAGAAACACTGGTTGGTGGTGAGGGGTTTAGGAGAAGTTTACAGCATTACCAATACCACAGTTGGGAGTATTTTTGTTATCTTTAATACTGGATGATTTATTTTTTTAAGTGGTATATTAGCAGCCAAAGAAGCTTCACATAAATATTGAGTAAAATTGTTAACATCTTCTACCTCTGGATTAATATCCTGTGGATGTTTCTTAGTTTTTATATGTTGGGTAGCACTATTGTTTTTCGTGACAATTTATAGTAGTAGCACAAATACTGCAATATATTTCAAAATCACTTACAATAGGTAAGTAATTCGTGTGGCCTATATTAATCTTTCTATAGGTCTTTTAGGACAATGCTGCTGTCTAGCACTTATCGACTCCAAAAATTTAATAAGGCGGTAACACTTGTAGTTTTGACTCTAGACGTGGTCGTTTTGGGTTTAGACATGGGCAGTGGTGTCGTTCGTCGGTCAGCTCTGACTATGTCCATCGTCGGACTCTATGGATCGGGAAACTCCCCCATAGTGCAGCACAACACTTCAGCGTACGGCTAATATGCAATCTAATATCTGATGGCTGGATTTCTCGCTTCTAAGGTTTTATTCTTTGTCTCTAAATAAATTGCCATACTCTTACACAATGACGGAGACACGTCAACCTGCCACGCGCTTATATTTTACCAATATCTGGTATGCTTATCTGGCAGCAACAAATAGCCGAGTTACTTTGCAATCACGGACTCCCACAGCTCGCTACAAGTAAAGCACTTTAAACTAAGAGCCGTTTTACACGTACGAGAATTTTTACATAAATCATAACAAAAATTATCCCGAAAATTTTGGTAAGAATTTTCCTAAGAATTTTGTCGCGACCTTTCAGGTCGTTTTACACACAGGAATAAGGTTAATTTCATTTGCACTTCTAAGTTGTAACCTAAATCTAAACAATTATGATCCATATTTTGCTGGTTTATCGGTTAACTGCTATTTGTTTAGGATTTCTATGCTTACAACAACAAATATCGTCAAAATTCCGGTTAAAATTTATTCCTGTGTGAAATGAAGTATCGCGACAAAATTTCTTCTCACTAAAATTTTCGAGATAATTTTGGAATGATTTATGTAAAAATTCTCGTACGTGTAAAACGGCTCTAATATATAACTGTGTTGTGGGCGGTGCTTAATGGCGGACCTCACAACTGTCTCGTTCCAGACGAACCTAGGTCCCAAGGTTCGTATATACTAGGTGGCCTCATAACTTGCAGGGGAGGCCCGGGGAAAGGGGAGGGTGGATACGCGATGAGGTTGTGATGAGGCGCCTCGCGATCATTTTCGAGTCAAAGAATGTTCCACTGGCGCACTATAGATGACACCACCAGCATTTTCTATTGTTGCACGTTTGTAGTGGTAATATTTCCATAGAGAATACTGCGGTGCCACGTATAGTACGCTAGTGGAACATTTCTTTGACTATATAATATGGTATTGTGGTATTCTGTAATAATAAAAGGAACCTGAAATTATATTTCAAGACACGTTCTTCTTGACATAACATTAATTGAAAAGAATTCTAAATTAAGATTTTTGTAAAAAAATAAATATTTAGTCTGGGAGTACAAATCGCCATTTGTTTTTACATATATGCACCACTTTACTTATTAAGCACAGCATACGTGATGACGTGTTCGCGCTCCTTCTCTTGATTGGCTGAAAAGTTATGAGGCCACCTAGTATACACGAACCTTGCCTACGTCCGACCTCTTTGAACGGTGGCTGCCAACTTGTATTCTTCGATGCGTACGCATGGTTGACTTCGGCTGTTCGCCAATCAGGGACGTTGTACTGTTCTGGTGATCGCGCCAAATTCCTCTGTTTGTCCATTATTTTCATGACGCCGCTTACGTCACCGCGGGCACACACACATACACATTAAATAGAACTAAAATATATAAATAGAATTTTAATCTTTGAAATTTCTGGTGAAAAGTTTTGGTTAAACCAAAATGTAATAGTCTGAACTGGTTTCTAAATCCTCAACATTTTTTATTGATATATAACTTAGAATAATGATTCTATCGCCAACAATTTTTACGATCCCAAAATGTTTGCACTTTACTAATTATATCACGAGTGCATTGAGAGAGGTGATGATCCCCTGCTCTCGCCAACTAGTATTTGTGTGCACCTACGTGATAGTAAACTGTCCGCATACATAATGCCGTAACGGTACCTAAACCGGAACATTTTAGAAATGTAGACGTTTCAACTGCTAAACACTAAACACACAAGTTAGGTTTTCGATACTCGGATATTGCTTGCATAAAGTATTGTCCTTCTTTTATAGATAAGTTAGTAGCTTGAATACAGTTATTTTATTGTTATTATTATCTGGGAGAGTTTTATTGAAATTTTTAAGCGAACGACCCCACCAGAGGAGTTTTATGGAGGCAACAATCTGCTGGTTGTGAATAAGCTGGTGATCAGATTTATTTGAGCTATGGAGCTTTGGAGCAAAAGAATTCCGTTTTGGTTAAATTAGAAGAAAAATCCAAAATTATGATTGGTACTAAAAATGATTATTACTTTACAGATCATTCCTTAGTGAAGGAATTTGCGAAATATCGTTACGGCGTCTTCGAAGAACAAGGTTACAAGAACGACCCAGTGTATCCGATGTACTTCCATGAAGGTGATTCCGTTAAGGTAACAGGATGCACGGATTTTGAAACGGATTATGGGTAAGTAACAAAAAAAAGCTCTGTAAGGGTTCTTAAATGCTAACTTTCACCGCAGAATTTGCAATGGGACTTCCACTGAATACAACGTAAGTAAAATGGTAGATTTCAGAGCCCGTTCTTCCATCACGTTCGCCGCGGAAACGCCTTCAGTTTCGCTATTCTGCGACGCTGGAAACTACGATCCCAACGCACATACCAAACACAACTTACAGTGCAAACGACAAAGCACATTCGACGTGATCCTATCTCATCCAGATTTTCACACCGACTCCTCAATAGTCAAAGGTGAAGGCGACATCATGGACACCAACACTAAGATAACTTATAAGAATCCAGGCACGACCAGATTCATGCTAGTCGTGGAGAATACGAACGATATGGTCACTAGAGTCGTGGCAGTTCTTGAGAAACGCTATTAGAAAGTTCATAACTGTAGATCTACCCGGAAATACTGCTTTGGGATTGATTTTGACGAATGATACCGATGCTATTATTGCGTCTCCTTTAACATCTCTAAACAGTTGACTTGATCGATTGACGATAGCCTCCGCGATGCCATATAACCCTGGGAGAACTGGTTTGAGTCCGTGTATTCACTGTGCCCTAAAGAAAGCTTTAGATATGTTCGCTGCAAAGGATAAAGCATCTGGATCTGCTATTAATGTAATCAGTAGGATCCGGAGTGAATAACAGCACGCAATTGATCGACGTTCTAAAGGAAGCTAGGGAACAAAAGGTGAGAATTGCTACTATAAATTATTCAATCGTCTTGAAGCAGCATCCTCTTGACTTCTTGGCTGAGGAAACTAACGGTGCTAGCTACACGGTGATTGAAAGGAAGATCAACGTGCAATACACCATGCAATCGACATATTTTCAATTAACGAATTGTAATCGAAACCTTTTACGCTGGAAATAAGAATGACGTTCCCATGGAAATCCATCGGAGGGAAATTTTATTGACGCGCCTTGATTACTGGTAGCTGCGTTTTAGATGGCAACATGGGACAATCCAGCAGGTTTATGTTGTACATCCCTGATAGTTACCGTCCATTAATCAAGAGCATTCAATTGACGAGTCCTAGCCATAATATCTATAAAAAACGGACTGACCAGTTGGAGATTAAATTTATAGAAATTGAATCCAATATAACAGAGGTGCGTAGTTGAAATTGATCCTCAAATAATAATTTTATTGACGATTATTTGCATTTCAGCCTGGAACTTGGACCTTCACTATTGTCCACAATCGCATTTTCTTTAAGTCATGGCGACACCTACTTCGAAAACAGCAGATGTAGTACGTGCAAGGTTTTGGACTAGGCGGAATCAACCTGGTGGACCTTTGATTCTCCTAACAGAAGTGAAGAAGGGTGATTTCCCCATAATGACTGCAAAGGTGGAAGTTCGTGTTAGCAAATTGGAGTCGAATAGATCAATTTTGTACGAGAAACATTTCGAGTTGTTGGATAGTGGAAGCGGAGATCCTGACATCACAAAAGGGTTTGTTGTTATAACGGCTAAAAGCGAATTGATACTTCATTCCACTTTTTTAAGTATACTGAGATACTTAGATATATGTCTCTTGCATACCTGGTTTTAAACCACCGCGAATATTTCTTCTATTTCAAGTGCTGAGATGTACTTACCTATACTTATAGAAGGTAGACTCAATTCAATTTAACAAACTCTCGGTTTATGTTTTCGCCGACTCAAGCTAACCTTAAGTGTCTACTTTTTATGAGATGGGGGAGATCCACTTATCTAGATGACTTCGTATGGACGTAACGCACTAAAACCTTACTTTTTATTGGCGGGAAAGGTCCTTTTTTACCTTCATAAAAGAAAATAATTCGTTTATGAGGAAAGATCGATTTGATCCTATGAAAGTCGAACAAATTATTAAATTAAGTCGAAAGGTGAATAACAATCAATTTCAATCTAGACGATCTTTTTACGTACCTTGGAAGGATTATTTGAACGATACATCATCATCTTATACGTCAAGTAAACGATGAAATATGAAGGCGTGTAACTAATAATATAAAGATTTCATTGCACACCCGGAAACTGGACTTGTGTAGTTCGGGATCGCATCGTTAAAAAATATTTTCGATAACAATGTTCTAAAAACAATTGAGGGCGATATACTTGCCACCATAATTTAAATTAAATAACTTGTATTGAAGCTTGAGAAGC
Source organism: Protaetia brevitarsis (assembly GCA_004143645.1). Classification (NCBI taxonomy): domain Eukaryota; kingdom Metazoa; phylum Arthropoda; class Insecta; order Coleoptera; family Scarabaeidae; genus Protaetia; species Protaetia brevitarsis. Next base: position 522,841 of record RXPK01000212.1, read on the forward strand.
TTCCCATTTTAGAGGAATATTAATGGTATTTTATAGAGAATTCTATTGGTATATCTTAATGAGCTTTAGTGAAGTTCAAGATCAATAAAGGAGATTAGTTATGATACAATTTGTTGTTCTTCTTTCTTTAAAATATATGTTAAAATAATACAAATTTTTATAAAACACTAAGTACTTACCAACCGCCACTACACAGATTCAGCAGTATCTACAACAAAAACAAATAAAATTAAGTCTATATTATATTAAACCGTGGTTTTGTATATAGAACATATTGCCTTATTCATCTAAATTAAGTAAGTTCTTCGAAATTCAAATCAATAATTTTTTTGTTCAAGCAGTTAATATATTTCTGGAATTGTTTTAGTTATTCAAGAAAGGCAATACTTCATTCCATGTTCTAGGTACAATGTTTCAAAATCTTAAAAAAAGCAGACTAAATATACTTGTTTAATAGTCAAACAAGAATTAGGTTTCATTAATTCGATATATTTAAGGCTTTGTTATAAAGTACTTCAAAACACTTTACTACATGATTTACTTTTTATACTTTTACCACAAAATTTCGCTATTCAGTATTGTAGTGACACTTTATTAAATAGTGAAATTTTGTGGTAAGAGTTGATATTAAATTTGATTAAGGTATAAAAGAGCTACCGTAACAGATATAAGGTAAGTAATTCTGACAAAATTTTTGTTTGAAATAAAGAAGGAACGTAGCCTCAATTAAATATTTAGTAAAATGAAGCACAATATATATTTTACTTAAAACAAAAATATTCTTACTGTAAAAAATATATATTTCAAGTGAGCAAATACAGTCTAATTGTTTCGGCAAAATGTTTTGTTCTTCTGTGTGTTATTTCTATTTGAGTCAATAAAATTTATCGTTTGAAATAAGTATTCCATTTGATGAATTTTACAAAATTTTATTTGAACTAAAGATATATATTTCATTATTTCAATGAAATAATTAGTTATTTTAAGTATTACATACATTTGACCCAATATTTCCTTTTATTTGAGCAAAATATTTTATTTGTTTAATTTTATTAAAGATATTGTTAAAACAAACAATTTTTTTAACAAAATTATTTGCTTCCCCAAACAATATATTTGTTTGCCCATATTTAAACAAAGATCAATACAACTAAAATTTGGTTGAGTCCACCAAATGAGCTTTTCAGTGTAACCAAATTATTTGTTCAATGGCACTCACTTTACTTATTTTACAACACTTATTGCTAAAATAATCTCGCTGGATATGTTTTATATATTAATTAATTAACTAAAAGGAGCAGCAAAACAATAGGAATGCCTTCGCTACGTTTTTCTTGTTACGTTAAGTGTAATTTTGGCTAATTCAATATTTTGTTAATAAAATCTGTTTTGTTGATTTAGTCGCTCCGCTCTTCCCTCGCTGTACACTTCAATCACATCGAAATTGCTGACCTGCCTTACTTTTTGCCCTTTTCATATCTATCATGTCTATATTGTTTCTAAAGTGACGTAATACACGATTTAGTTCCTTTTTATTCAATAAGATTCTGTAACATTTTGTTTTGCATAAGCACCGTGTAAGTAAAACACTCGTGTGAAACGAAGTAGCACTTTAAGGATTTTCCTTGCGCACATTTATGCCTTATCCTATTTTCCTCTCATAAAACCCTTGAATAAAGTGGAGTCCTTTGCTTTAGTAAAATGGGCCTTCGTTGACAAAGTTATATAGCTATAACTTTGTTTTCTGCGTATAGTTACCGCATTCCCATTATTCCAATTTTTTTATATTGCCATTCAATTGATTCCTAAGATCTTTTTCGTTTCTGTAATTTGCTATCAAAGCGATAGTAAGACAAAAAGAAGCGACAAGTATTTCTCTATTATGTAATCAAAACAAGTACTTCGCGATATTAACCTAGCTGAACAACAATATCGTCCCTACAGATATATTCTGAGAAAACTTCATAAAAGTAATGCCAAATACAGGGTGTAACAGCGGTAACGCCATGGTCTCTGATGGTCAAATGGTAACAATTTTTGAAATATTGTATATTAGGATGCATGTAGGTGGATCAGATCTACAATTTAAAAATAATATGCAATATACAGGGTGTTCCAAAATTTAGCAGCGTATCAAAGTTATGTTTTTCTTAATGGAACGCCCTGTATTTTATGGCATTTTGAAGTGTACAGTAAAAACTAGAACAATTTATTTAGGTTCCTATACCTAATTTTTATAGTTTATGAGATATTTCAATTTGTTTAAAAATGCAATGTTGCAAAAAAAGTTTAGTATCTCGGAAACGAATTAATTTAGAAAAATGAAATGAAAACCGTAAATAGCAAATCCTTTGACTGATTGAATGCGACATTCAACGTTGTCCAGTAGTCTACAGGATGTTCAAGTACCTAAGTCAAACTTTGTGAATTTCACTCGTGCGTAACTTTGTTATTTTAAATGGAACACCCAGTATATTTTTACGTTGATAGATAGGAATTTTTATTTTCTTTTAACTAGTATTAGGAGTCCCTATACCTATCTCCACTAGTTACAAAAGTTTACCGGTAATTCGGTAAATGAAAAATCCATACCCGAAATTTTTATCTACGAAATATTATGTTTATATATATTTAAAGATCTAAAGAGACATTGAAATAAAAAAAAAAACAGGCAAGTGTAAGTAACAATATACCCAATTATTAATTTTATGGGAGATGTTTTTTTGTTTAGTTTTAATTTAAACTTTTTGAGATTGAGAGCCGCTGTAATGCCCTAGAATAGAGAATATAGAAAAGAAACTGACAAAAAATTTTGATTAGAAACGTATAACCTCCATTCCACCGAGTTAGTCAAAAAGAGAAGGAATCAAAATAATCTCAACAAAAAAAAAGCAAAAAAACCGAAAAAAAGTCGTGTAGAAATTAAAAGAAAATAAGTCTCAAACAAGATGGATAACGAAAAGCAGCGCAAAGAAAAGCGAGATTAATGTTGATTTGTTGCTAGGACGGTTGCTAGAACGGTAGGAAGCAAAACATCCCACTTTTCCTACCTGCCTTTGTCAACAAGTGCAATTTCAATTCTCTCATTTTTTGGTTTTTTGTGTGGATTTTATTTAAATTTGAGTTAGCATATGTGATTTGTGCTCTGGAGTTTTTTTAAGATTTTTAAAAGTTTAAAATCGTTTTTCTTAAAGAGTAAGTAAATGTTTCATTTTTTAATATTTAAAAATAATAATATATAAGTATGTATAAATATATCACGTATTTAAATTAATAATAATTTTGAATACACCACATTATGAGAGGACATTAATGCAACATTGTTGTAAAATAACATTAAAATTTGAATCTTAATTTTTTTTTTTACTTCTAACAACTGTTTAAAATAATTAAATACAAATATTTATTACTAAATTCTAATATTATGCCTTAAGATTGTGCACGATATGTATTATTCTAGCTTAATTTCTAACTAATACTGTGTGAGTGTAAGAACTCATTATTTTTCGAAGATATTTTGCTAATTTTCCAATATAAAATCTACAAACATGTTCTGATTAGAACACAAAATCGTAATATTATTTGGAGTAAGCAACTAAATTTTGTGCTGTGCGCTAATAAATGGATTAAACATTTTTTTTCTACATTTAATTAATTTCTAACCTTATTTTCTTGGGGAATCCCCATAATGTCACACATGCAAAAAAAAAATTAACGGTAATTTACCCGTATACCGGTATTTTCATTTTCATTTCGTATTATACTATACCGCGTAGTAATGGTAAGATTTTTTTAAGTATTATTAACCATTTATGCTGCGAAAACCCTAAAAGGCCAAAGAGTCCTAAAAAAAACAATTTTTCAACGCATCAAAGGGCTTTTTTGTCATATTTTGTGCTATGAGGTTGGCTTAAGGTAACTATAACGAAATCGTGGTATTAAAATTGTTCATGAAGATGGAATTGTATGAAATAAACTATGTAGTACATGTTTACAAGCAACTGCGGAAAGATCTTAGTAAAACATTTCAATATAAATAGTTCCGAATACGTACAGGAATGGAAACGTTAATTCAGATTTGCAAATGAAAATATTTCAATATAAATAGTTCTGGTTTCTTACAAAAATAGAAATGCTAATTTATATTTTTGCAAATAAAACACGAACCTAATAACAGTAAGGACATTTCATTATTGTAATAACCCGGTATATTCTAAATTATTTTCTTCTTTATATATTTCCATTTCATTCCTTTGTATACGTAAAGATGTTAGTTTTCGATTCCCGTTCGTCTTAACAATGTCAAGTTCTAATATTGCAGCTCATATTAACTGTAACTCGCGACACCAATTTCCGGTATGATAATTGGATGAACGCCAGCTTCTTAAAATCTTAGAAAAATCAAAAGTGCTGATAAACACCAATGGTCATCAGATGGAAACTAGTGTTGATGTCTTCGGTATATTGCTTTACAAGAAAATAAAGCATTGTTGTAATGGAAGGGTACGAGGTGATAAGAGTGCCCTGAAAACCTTTTGGAGGTAGAAGTTCGGGATATGCGTTCGTGAGAACAGCTCGGAATCCGGGAGTGATCCTTATTTATTAATTAATATCTTATTACTTTTGTGTTTCCTAAGTGATAGTTTTTTTTTGTCTTTAATTATATACCATGTTATTATTTGTTTGTTACCTTTCTTGTATATCGTTAACGTCGTTTAGTGTGTGAAATAAGTGTAACCGAAAGGTAAAAGGGTAAGTCTGCACAGTTATTCTGGCTTGCATGTCTACGGTCTAATTGTTTTCATCGCCTCCCTTTTTAATTATATACCGAAATCTCCAAATTAGCAATTATTTATGTAATCCTAGTTTTATTCAGATTCTCTTGTTCATAATGTTTCTTTATTTTAGATAACTCTATTTTTATAGTTGGTTATTTGAGTTGTTTATTTAATATTTTTTATATCTTTTTTTTGTTGTTTGTTTTTTTTATGTATCCTACTTGTGTTTTGATTTCTAAATTTACAATATAGTTCCCTTTAGTTCTTAATTACAAAGTTAGTGATTAATTACCGACCAATAACAATTCTTCCCGTATTATTAAACATTTTTGAACAACATGTGAAATCTCAAGTATTAAATTTTACGACAGTCAATTTTTATCATCAAATCAGCATGGATATTTAAAGAATAAATCAACAACTACTGCAATTGTCAATATTATGGAAAGGATTCTTTCACAGTAAGAAATAGCGCCAGTGTCAATGTTCTTAGTGTTAGGGTTGATCAAATAGAGTTAAAATTGTAGTGTATTTATACACTTTGATTTAACACTAAAAAAATAGAGTAATTATTTTACACTAAAAAAAATTTAGTGTGAAATAATTACTCTAACAAGCTACTTAGTGCAATTCAACACTGGCAGAGTAAAGTATATACTCTATTAGTGTAACAATAGTCAATTCTTTGGAGTGCATATTGTGATTTCGTGCGCTGTAATAACACATGATCAGTTACGATGCGTTCTGATTGGCCAGAATAGTTGTAACGGTTTAGTGTTCAGTGCTTCAGTGGACAAGACGTACATATGTAGGCACATCAGCCGCCAATACGCTATTCTAGTTAGGTTATGTATTACATACCTGCTGCAGTAAAATAAAAGGTAAGTGATTGTCTATATACTATAAGCAATACATTTATTTAGAATTGTATTATAGGAGGATACCATCAGAAAGGGAGAAGGTAAATGGGCCGAGATTCTTACCAATTTTCTAATTAATAAAGTGCCGCAGTGTTGAGTTCCTGCATCGTCAGTAGAAGAACACCTGATAGCAAGGATGATAAGATGTTCAACATGTTCAAAAAACTACTTTCGTGTTTTGTCGATTCGTTTAATTTCAATATTTGAGTTTATTTTTATACTGTATAAGTACTATATATGTATAGAATTATTTTATATCGGTGTAATTACGTTTTATCTCAACGAACAGGGTCGTTCCTTTATTTATTAGTGAATAAGGAACTTAATTTACTTTCCTTCCATTACAGTAGTATTGATAAAACATTTAATAGAGAAAATTACCTCTTTCTAGAGTTAACAATCACTATTGATGCTGTTTAATGCACACTAGTAGTGGCCTTATGATCTACACTAAACAATTAGATAAACACTAAGAAGCAATAACATTCGCACTAGTAGTGACATTCTATATTTACACTAAGGCATATTAAATATCCTCTAACTACTAACACTACACTTAGTGCTAAAAAAATTACACTATTTAGAGGGACCTCCATGAACTCGGCGTAGTGTAGTTCTAGTCTTACAAATTTCTTACTGTGTTTTAATTCAAATGAGCGAAAATTTGTAGCTTGCATAGCATGCGATTTGTCAAAAGCTTTTGATATGGTTCACCACAACATCTTATTAGATAAATTACAAAACGGTATACGGAGTACAGCCTTTTCAATTCCTATTTACATCAACGTTCACAATATATATAGAAATACGTCACTTCCATGAAAATAGTATTCTAGCATGTCATCGCTAAATGTTATCAAATATTTCAGTCGGAATCCCACAGGATTCGATCTTAGACCCTCTCCTACTTGTACTGTTCATTAATGATATGTCCGCCTACAATACAGGTTCACACGGACAACACCAGTATCTTAATTACATTCAACTATGGAAGAACTTTTGTGCAACTCCCGCTTGCAGGAATTACGAAATACCAATGGTTTTCGCGCAATAAATTAATTATTAACATTGATAAAACTAAATCATTAATTTTTGAGCATAAGGATAAAGTAAATTTGTCGATAAAGAATATGTAGATCGAAACAGTGTAGTAGACTGGAAGCCGCATATAAATAGTGTTATTTCAAAATAAAATTCGGCAATTTACGTATTAATTAATAAAAAAATATGATGTGATTATCCTTCATCATTAAAAATGTTATATCCTGCCTAATACTTTAAATTATTAATTTAAATTATGATTTGCTTTTCTGGGGAGCTGATGTAAATACTAAACAAATCCTGTTATTACAAAAAAAGCAATCCGTGTAATCAATAACTTATCGTCTAGAGAGTCTTGTAGAGAATATTTTAGACGTATAGGTATCCCAACCATATATAATTTATACATTCAAACCGTATCAATATATGTGCATAATAATAAAAGTAAATTCCTTACGAATGTACAATCTCATGAATAGATAAAATACAAGGAATTCAGATATCGTCCGCTGTGACCTGGCTAAGTCAAGTAAATTTCATAAATCACACATAATTAATGGCACAAAAATTTATAACTCTCTACCTGATACTGTGAAAGAACTTCAATCGTTTGCAGTTAAGGGAATTTTTGAGCATTCGCTGTTTTTATTCACTAGATGAGTTTTTTTTTCTAGTAAAGAGCATTAAAATTTCCTATTCTTTCTTGATGTTTTTTAAATTAACTTTATACGTGATTAATTTTTATATTTATATTTACACTATGTTTTTTATATTATCTTTATATTTTTCAACACCAATGGTATCATTGCAACAAATGAATAAATAAATTTATTAATTGTTGATTAGTATCTCCTTCAGAATATGGTAGCTATAACCCGTTTCTTTACAAGGACGCAAGCTCGTTGGACCAACGTAGAGCAGCCACTCAATGTGGACACTGCCGCCGTATTTCTTGATATTTTTTTTTCCTTTTTTTCCATTCAGAAATCAAGAAAGACGGGAGAGAGGATTGTCTATATAATACCAAGTTTGACATTTAGACACAATAGAATTACAAAGAAAATATAAGTATATATTTTAAAGTTATTAAATTGGATTAAATGAAATATTAAAATAAGTTATAGATATTAAAAAATATTAAATTTAAAAGTTTAATTAAAATTTTTAAAAATGTCGTAGGCTAATCAAACGAGGGTGCAAAACAATATGCTATAATTGTTAGTGTTTATTTAGTTATCGTGAAAAATTAACACAAAGAATTACTAAAAAAAAGTGACTAGACAAAGCGTTAATATGGCAGAAAGAATAGAGTTCAAATTATAGCTCTTCATGAAAAAAAAACCTACGTTTACACGGCGGGCCAAGCTTGAGAAACTGCGGGATGGTGTTATGCGTTGCTTAAATAGATAAAACCGCAAAAATTAGCTTCTCGAAAGTGCAAAACTTAGCATGCGTATGCATAGCTGTGGCTATGAGGATCTATCCAGCGGCTATCGAGGTAGTACTGGATCTTACCGCTTTCCACATTATGATGGAAGGCCTGGCAAAAAGGACCACACTCAGAATGATCAAGGAAAGAATGATTAGGTATGGGCCTCAATTTTCTGACGATGATTAAACCTGGGACATTGCTCGGGACGAATATCCAAAAAATTCGTCTTTGTGAAAAAATTTACCACAAAGCTTAGCAACAAGAGCAATCAAAGCACCACACCGTCTTGCAATTGAATAGAAATACCATCATAGGTATACGGATGTCTTTAAAGCGGCAGAAGAAATTTGAATTGAAATATATGGGCCTAGCACCAAGTACTTTGAAAGCTTGGAAACATACCCGAGAATCTTTCAGGCGGCAATATACGCTATTGAAAGATGCATCCAGTTCAACATTCGACAGGAATTACCGAAAGCAGAAGATTATCATGATGTGTCACGCAGGAGTGGAAAGAAACGAAATAACGAATAATCTTGAAAGAAAGGGTCAGAAACCTTTTGCGGAATAAGTAGCGATACAGTACTGAAGCAATTTAAAAGTGAAATGGAGCAAAGAAAATCCAATTATTGGGAGAATCTCCAAGAAGTCAGGAAAGCTAAAACCCTTGTGGAAATCTGTAATCAGAAGAGATTTATAGAATACATCAACCTAAGTAAGAGCAATGTTCGCATATGAACACGAATACTTGTAGGTTATTGTATAGTGAAAGGGCATCTGAGTAAGCTTGGATTAGTAAAGATAAGAATCTGAGTGTAGATTTTATGGGGACAGGATGAAACACACATCCATCTCAATTGCGTAGCACTGTGCAACTCAATGGCGTTGCACTTGGGAGCGTGTGAAATCGAAGAGGTGACTTATCTAACATCCACCCTTCTTTATATCCAGCAGTTTCTAACAGGAATAGGATTGAAAGGACAAAAAAACTGTAAAAGGCAAAATATGGGACACAGTCTGATAGGTTGCAGGGTCCATCCGTAATGATTTCTTGATGATTTCACATTGATCGGTAATAATCGGTTCAAATTCTGAAATGATTTTATACAAAATGATTGATAAGAAGAATTTCTGCAACATTAAACCACCCGAGGTGGTATAGATGTGATCCAACGCAACCTGAGAAAACTATTTCTAGATGATATAATTCTCAGTAATAAAAGAATTTGAAACATTTACTATGTTAAGGATAACTTTTTTTTTGATATGGAATGTAATGAAGAGACATATGTTTGGAATAATTTTATTGCTTTGGATTGATTGAAATTGTTTTGTTAAGTTTCATTTTTAGGTTAAGTTGTTTTTAATAGCTAAAGTTGAATAAACTGAATTCTCTCACTTGCGGGCATTGGAAAAAATCTTTAAGTGGAAGTTTTTTAAAATGTATAGCTTTGTGCTCTAAGAGTATTTTGACGTAGTTGATACTTGATTGTGCAGGTACTTATGCGCATTTTCCATGTTGAGGGGATATCTATAAGTAATTAGTAATTTTCAAAATATTCCACTTTTCATAAAATAGTAATTTGCTACCAAAATCCTATTCATTATCCAATAATCTGTAGTTCTTGGGTTTCTACGCTTGCGTAATTTGTGACTTATTATTAGTCAATCTTGTTTAAATGCTTTTAATGTACTTTCTGTATTAAAATTTGTTATTCTCATGTTTGTTTCAAAGGAGATGACACATATGCCTTTATTCTCAAAAATATTGACCTTTCTTTCCAAAATAAACATAAACAATTACGAAAACCGGGTTTAATGTTTACACCTTGCCAAAAATTATTTTTCGCAGTTTATAGAATATTGTCGCGATATTGCCGCGATACATTTGGTATAATTTTGACATCAGAAAGATGAACAACTACGACAGTGTTATCTTTTAGTCTCTTTCATGTAAGAAAATTGTTTCTGAAGAGCGTTGCATGCCGGCTGAAAACCGCCAAACTCATAACTTACGTCTCCATTCCAATATATGCGAAGACCTAATTGATAAGCTAACAAAGAAGTTGTAGATATTCAGCAAAGTAATCCACTTTTTTTGAATACATGTGTTAAAGATTTAGCAATATTATAAAATTGGATATAAAGCGTATATGCTCTCATCTCTACCTCAGTAAACCATTCATACGTCATGCATCCCCAGTGTGAGCAGTACTGCATATAATACTATTATATTAAGGGACATGTCAAACTCTTATGAATTTATTTTTCACGGAGATATAAGAGACGATATATTTAAACTCTGCTGGCACCAAATGCCATTACGACGATCAAAATAGTGTTGCAGAAAGTGCGGAATTAATGAGATTTATATGATTTTTTCCTCTTTTCTTATTTCACTTCTGTTGTTATTGTTAATAGGCAGAAAAGAGATACTACAAGTAAAATACGTGAATTTAGGTATTTATTACACCCATTTCTACACAAATATATTAGTTATTTATGCAAGGAATTGTGAATACTTATTGTTTTAACGATCTAAAATCGGGCGTTATGTTGGCAGATCCCAGGATACAGAAACCTTATACTTAAATCATTAGTAGCGCACAGACAATAAAGAAAGCAGTACGTTGCAACTTATGCAATCACATATATGTGACATCCATTTACTATATGTTTTGAAAACGACAAAAAGTGATAATAACAATGTGTATCCACTTGTCGTTTGTTCTTTTAGGTTAAGTTGTTGTTAGCCTTTTTATAATTTATGCCTTGACTTTGGAACCTTATAAAACTGAGTCGATTCATTCACTAAATGAAAAGAACCGAGCACTGTACCAAATACTTCCATATATGCAGCTAATTCTTTTGTTAGGTTATTTCCTTGTTACGTCTTATGTTTTTCTGCGCTCTATCCCAGCAACTTATCGGAAAAAATTCAGAATCTACTATTATTTTTTCTGTTCATGAGATTATTTGAAATTGATTATTTAATTAGATAATTCGAGGAAAGTAAAAGGCTATCTCAATATCTATATTACTTTCTCTCAATAAATAAATTTATTTTTATATCATTAAAAATATTAATTTAAATGTCACAAAGAAAGGATGAAGAATCAGGAAGAAGTTGAAATCTAACTACCATTGAATTTTTTTTCTGTAACATATGCAACTATTTAAAAATATCCGAGAACGGATTATAAAAATATAGTAGGTACTGATTAATATACATTTAGAAAAATAATTACTATCTTTTTAGGGTTACTTTTAAGTAGTTGGGGATAAATGTTGTTCTTTTAAATAACTTCCATTTCAATACTTTATATGTAAGGAGAATTGTTAGCTTGGTTAAATTTTTATTTTGCCTTGTTCGTGGTAGAACTGATTATCTATGGCTTTCAAGTAGACTTAATTTTAATATTGCATGCATACACACTTGTTCCTACGTAATTTTCTACTGTGTTTCACATCGGACCAATGTTCTACGTACTTCCCCTATTTTTTTAATGTGTAAGTATTTCAATAGAATCTAGAATCTCTGATGCTTGTGACATTCATAACGATAGTTTAAATTAAATTACAGAGTTTGCATGTAATTTACATTAGTTTCGCTCTTAAGAATTTATTGTAATTCTTTTATATAATTTACACATGCGTAATATGTATTGCAGATGTGCGCATTGTATTTTTCCTGTAATTGTGTTTTACCTGTCGCAAAATAAATTATTATTAATAGTAAATTGCAAAAATAGGCTATGTTGCACATAAATATTTATTTACAAGTATTAACGATCAAACACAGATGTAAAATAAAATCCGTACTGCAACAAAACTAATTTTTATTATCACAAATCAAATGCAGACGTAACAAAAAACCACGCTACAATAAAATCTTATGTTAAAAATGAGGTTATTGCAGTGCTTGTAGAGAATTCATTTACTATAAAAAGAGTCAGGCACTGGAAACAGGAGAATTTTTAATGCCTCCAGACACAGACGTAACAATAAGAAACACTACAACAAAAAGTATTTGTTAAGATATTAAATTGTTTTAATGACTAATTTACTTACCCTAACAATTTCCAATGAAGGTAAATCAGATATGGAACAGGTTACAGTTAGAGCTGTATCTCGATCCATACATCAAACAGCAATTGTAACTGCCTTAGTATCAATAAATATAATAAAAAAATTAATTATAGAAATATGTTAAACGCCAGCACAAATACAAATAACGCCATATTGCAGTAGCGATTTACGGCGCATTCCATTATTGAGCGCCACGCGCAGCTTTCAAAAACAGATACAAACATTCCCTTTTTTGACACTACTGGATATTACACCATACTGTGCCTACGCGCCCTGAAATTGGTGTGCCGAGGTTTCAATTGGAAAAATGTAGGGTGATGTATAATTGCTTTTACAACGTTTTTAATTAAGCAGACTTTAAGGATTCTCTTCGAAACGCCTGCATACATAAACTATAATTTATTTGGAAGATCCGAAGAGATTGATAGTAAAAAGGTTCAGTTAACTGAAAACTAAAAAGTTCAACCTTAATAGCAACAAAAGCAATATTTCCAAAATGTTAAATGATAAAATAAAATAGCAAAAAAAAGAAATGCTAGATTTCAGTGCAGATCCTTCAATTCACAATAGAATTTCACACGCAGAAACTACTTAATTCAATTAGGTCAAGCAACCAAATAATTAAGCGAAAAACCTTTGCACACGGAAAATTTCAAAATTAAAATTTTGAAGATTGTTGCTAAATTGAACACACAAAAAAAATAAACTCGTACTATTCGTTAATTAAATTTGTATGACATAATTTATAATTAATTATAATTAATTAAAAGAATTTAAGAAACTGAATAAAGAAAAGGTCTCTAAAAGTGAGTTTACTTTACTTATAACCAAAATCAGTTGAATACACAAAGTTTCTTAAAAAGTTTCTTAAAAAGTTCGGGTGAAGTTAACACTTTCGTGATAGTAATTGGTATAGTTATATTCCAAAGCGCAAAAAATATGAATTCCTGGCACTTGCCTTGGTGGTGAGACCAAGGCAAGCTCTCAAAGCAAAAGTTAGGAGTGGAAGCAACTACACGGCGCGCAGCTTTTGAGGGCGTTGAACAAAATTCGACTCTTAATACCAGAATTTGTTCTCTACGAGATAATGCATGTAACCGCGTGCTGCAAGAGGTATATTATAGGTGTATTCATAAAAAACGACAGACCGGACAACTAAAAACTCTAAAGCGAACGAAAAGAGGCACAATAGGCTTCAAAAAATAAGTAAACAACAAGTTCAAAACATATTCACAAATTATGGAATTTGAAAAATATCTGGAAGGTGTAAAAGCTACGCTTCAGATGGCCGAATCTCAATATACTGGGTGAGCTTTTTTTATCTTGAAACAACGGAACATCTCTAAAACGCTGCATCAAATCAAAAAAGATCTTAATAAGATTTGTTATAATGTACGGGGCTCACTGTATGGTGCCGAACTATCGAGACCTCATCTCCCAGAGTGGGAGTGGGGCAACTTTGAAATCTTAAATGGGAACCCCCATTTTGTATTGCAGATTCGGATTCTACGCCATCAAGTATATAGTTTTTCTTTGAAACATTTTTTTCGATTCGTAACAGATTGCGCTGTAATCGCAAGAAACATGATTGTGAACGTCTAGAAAAAATACACAAAAAAGAAAAGCAAGCAAACATGATTTTGTGTTTTTTTTATTTTAACATAAACTAACATTTCAAAAAGCCACGTGTTCGAAACTGTGCCCCTTCACTTAGATACATTTATTTATTCGCAATTGGAATGCTATTCAACGATACAAAACCGTACTTTATTCAGTACTTGACAAGCTGTGAATACTTACACATTGTCTCATCCCCATTTAGATTATTAATTATTAATCGAATACAAATTAGTTAGTGTTCAATATTTGAACAATAATGGAGGCTTATAACATTACAAGAGAGAATTGAAATGATTTACATCTATGGAGGAAGAAATCAATGATGCTGTTAATCCTTATTCACAACGTTTTCCCGACAAGGTGCGATCGCGCGCTTCTTTTTACCGAGTCGTTCAACAGTTCTCTAGCGAAGGAACTCTACAGCTAGGTAATCGTCGAAAAACAATTGCTGGAGAAAATAATGACTTCGCGGTATTACCTGCAGTAGCTAATAATCCGCACATTAGTACTCGAGAAACAGCTCGCGGATCAGGAATTTCTCAGTCCACTATCTGTCAAATATTGAAGCGTAGGAAATATCATCCATTTAGAGTTTCCATGCATCAAGAACTTCATGGTGATAATTTTCAAAATCGAGTGCGATTTTGTCAATGCGCGCCTCAACGGATACAATATAATTGCAATTATTTGCTGGAATATTATTTTTTGACGAGGCGACATTTACAAATCACGGTACGGTAAATCGGCACAACATGCATTACTGGAGTATCGATCCCCATTGGTTGCGCCAAGTTGAACATCAACATCCTTGAAACGTAAATGTTTGGTGTGAAATAATTGGCAATAAGCTTAGTGGTCCATATTTCATCGATAGAAACTTAAATGGTGAAAAATATCGAAACATCTTGCAGAACGAACTTCCAGTGTTACTTGAAGACCTTCTCTTGGACGTACGACAAACAATGTGGTTCCAACATGACGGTTGTCTAGCACATTATTCAAGAATAGAGTGTTAGATTAGATTAGGTTAGGGTTGGGGTGACCTACGAACTTGTTTCCTCGCGACCTTTTCAGATCTATTAGGATCCATTGTGAGTTTTGTGTAGCTGTTAGTTGTACGATTCTGCACGCCTATTACTAGAAACCTTGTTCTCGCCAGGCCGTCACATTGACACAACACATGAACTGGTATTTCTTCCTGCCCTTGGCAGAATCTGCAAGTAGCATATACCAAGCTGATGTTGTACATATGCCTGTTCAGTCTACAATGACCCGTCAGCAGTATAATTTCGTCTTCCTATCTTTATTCATTAGATTCTCAGTAAATTCTGCGGACTGATTATGTATCCATTCATTGATGCATTTTAATATTTGCGATGTGGTGTGGCCAAAAGAAGGGTCAGTTCCAACGAATGACCTTGACAAACAACGCCTAGCCAGTTTGTTCTTCGCCTCATTACACTTCACTCCCGAGTGGCTAGGAACCCAGGCCAATTCCCTTTGGGTCTCCACCTCATTCGGGGCGCTTACGCAATCTTAAATCAGATTGGAGTCTCACGGAATTCATCGCTTAGGTGTGGACTGAGAGAAGATAGCGACACTTTTACCTGGCTCGATCCATATTTCTATTTCTCTGACACAATGGTGAATTGCAGTAGCCTCTGCCTGGAACACGGTTGTGTCCTTACTGAAGCTTACCGAAATAGTGTTTTTAGGCTTTATTGCATATATTCCAGCTCCGAAGCCTCCGTAGTCCATTTTAGAACCGTCTGTATACCAGTTTGAGTCCGCTCTTACTGGTGTGCCTCTCTCCCAGTCCTTCTTATGTGGTATTAAAGGAATGTTAAAATTCCAGTCTTGTTGGTTAAAATACTCATACTTGAACATCTTTTTTCTTTTTTTCTTGGGAGTATTGGTCAGGTTAAATTAAAATTTCTTTATGAAAGCATTTCTTGCTACGTACGTTTCATTGCCTCTTGGCAATTTTTTGAAGCATCTTTTATGTTTTCCTTTTGCATTGTGTTTCATCAGCATTTTATAATACAAAAATTGACGTATAAAGTCGTCGCGTCAAATTTAAAGCAATAATCTAGCATTTTAAAATTGTAGAAAATATAACATAATAAAAATTATTATTATTATTTATTAATTATTTGCGTAATTTTACAAAACGTAGCAGCAGAGAACTAGGACTCAGACACACAAAGTTAAAATAATCTCGTCAAATGATCAATTCAGTAGCAATAAACCATTATTTTTCCCAGCATCACGAAAACTTTAGTTGATTGGTTAACAATGGTTACAGAATAGAGTTGAAAATGACATTTTTTTTATATTTCCATTCAATGTAACATTTCATTGCAAGAAAGAAACGAGGTCATGATATATACCGCATAATGTATACCTAGAACAAAATATCTTACTATTTTCTTTTCAGAAGTTTATGAAAGTTTTGGACAAATACCACATGCTCCGAGTTTCCTTCACTCCGATATGAAACCTGCATTTACGATGAAATAGGTAAAAGTAATGCATTCTGTATCTCGCAGGAACTCCATAAAACAAGCTAACAGAAAGTTCAACAAGATGCCCTGCAGTTAAGTCTTAATAATCCCTCAAGAATTTGATGAACTTATGTGAAAATAATAAATAACGTACTAGGAAATTATAACTCGCGCTTGCTTGTAGCTGCAGCTGTTTCTAGCTCTTTCCAAAGATTCGTACGATGCGATTCCTTCTTGAGCCAGGATTCGTATCATTCGTACTAGGTTTTACCGTTTGCTGTGTGCAACTAGAACGGTATGAACTGTACGTTTACGAACGTTATTTTGATGCTGTTTAAATTTAAGCAGTCCTCAAAGGACGTATTTGACGTATGACGACTCACATTTAGGTCGGTCCTGAGGTTTTTAATTTTTTCGACATTAAGATGAAAAAAGCTAAGAATATAATCAAATGAAATTTACAATGTAATGGAAATATTATGATTTGGAAGGTGTTCGACTTGTGTCATAACTGTCAAAATCAACTTATGACAAAGACGTTGGAGCGTAACCTCCTCGTAAGCCGAAATATTATAAACAGATTACATTTTCTAAAACAAGTACGCCACTATTTCGGCGAAAATGCAGCTTATTTAAACATTACCACAGATTCTGCAGTTGTGCTTCATTTCGATCTCATATATAGGTCCTCTCTCTTATAAAATTGCAAACATCCTTAAACCACACATCCATATATCATTTAGAACATTACATTCCTTACGAAATTTAATTATACAATATTAACAATAAAGATAATATAGAGCCACCAAAAAAGAAAAGGATTTATCTCATGACATGTAATGATTGGCACTGCGTATACGTTGTAAGGACCAAATTTGAAAATTAGGATAAAAGAGCATTTACGTAGCGTAAAACCCAATTCTACTGTAGATTCCTTGTTCGATAAACAGTTAAAAGAAAATAAACACCACTTTGACGTCAATCACAATTTCCAAATATTACATACAACCAAAAAATGTACCTACCTCAACAACTTAGAAGCATTGGAAATATTGAGGCAACAGCTCACTAGAAGGGTCTCTTCTAGTGAGCTGTTTTAATTTAATTAATTGTGATTCGATGAAAGGTCTTTTCATTGAATCACAATTAATTTTCGAGTCCATCCCCCTTTTCCAAGTTTTACTCGATAGATAACCTTTTGCATATATTTTTCAAGTATTCTACTACGTCTTTAGCACAACATTATTGTAGTTTAGTTTTTTCATAATAGATGGCACAAGTTTACTGCAATTTTCTGAATTTTCTACCTTTATTAGTGTCTGTTCTTTACAAGTTTTACATAAGTTCGATGATCTACTTTGCACTTTCTAATTTTATTTTAATTTTAAACTTTGACCATTTTTAACTGATTTTAAATTGTAAATATATTTTAATTTTCTTACCAACTTATTTTACTCTCTCATTTACAAAAAAAAATCAATTTTATAGAATATCATTTTGTTAATAATTTTTGCGCAGTCTTATTGTATGAAACCGGTCGTGTGATATTAAAGAATTTTGTGAAGGTCTAGACCTTGTTTGATTTCTTTTTTCCTACATCTCAAATAACTCTTTAGCTGCTATGATTTATGTAAGATTCCAAAATCTGAGAATTATCATACCAAAGGGACAACTTTTAATGAGCTTTTAATGGGCTCAATAATTTAAAATCATTCCACGCTTAAAGTTTGAATAAGGAAGATAGGTCTTATGGCCACTCATTCATAGTCTTTTACTTCTCTTTACGGCAACATATATCAAAAGGTCTATTTTTAATCAGTAAACAAAAAGCGCATAACTAAATTTAGGGAAACGGGCTCTGTACATAACAAAAAACATTTTCATCTGGTTGTCAATAATAAAGATATTAACGTCAAAGTCTTAGGTCAGGTCGCAGTGCTTGGAAATGTAACCTCGATGCAACTGATATCTCAAGCATTAGGAGTAAGCCGTGGTCAGTTTATAGAATACTGAAGGAAGTTCAAGTTCCATGCCTTTAAAATTAGGCTTTTACTCGAGAATTGAATGAGGATGATTTTGGCAGGAGGTAGGAATTTTGTGAATCGATTACCGAGTTGAATGGGTGGTCACAAGCCCCATCTTCCCTATTTAAACTTTAAAGATGAGGGCTGTTGCGCCCCAGTAATTATTTTAAATCCTCATACCCGTCATTAAAAGTTGTCCCCATTGAGATGACAAGTGACAGGTTTCGGAATTTTATATAAATCACAGTAGATAAAGAGTTATTTGAAGTGGTTTGTTTAAATTGAAATGCCCTGTATAGAAAGCGCATGTTCGAGATAAATTGCAATAGAATTTCTCGGCAAAGTTGTTCGTAAAATGCTGGGATCTGGCGGCTGGCAGCAAAATTGAGTATTAAACTACGATATCGCACAATTCGACATCCAATATTAGAAAAAAACTTATAGATACAAAGAATCATAAATCATAATTAATAAAAAGACATTTTGTTAGCAGAAATCAAACAAATATGCATTAAATATTGAATCCAACAAAGTATTAAAGTATCATTCATCTAATTATAATTGTTTTGAATCAAAAAAGTATATACCGTTTCCAAGTTTAATTCCCATTTTAATTAAAGCAGAAAAAATATTTTAAATAAATTTAAATTAAATTTCCAATGATTGTAATTTATGGCTAACTTAGCAATTAACCAAAAATTGACATATCTATATGTATTGTAACGCAACAGGGTAGCGTACAGCCCGGTATAAAAAAATAAACTTTTAATATAATACTTGTTATGGTTCCGCTCGTCCACAACCGATTTGTCCGGGTTTAAATAAAATACTCACTTGTTCTAAACTACGTTTATTGCACAACATACAATATGCGGTTTCGAAAAGAGTAATATTACTTAGGACAATTTGCAAATCACTTGTCTAACACATGTAACAGCGGAGATACACGGAGTGTTTGGACAACAGGATGATTCTGTCTTGTTTCCCTGAAGGGGCATCCTTATATGACCTTTAGGTCCGCAATATTTCCCAGAATTGAACGCAACGGGTGGTCCTTCGCTGTCGCATGTTTTGGTAAACAAACAGTCGGAATTATGCGATTGGAGGGTGCTAAAGTTATAAACAGTAAATATATATTGGAGTATAGAATTGTCGGTGAATGTCAAAGTAAGGTGATTACAATTGTATACGATCTAACTAATATAAACAGCAAAATGCTTTTAGGTAATACAATGAATTTGGAACTAAACACGTAATGGTAAAAAGCCAGTAACGTTAAAATTGGACAAAGAGTCGTAAAATGAAATGAAGGGACAGTTCAATAAACGTTGAAGGTAAACATAGAAATAAAACAAACTAAAATATAATAAAAAATGCGTGTGGTCTGCGCACAACAAATCCTTAATATAAAACTAACAATTAGAACTACTACTAATAATTACACTACACAGATCCAGTTTAGGTAATGTTATAACATACTTTAATTAAATTAGTAAAATCAAATTTTAAACATCCTAGTATCATCCATATTTATTAGTTTTTATTCATAAATATGCCCTCTCAAATACCAAATGGCATGCGGGGAGAGAATTTCTGCCTGAAATAGGCTAGAGGACGCCTGGCATTAAAAAAATTACGAACAGTTAGTTCATCCCCTTATTTTTCAGTACGAGAGGTGATGCCGTGGGAGAATATCGTTAATACGTCCTCTACTCCAGTATTGATGTTTACAATGCTTTCAATGATATCATGCGCATGAGACCCTTGTACATCAATTATGTATTTTGTACGATAAAGAAAACATGTTTAAGTGCAAACAACTGTGTTTTTTTTATTAAAAAAATTCTAAATGTGAAAACGTGTAAAAACAACATAAATAAGAGTATAAATATCTCAGGTAAGTTAAACGGGTTCGCTTATCGAATAACAAATACGTTTTAAATTAGTAATGTGATTACAAAAAGTTGTTTTTGTAATATAAATTCATCATAGAAATATAATTACGTTCAAAATTAAATTTCAAAATTCCCGCGTCTTCGGAACGTTCATCTGAGTAATTCTATGCTTAAAAGACGGGCGAATCAGAACGTGCAACATTGAATGGTAAAATTACTGATTTTCGATTCGTGCAGTTGATACATATTGACTATTAATAGTAGTAGAATGTACCACCTTATGAAAGTTTTTTTCACCAGCGCAGCGGTTGCAAACTGTTCAACGGTTACACAAAATTCCAAACCAAACAAAATTGCCGAAACGAAATTTCTTACTCATAAATATTTTAAAATTTAGATTAGGATTAAAATATACGTTTATTTCTAGATTGATATGGACGAGAAATACCTTGGAGGGATCAAGTCAGCGGGCATCTGAGTGCCAAGTCAGGTCAGGCATCGAATGGGGGCCCTCGTACTTCTCATCACAAAGAATGGCTCAGAACAGGAACATATATCTCGGAAAAATCGTCGTTGGAAAAATTACCCAATGGTTATAGGTAAATTTAGATAAAATGAATGTGATAAACTTTGTTTAATAATTAACCATAATTTTTAGATTGGAAATTTGGAGTGAATTGGATTTTATCAAAATAGCTGTTATATTTCACAAAGTTAATCGAGATACGTCCGCCTCTCACGGAGGTTGGCTAGTGAATCCTTTTGAATTGGAATACTCTAACAGACTTCGATAGCGATTGTCTTTTGTCAGGAGGGTAAACTGCCTTTGAAAAATCCGTTATTTTCACCGAAGTGAGGAGATTATAAGATATTTAATACATGTGAACGCCCATGTGACCAAAGGAATTATGGAATGTTTACACTAAATTAAAATAAATAATTATTGCAAAATTCAATTCAATTCATGTTAAATTCTCAATCTTAAAATTAATTACTGTACAAAGAGTATGCAACCGGCATACACGTGAATTTTTGACTGAACCGAATTCCAGCAATTTTTCCTGTCTTTTTGTTGACATATCAATGCACTTGGATTGCAAATACATATTAAACTAAATTTAGACTAAATTTAAGTAATATAAGTACACTGTAAAAAAAAACGCTCATTCTAATTGAAACTTGATCCAACTTTGATCTGTCAATATATGTTATAAAATATACTATTCAGATTCTAATATTTAATTTCGATGTGTAGGGATTTCACTACTGATCATCTTTACTCCCCGAAGGGAAGATTCTGAAAGAAAATGCTTTGAAGGACTTGCCAAATGCAGAGAGGTCCTATATCACCTGGACATCGTCTTGCTGTCTACTGCTACATTTTACATCCCTTTTTTTTATTACATCCTTTTTTATTTTATTTTTTAAATACATAAAAGAAAAACTAGTAACCTGACACTTAAATAATATCAAATGTTTATACGATGACAGTGTATATGTGTGTATATGGTATGATGATAAACGTAAATGTGTGACGTACGTTCCGTGACATTTATGCGAATGTATATGAAGGGTGCACGGGAATAACGATCAAAGTCCATATTCAAACATTAAGAGATAAATGAATTTTAAAGTTTGCGACTTCAAAACAAAACTACATTAGAGCAACTTTAATTTCTACGGACTACGACCGTTTTTGAAACAGTTTGAACGCGCATTATTATAATACTCAGAATTTCCTACAAAATGGCACCCTTATCTCATTTTCACAAAAAAAGACTTTGATCGTTATTCCCGTGCACCCTTCATATATATGTGCATATTTACATGTACGCCAACCAAATAACAAACTCGGCTTTGTCTTCTACTCTGGGAATCGAAATTATTTGAGCCAACAAAGTGGAATATGCAAACTACACCTGCATTAGATGATTTGTTGTTGACAAAATGCTATTCATTGTGGCTCTATCGTCATATACTGCGCGAGCCACATCAACTACGAAGAGAACCGTGCGCTTCATGCATATAACAACGTATCTAGCTGCTTGGAGTCTGGATGGCACCTGCGGTATATCAAGTAAGATATATTCATACAATATATTAATATTATTATTATTATTATTATTATTATATACATATAATATACATACAGAGTCAGTCCAATTACAAATAAAGCGGTACTAGTTTTATATCATCGTACTTATTTTTTAAATTATTGAGTTTGATTGCGATGAATTCAGCCCTTAGGGTAATTTACCAACAAATACTTACACTGTCTAGATTTCATGGTTTTGAAATAACCAATCAGAATCAGATCTTATGGTTGTTATAGATAAGAGAAAATCTTTTCTCTTGTGGTTTAGGAAACTCAACACCTTTACAAATTAATAAAGTCAGAATCATTAAGAAATAAGGATTAGATTAACCAAAATTAATTTAATGCATTTCTAACCTAAAAGTTACTCTTTCCCAAACTTTCCCAAATACGCGCCTTAAACTTATCCTAAAGCTTTGTGCATAGCTGTATAGTTACAAATACATTGAATATTTTCAGCACAAAACTTAACGTTGTACAGCCGGTACTTCTTTTGACATTGAATATATTGTATGAGTACATAAATTGTCGTAAAGATGGCATTTGTCCTATTTTACTACAGTGACAGCGCATATTTAGCGCAATATTTAATCTTAATACTTGGTTGGATTTGACATTGAGTAAATATTTATTTGATTATACCAGTTTTTGCTGGCAAAATACTTTTGTATGGTCAAATAACCGAATTTGCTAAGCTAAACAAATACGCATGAGAAAATATATCTTGTTGCTATAACATTTTTTTTCTGTAGAAGTCATGCGTATGCTATCCGTGCCTAGCAGCTGTTTATGAGGGGTCTAAAATATGATGTAATACTAGAGTTATTTACGAAAAAGTATGTTCTTTGTTTGGAAAAAACCTTGCAACTTGTGTAATCAATGTAGAACACATTCATTTAGAAAATTCTATTAAACTTTCTGAAAAATGACCGATAGAATACCTTTTATTGTATCCATTTTCCATTCTCCGGTTCTTAAACTTCGATTAGATTCTAAAATATGCGAGGCCGTTTAATAAGTTCCCGTATAAATCACAATGCGTTGCCTAAGATGTCTGAACTGTCCTGGACTTCCTTAAATAAGCTATTCTCAGGAGAAGTATAAATAATATACATTCTGATTTATCGTCAAAACTCTCCAGACAGAGAATCAATAACCTAAGTGAGCGGAAGAGAAAGAAACGCGGGCATATTCAATTAACGTGCCCGCTAACGATATTAATACAACGCGCGCGTATTTATGTATCGGGCCGAGGGAAAAAGCGTGAGAGGAAGATGGGAAAAGCACACGCAATTCGACACTTATAACGCGATCGCAGTCGGGGGGGCGCTCAGCGGGAAATCAGAACAAAAGCAGCTTGTGGTGTTTTCACAATAAATCAAGATCATTTTGGTCGGATTTGAAAGTTTTGCCGCCAACAAATTTAATTAAAAGTTTTTCGGGGAAATTTCGTTTATGGAAAATACATAAAAACAGTCATTCGAATCTGCGCGTCCTATACACTCGAAGGTGATTGAATAGAAGGAAAGAAAACGAGGGATAAATAACCTTTCGCTTTAATATTTGTATTAGAAACTATTGCAATAGAGAATGAGAAAACATTCGAGATTGTAATCTAAATGCTTGCGCTTCCCTAATCACTGATTGAGGGACAAACGCAAATAATTTTTAATTCTGTTTTGGGTAAGAGACGACGCACAGTGTTGCAAATCCCTAAAACGTTGTACAAGTTTGAAGTTTTATTATAATACGCTTTCTATATAACGTAAGTATCAATTGCCGTATGTTTCCGATTTATAAATAACCCCTTTTGAAATATGTATAAATTATTGATGCTTAAAATATATTCTTATAGTACGCTTGAAAATGATTACGATACGTATTATAATTTGTAGTTTTTGCTTAAACTTCACATATTTTGGTTTAGTGTAGTTTATTTATTGTGCTTACAATCGTATTTACACTCGTCACATTACATATAACATTTATATATTACTGAAGTATTCACACTAAACAGTTCGCTGTTACAATGAATCTCCCATATCTGAACCAATATAACGTTGCTATAAAGTTCAACCTCTTAATGAAACGAATAACCTCCGACTGAATTTCTGCAACATGATTTAAAATAGAATTCATGATGAAATTCATTGGAGCAATGAATGCATTTTTAATAGAGATGAAATCTTTAACACTCACAATATCCGCAACAGTTTCGTGAGTATGATCACCATAAAGAAGGTGCTTTGTTAATGTTTGATTAGGCATAATAAACAATAGTGTGATTGCAAGAATGTATCTTACGAATACCTTAATATTTTGGAAGAAGTTATAGATAACATACTAATGAATGTGCTATCCAATATGCTGTACATGGTCGGAGCTCCCGCTCACTATGCTCTTAATGTTAGAGAGTGGCTGGACAAATTTTTCCAAACAGATGGAGTGGTAAATAAACCAAACAGTTTTTAGACCAACTTACATTTAGAACCGTCTAGATACTGCTGATTACCTCAATACTTTGGAAGAAGTTCTAGATAGACTTTTTGTTTGGGGTTTTAGAAAAGGAAAAATAAATGCTACGCCTGCTTTAAATACCGACAAATTGGGAGAACAAATATATCAATGCTTGAAATCACGCCAGAAATTCTGAATCGAGTGATTGAAACTATATCAAGAAGGCTGCAATTATGTTTTACACCAACGGCTTTCAATTTTAACATTTTTGTCAATAAAATGATTCTAGTTTTCGTGCAGGTAATTCTTTAATAATTGAATTGAAAAGCCTTATTTTGCCATTTATTATAGTAAAATGGAATTAAGAATAAGTGCCTATCCTCAGTTACCGAGCAAATCAATACAAACTTAAAAAACATATAATAATGTTGCCACATGTAGGTTTCTTAAAATCAGTCCTGGGAATACAAGAGGCAAACTACAACATCAGTATATTAAAATCTGTGATTAGAAAATATGCAAAGAGCACACAACTCGTCTTTTCATGGCAATATCATATTTCCGCACTCTGTCCTAAGCTATGTTCTTTTAGTTATGCCGTGTCCAAGCTGCGAACTAGTGTTAATCGTGATACTATCTTGGCGTTCTATCATGCTCACATTGAGTCTCGAATAAGATACGGTATTATCTTTTGGGGGCCTCTCCCCACACTTTTCTCGGTGCTTTTTGTTACAGAAAAGAATTATCAGATCCATATTTTCATTAAAACAGGCAGATTCTTGCCTACCATTATTTCAGCACCACCGTATCATGTCTCTACCCTCATTGTTTTTGTATATGAGTGTGCAATATATGCATTCAAACATATTACAGACTTTGTTAGTAATGGTGATTTTAATACAACTTACAATACGAGACATTTGAGTATGTTGCGCATTCTCAAACATCTCAGTAGATAATACCAGCAAATTATTATACTGATAAATATGATAGTTTCCAGTTGAGAAAATCTATTTACTCAAATCTAAAATAATTATATTTGTTGTGAAAATATTATATGTTCATAATGAATTTAGTATATTGATTACATTTGAACTAAAAAATTGTTTCGTATAGCAAATTCACGCTTTTGGAAAACTGAACAAATTTTATTATCAATATAAATGCTTGCTTATATAGGAAATTACGTTATATTCAATGTGATGCATTTATATTCGAATTGAGTAATTATTTTTTGTGTGTATAAGAGATAAAGCAGAGCAACTAAGACCAGCCGCAGATAAGATTTTTAGCAAAACTATCTGATGGATGGTATCAAATGTGCGACTGAAGTCAAGTGTACGTATTTTATTATTTTAACGAGGTTAAATTTTTATTTCACTTTACAATTGGATGAGAATACAATTAAAAATAATTATTGAATATTCTGAAGGAAACAAAATTATCCACTACTACTACCTGTAATAAACCGATGTAGCAAAAATTATAATAATAATAATTCATGCATTGGCATCCCCAACAGCTTTCGCCAATTACAGGAACATCGGCCCAGCCATGAGTTATTTTACGCTTTAATGCTTTGGAAATAAAAATAATTTATGCGTCTCGCATAAAATTAGGCGAACGTGAAAGAGAAAGGGTAATATTCTCCTTCGTAACTGTGATTTGTGTTCCCTACGTATTAAAGAACTGTCCACATACAGAGGAAGTCTTGAATGTTTGTAGTTACGTCATTAACAGGTCGGTAAAGGAAAGACAAGCGTAGTTTCAAAAAATTGGAAGCATTCATATAGACAAGCGAGATAGAAGTATATAACATAAGTCGTAGCTACTTAAGCTATACGTCCACATTTTATGAAGTATCAACAAACTAGTTGAAGTAAGATAGAATACGGTCGAGTAATGCGTAAATAAGGCCTTTCATAATGTTCACTTCAGGCATGCAACCACGCCATTTTAACCCATTTTACCTCTCCGTTGACATTTGACATCTGCTTTTTACTGTTTGAATTTTTACTTACTTCTATTATTTCTTTTACCAATAGTTCTTTTCAGAGCTATAGTGAAGTAAATCGTTTAGTTTGTGGTAAGTTTAGAGGTGTTAAAGAAACATACAAAGACTTAAAACATTTTTTTAGGTTACAGTTCAAGTTGCCTAGTAAACGACTTAGTTCTTGTTGCCAAGAGTTGGTCAGTCGTTTACTAGTGTATTTCGAGGAGGAAAAGCGAAATGGAAGTCCTCTAATATCCGTTGATGCGGTCCATGAGGTAAATTGTAATTGGTTATTATTAAATTAAAACTTACATACAAATTGTAGAGAGTTACGAATGCTTTGGGCATTTCTATGGGTAGCATCTACAACACAAAGCGCAAGAAGGAAGCTATATCTGCTGTTCCTTCATCGAGTGTTTCAACAGCCCCCTACAAGCCACGATTGATGCCCAAAACATGTGATGTGTTAGAGAGTAATAAAATGGATGTTCGTAAAGTAATTTATAGTTAAGGTTTATGTTATTGATGAATTACTTCGAGCACATGGGCATAAAGTTTCAAGACTTCCTCTGTATCACTGCGATTTCAATGCTATCGAATTTATATGGGGCACATGCGAAAGGATATTATAATAACCATATTGGTCGGGATGGTTATGGCGATAAACAAGTATTGGGAATGTGGCAAGAAAGTTTGGACAGCTGTACACCAGACTCCTGGCAAAATTGCATAAATCACACAGGGAAGATAATTAGAGAGTGGTACGAATGTGAAGCAAACATGACTTTGTTCTGACAGTTAATTGCGGATCAGAAGATGAGAGCGAATACACAAATTAAATATATTTTTAATTTCACTGTTTTTTTCTTTCAATATTGATATATTTTAATTTAATTTACTGCAATATTATGTTTTGTATACCCCATTGTATAGAAATTATGTTTGCTACATAAAATAAAAACATCATCTTTCGTTTAATTAATCATTGGTAACGTATATTAAACTAAATACTTTTATGTTGCTTGAATATTTTCTACATTTTAATTTGCAAATAGGTTTTTGATATGAGAACTACATTATTGTGGTAATACATTATTTCATTGAGAACACATTTAATAATAAGCTTAGCCTGATCACGAAAGCATTGTCAATAGAAAAGTTCACTATTTAGAATCCTATTAGTTGCATTACTCAAGATTGTTGTTAAAACGCAACGTTGACTAAAAACTGAGCCAATCCTTTCAGTTATAAAAGAAAATCTATTAAAACTGCGTATAACCTCATTAAAATTTGACCATTGTCATTTCGTAAAATTCATTGTAAACAATGTTGGTGCGCCTGAATTTGTTTCAGACGCTGCATACGTCATAAGCAAATATGACGTAACTACAAACATTCATGATCTGGCCTGTATGTACTTTATTCCTTAATTGTATACATACTTGTACATGTGAACAAATTTGCTGAAAGGGAAATAGAATACTGTTTCATCATATTTTCAGCGAATGATATTTGATTGATGAACCCTTAAGTACTTTATCGAGTGCTGTCAGTGATATAAAAATATTTACCGTCTCGTTGACTGTTCTCATATGAGATGAAACATCATTTCTAATAATGCCATCGATCAGTTACATACGTCTGCGTATATATAAGTAAAAAAGATATGATATTCGAAGAGAAAGATTCGGTTGCACGCAAAATATTTGAGCACGATGAATCAATATTCAGAACCAGTATCGGAGCAGTATCCTCGAAGCTTTTCTTTTTTTTTCCTTCAGCAATTCTTTTTAGTATTGAGGCGAAAACAGAGAAACTGAGCTCCACCCAAGGAAGTTGGTACCCAGGCAAATTTCTATCCCTAGGCAAATATTTACCGAGTTCTTCGGGATTGCCAGCTTTACGTCAAGTTGAAGTATGCAAATGTGCGGGGATTTGTTTATTTTTAAGATCAAATGCCTTTCGCGAACGATTGCGAGGAATTTCGAAGAGTTCGCTCGCCGAAAGTTAGTCGGTCACGAAGCCCGTTGGGATTTTCCAATTATCTGCCGCCGCGAAGTTTCCTGATGTACTACTAACTGCGACGGCGGGCTCCACTGTATTAGCGAATGAAGTGAGAATAAAGGTAAATTAAAATCGTCTGTCACGTTACCACTTACAAAAGCGATAGAACCGTGCGTGGCTACGGTAATTTTAGAAGTTAATTTCCAACGAATTAATTTACGAAAGTTGATTTGATACCGCGGCAGAGAATCTGTTACATACGTATGCATGAAGCTAGAATGAGAATACCACACCTTCCTAATAGCCGAGCGTAATGCCGCCGTTAATTTATCTGACAGGTCACATCTGCTCGTGCTGGAGAATAACAGTGTCCCATCGGGAGATGCTGATATCGACTACGCACCTGCTTCTGGAGTATTTCCCACTAGGTGTCTTTAATACTGCTACTGGCAATGTCGAGAATAGCTGTGTAATAAAGGAAAGCACACGCTCTATAATATTAAAGCGCCGCGGAAGCGTTGTAACTTACCGAAAGAAGAATTTTTTACCGACGCGACGTTCAAGAGATATTATAGATCGAGGTTTAATTATTTTAAGAAAGTCAACTTCAAGTAGCTTAAATTAGTTTTGTGGTTCACGTTCCTACATATGTAAGTCTATAACAATTTTTAAAATAAACAAATATTAAGGACTTCTCACATATCATTATGAAAAAGCATTAACGCATAATCAGCATATAAGAGACTATACAGGGTGAAAAGTTTCAAGCTATGGACTGCATTTTGGGCGATTAGAAATAAGAAGCTGTAGGCGTACAGGCCGCAGCACCGATTTATTAACATTCGGCAAATTGTCATAGTTCAGCTGAAGTGAAATGAGCGTGATATTCTTTTCTTATATCGCTATTGATGCACAGTGGTCCCGATTGAGTTCGTAGCGCGAAATAATTGCCGTTTATGTCTAAATCCAGTCCACATTTACATATTTATAATCTTCGCAGTTGTGATATTACTATTGTACAGGTAATAATATTAATAATGTTTATTGAGATTTACTCAGGGACAACATATTAACCTTTGATTTTTATTCATATTAAATAAGACAACACACTTTGAAATAAATACTTTTGTACTGTTTTTGTATTAATTGGTATTGATGTCTACATTCATAAAATGCTTTTTGTGGCCTACCAAATAACCAAATTGTTTTTTAGTAAATGGACTTTTTTTTGGACTGTACTACCAACAGTAGCACCAGCAAGTTCTACTTTCTGATCTACCATCTCTTTTATTTCTTTGCTATAAATTCTTTTACGTTGCGAGAACTTGTTTCCAAGAAATTCTATCTTTTTCTTATAACATTAGTTAATAATTTATCAGCTTCTTGTTCATTTATAGTTTCTTTCGTAAATACACTGTTTAAACGTATGTGCTAGCGAAGATCTTTTTAAATTTTTGTGTTTATGCTACTCCGAAAACAAAACACTATGGCTGTGTTCGCAGAGGAATCACAAACTAGTCAGAGCCAATCATATATCGTGAAATCAGTCAGAAAACTGTTTCGGATTTCTTTGAGCCAATCGAATTGCGTCTGACTAGTTTGTGATTCCTCTGCGAACACAGCTAATGTTTAACTGCAATGGATATTTCATCTAAAAAAAATTATAACGCTTCCGGTCGCACTTTATTTTAGGTACACACCATAACTGAACTATGAACAATTTTAAAATAAAATATCAACATCTGCAAACGTCTGCATTTTTTTATAAGCCACCTCGAACAAACAATTTTTGAGCTGTAGTACAATGTCAAGGTATTTCAATAAATGACGAATAAAATTACATATTTACTTTTGAAAAAGTCTACCATATTTAATAAATTCGGTAAAATACAAATATCTGCAATTATTAGCCTCTATTTTAGTATACAACTCAAACGCCTAATTCAAGTAAATTGACTTCTACTAGCAAATAAGCCACAGAGGCTTGATATTTCTTAAATTTCTGAGCTGATAGTTATACTTCAACATACATAGCATGCTAATTATGCAATTTACAAATCATTCTTGCAACTTGGTTAATTACAATTATTTCTCGCTGCGAATGCAAGCGGCCCCACTGGGTGATGGTATGAATTACTGATTAATAACTAACTGTCTAAGCGAGTTATAGTAAAGCACCACTTATGACGTTCATGAAAGTACCTAATATTAAATCTAACAATACATTTGTATTAGTGAAAAGGGAAATAATAAGACAATACACTGAACGAAAAATATACACAAATATAATAAAAAAGGACATTAATTCAATAATCATTTTATCAAAATTCGTCCAACGAACACTTTTATCAATATAAAGTATGTTCGTTTATTATATTAATACATATATAGGTTCATCTATACAATAAAGAAATTTGTTGATACAATGAATTTATTATTCACTGGATTATCATATTGCTAGCCGTAGTATACTGTATGAATTAACTTCTTGATTGCTTATATGAAATTTACACATTCCGTTAATTAATATATTATACCTATTTATTACTAAAGTTTGCCAAATAATATAAACAGATTTCGAAAATATGCGGTTAGTGTAAGAGGTCCAAGTCTTTTACACTAACAGCACATTTTTGAAATCCGGTTATACTATTTGGCATTGTACTTAATAATTAATTCGCTTAATAATATAATCAACTTCAAAAAGGTGCACCTACAGTGCAATAAATAAATTAACTTACCAATACTATTTATTGATAAATTTTAATATTAGTATACATTATTTATTTACAAATCAAATTATTATGTTCATTCTGTCAACATTTCTTATGTGATTTAGTCTTTAGTTCGTACAAGCTTGCCACAAGCTAACCAATTCACTGGGTAATAAGTTGTCAAATCTTAACGCCCGTATTATAGCTTCTATCCCGTCTTCAAAATCTGTAATATCGATTAGGAAATAAGTAATATTTGAGAAAAGAGCGTACATATACATTTATACATACCAAAAGTATTATTTTCAATATTTTTGTTTTGGAATTCTCCTTATCAGTTTTGCATATCTGTAAATGTATTATTTATAAATTTTCCCTTATTTTACCACCCGATAAAATTCCTAAAATATGTTAAGAGTTTTATATTAAGATACCTAGTTGTAGCTATAGTAATCTTAAATTACCCACTTTTCCGTCAGAAATCTATTAACTATCTGCTTTTCTAGCAGTGATGACGTTCCCGACGATAAATGATAATCGTTTTCTGTAAAATACTAAAGCACTATATTTGTATTTAGGTTACGCACATGTTTGAAAAGTATATTACACCTACTTTAACGTTCACACACATGCAAAGTGTCAAATATTGGATATCCACTTATTGTTCATTAGATTTAGTACCTAAAAATTATTTTAACCTTAAGATCTGATCCCTCGTTTACCTTCCAGTTTTAAATCCCCTCTGATGTTCTCCTAGTAAATCACTATGATGAGGGTTTACTCTATTTAAGATGAATTTCGCTAAAACCCTGCATGTGTTATCAACGTACAAAAAATGTAATAAATGTAAACTACTGACCCAAAATTATGCTTTTACGGTAAAAATTTGCAAATTTTATTGCCCTAAAACATGTTTATATTACTTAGCTCTCTGACGAAATTTTGTTTTGGCGAGGCTTTGCAGATGAAAACAAATTACAGAACTGCACGCAAATGAAGCAGGTTTTGTCCAACATATTTCACTTTTATGGTAATTGGAATTGACGGAGATAAATGTAAGTATTGCGTTCATTGCGCGAAATACCTGAATGTAAATAAATTTAATGTATATAGTCTATTAAGGTGAGCGTAGTAAAGAAACGACCGTGCTCTATTTGTAGTGTAGTCTAAGCCCATAATATGTTTTGATGCCCACGCTCGTAATTAACACTTTATTCACTTAATGTGACCCGGTTTTACGATGTTATCTATCGTTATACGGGACATAAAATGCTCTTCCCGTGCGCTTTCGCAACTCCTCAAATTATTCTATGATCGTTTTTAAGTGGTCTGGTTTCTATCGCCTGTTTACCACGTAAAAACCGTCTTTAGTATCTGTATATAATAATGGTTTGAATGTTGTTCTTACAGGTAATTAGGTTTGTTATATCACATTACATTTTAGTAGGTTGTTTGACAAAAATAACTTTAATTTGTATTATTAGCTCATTACATATGCTTATTATCTTTGTTAAGCTTTGTGGAAATTTGAATATTGCGTATTTGTGTTGCGAAAGTTATGGTAGAATCGTGTACATATTTGAAGCACGTGCATGGTTTGCTCTAATTTTCATCATTGCTTGCCCCAAGTCCTCCTCGTGAGAAATGAGAAGGAGGAGAAGTATCTAGAAACCAAGTTTCATACGATGAAGGATCACGTGCTATAGCGTCTCTGCTAGAGATACAGACAGATCTCCAAAACAGAGGTGTTTATTATGTGACTCATGTCGAGGGGTGAATGGCATCTGAAGCAAGGGGCATCAGGAACGGAGCCTCTGGATAACTGAGCGGTAATTCCCATGCCATCGCAGAAAGCACCGCGGATGCAGACCACGATATCCCCCACTCATAAACCATTTGGACCAGAAAAAATTAACAAAATCCAAAACCAGAATGTAATGATCAGAAAAGAATGTCGGAAACCTCTTCTACCAGAGCTCGGGAAAAGGACTGCATTAGAGGTGGATACTAGAGAAGACAGTAATAGTGTTGAAAATAATGGTGAGAAAGTAAAACAACTCGGGCTTCAGCAACGAAAAAAAATGTCTCTGACCTGAACCAGAAAACTGAGAAGGCAAAGTAGAATGGAGAAAACTACATAAAGCAAACAAGGACAACCTCACCATTCAAATACCGGTGAGGATGGTACGAAAACGGCCGAGAGGAGAAAAGAGATCCCGACAGCATTCTAAAAGGCCATTGCATTCCTCGAAGCAACCCAAATGTAGTTATAGCGAGGCAACGTTAGGATTATGGAACATCAGGAGAAAACTTTTAATCATATATAAGGAAATCGGATTTTGAAAGAAATTATTTAATATGGATGGTGTCCCGAATGGAAGTACTAATCCTTGCTACTTTCAACACCGAAGTCTTATGGATAACTGTTATAACGCAGCTACCAAGGACAGCATATTAGCCATGATTCCAGGAAAAAAAAATGATTGGAGCCAATTCACATCTCCGTATGGAAAGTTGACTGCTACACACTAAAATAATGGAGAAGAATGTAAAACAATAGTATTCTTTATTAACAACGCATCGTTTGGATCCTTGTTAAGAATCAGGATCGGGGATTTTGTTAAACTCGGCAAGATTATCTTCAGGATACTTAAAGATTTCGATGTCCAAAGTAAGGATGATCCAGATACCATTTGTAACGACGGATATCTTCGACCACGCACTTATACAGGGACACTGATTTTAAAGGAGCGTTGACTCTCGAGAACCCTCGAAGTATCCCGAATCACATGCTGGTTAAGAAAAATAATCTTCCTCTAAACAACACTTTGCTACAGGGACATAGTCGCAATCAAAATTAAGTCGAGAGATTTTGTGGTATTAAAATTTAATATCTTCCTTCTGGTAAAGCATGAAATACATGAACAAATAAGTTATTAGGTTTCAGAACGTACAACTCTTTAGATATTTGCATGAATATATATATTGCTGTTATATTTTTACAAGTTTTATTTTGTGTGCATACCTGTTTGTTAATCCAGTATGTCATGAGCTAATTAATTTGAGGCGTAGTCGTGACGATAGAATTATTGGAGTTTATCAATCGTAAAATCATTGCTTTACTTTAACTTAGTTTCCTTGATAACGGTATTTATTCGGGGGTAGAGCCTTAATGTAGTTCGTATTAAAATAAATGTCTAGGAGTCCATGGAGAGGATGATATATTAATCGAGAAAATAGTTTTTACTTTTTTGTCAGAAAATTAAGTTATATTTTTGTATCCGCTTTGAAAATAAATAGAATTTTAATGTAAATCGCCGCACTCACTATTGGGCTAGAAATCGATAGAGGAATGTAATGATGAATAATTATTATTCATTATTACAAGAAATTTCCTGGATTAACTCACCTTTTTTCTTGGATATGTGACCGTTTATTTTTTCGAGTGCCATGATGGTTACAAGGGGTTCTCTTTCTGATGTCAGTAATCGGACCTTTTTTCTTAATATATTTTGATTTCGAAGGATTCTCCTTTAAGATATTTTTGGATGTATGTTAACAAAAATCGAAGATATTTTGTATGATTAATATTAAATTTGAGTGCAAATAAGTGTTTCGCATTTTCCAAACTTTGAGGTTAAAGGTTCCGCCTGTTATAAATTAGTTCGGTATTTTACAGGGCATGATTGGTAATATAGTAATAGCAAGAAGTTTGAATTTTTGTTTTTAAATTAAAATTCAATAATTCAAAATTGAATGTTAATTTGGATGTTGTAAGTGAGCGTACTCACCCGAACAAAACTCCCAGTGCTTTTAATGTAGAACGCGTAGAACAAAAGCCGAAAAAAAGGATCTTACCAGAAATGTTTAACATATAAATAGACAACACATGTAATTTTAGAACTGACGTAGAAGGCGTAAGTAATTTTTATATCTTCTGTAGATGTGCTTAGATTTTTGACTACCTGTATATTATATATTGTAATGTTACTCTCTCTCTCTCAGGGTTAATTATTTTTTTATGGATCCGGTTGTCTAAACATGCATTCGATTCCACAATGATCAATATCCTAAATTTTTAAATAATAATAACAAAATAAAAAATTAATTGGTGTTAAATGTTCAAATTTTATATATAAATTATTTTATTTCATTTACAATTACGTAACAAAACCCTATTTCAATCCCTACTAGCTCAAAATAAATATATAGTGTGTGTGTGTGTTACTAGATAAATTTTGTAATCAAATTAAAAATAAAACATTAAAGTCCGACCTTGTATCAAATCTTCTTTCAGCTCCTCTTCAATTTCAAACTTAACTCCAATCAACCTTTCCAATCCACCAATCCAACCAATCAACTCCTCCTCCTCAATATTTTCACCTTAGCTTAAAACCGACCATTGAATCATATTTGTTCAAACAGTATTTTTAACGATGATAATTCTATTAACTTGTTTCTAATACTTTTTATTTTATATGTTCTTAATTTTCAGAATTTACTTTTATCTTTTCTAAGTCCAAGTCTAATCCATCATTTTCTTGTAACTAGTCAATAATAATCCCTTTTTTTTTATATCACCATGTGCACCAAACACATATATCATAAATTGTACACAGCCTCCAAACATCATATTTATATTTTGATAATTTTTAAATGACTTTGAAATTTTGAAATCAACATCTATAAAGTGTTATATGTTTGTTTATATTAAATTAAACATTAATTTCGTTTATAAAATAATAAAAATTATATATTTTGAGTTTATGCAAATACTAAAAACCTATAATAAGTACATACATAATGAATACCAATCTAATATTACATTACAATATATACCGAGCCATCTAGCGGGACTGATAGTCCATAAACCGTCCGAGCTAGATCAATGACTACATTACCAGCTTTATGCTACGGTCGTTTGCGGATGCGAGTTTAACGTGTGACTCCTAGGGGCGCGTATGTTAAACTTTTTCCAGTTAGTGAATGATTGTACGTAAAACTTGAGATGTCGTAGCGGTGAAAATGGGTTTATACACTCGAAGGAGCGCTAATAACGCCTGGTAGGCAGAAACTCGAGTTCGTTCCTAGTGTTATTCCCATTTCATTGCTGTTGCTAGTATGGTGATTCCTACAATATACCATGAGCCCCGCCTGATGACAGAATCTATCGGTTCATTGTATTTAGGCACTTTTCTTTGATGTTTCATTACATCATGCTAAGCCGTTCCTGGAATCATCATCATACGCAGTCTGGTTGTCGTTTATAGAGCTAGTAGGACTGGTCAATGACTGCATTGCCAGCTTTATGCTACGATCGCTTACGGGTGAGAGTTCGTTGTGTTTCGAAATGTTTATATTTAAGTTTTGTTTTATAACTAGATGATAGTTTTTCTTTCATTTAGTTATAAAACAAAACTTAAATATAAACACACATACATAATGCAATATGTGTTTATATTTATTACTACGGAAAATTTTTAACAAATTATAAAAAAATTTACTATGTGTATCACTATAAAAAAACACACTTTTTCACAGATTAGCACCAAATGTTAAATTAAGTAGGTATACGGATTTTATTTGTGCTTTGACGACGATTTTAAAATGTTTGTGTGGTCCATAATGTTGTTTTTTTTAAATCAACAAAAAAAATGTGTAACATTTTTTTAATTGTATAAGGTTGGGAGATAAGAAGGCTACCAAATAAAGTAACTTTTGCATTATTAGCTTTACTTTAATTTAATAAT
Organism: Protaetia brevitarsis; assembly: GCA_004143645.1. Classification (NCBI taxonomy): domain Eukaryota; kingdom Metazoa; phylum Arthropoda; class Insecta; order Coleoptera; family Scarabaeidae; genus Protaetia; species Protaetia brevitarsis. Next base: position 560,157 of record RXPK01000212.1, read on the forward strand.
GACATAAATGCTTATGAAATTGTAATTGTAAAATACCTTCAAGACGGAATTCCGCTAAAACGTCAGGAAAGAATGTAATTTGAAATAAGAGGAATTAAAATAAGGCCTAATCTCAAGAATTTTATTTAAATCTATTAAAGTTTTGGGTACATGTTTATTTTATTGTTATCGTTAGTATATTTCGTTTTTTCTACCTAATTATTCGTTTTAAGCGAATTTTATTTTGTAATATTGAATTACAGTGTTTAACAGTTTTCTCTTTTAGCCTTGATAAAAGTAAGCACAAAAAAGTGTAATTGTAAATAATTTACTTATGCTTCCGATACTGGCCGTTGAACTTACCATCAAAATAATAACGAAATTCTGGAAATTGCAAAGTTCACGCGCAAACAGCAATAACTTTATTATTACGACTAGTAAAGTTTCCTACATTACAGCACATATAAAACAGCACTTGTCAATATTAAGACTGCTATTATTTGACAGATGCTTACTGCCGTTTTGTAGATAAGGCCGTTTAAATTATACCGTTAAAGGCTGAAGGATAAGTATCTGTAAATAAAGAGCAAGTTAGAGAATAAAAGTTTGTATTTATTATTTAATAAAATATTAGGTGGGCAATTTTTTCTAAGAAATCACAATGATTGTGTAATCATGGCCATATTCATAAATTCAAGTAAATGTGTAGGTATTCAAATATCGGCAAACGGTGAGATTTGAAGGTATGGCTTAAGAAAATTCATATCGTAACGATGGTTTATGAAGTTCAGATATTAGAAATGTCATTTCGAACTTTTCAAGTTTAGAACTTACGGTTCTATAATAAAATAATATCATGTGTTACTCATATAAACAGCCCAATACGCAAACAGAAAACGTTTGGTTATAAACTCTACGGAGAATTAATTTTCAATTAATTTTGAGTTTCAACTGAAGCGTAAGTAAATAGTCACATCAAGTCGACGGCTATGAAATGTAATTGAATTGATTGCCTGATACCCAAACAAGCTTTATATAAGTTATATTGTTGTGTGAAAACAAAATTTCACAAATTAAAAAGAGATGGGATCCTGCAATTCTCTTTCGTTAATTATCGTCTTGCAGGCAAAGCATATAAAGAGAGAGGATAATTTAAAACAGTAATTAGAAAAATAAATTTTCGGTTCGTAAAAGTATACGGTAGTACTTCGCCTGATACTGCAGTCTCACAGCATACTCGTAAAAATTAATGCCATAAAAGGATATCTGCCTCGTAAAATTTTCATTCTCTTTTTTATATTTCTTGTCGACGTACTCTTTATTATTGATGCAAAAAATTCTGGCTAGTTTGTTAAAAAAAGATACGTTAATTAACATTCAAAGAATAAAAGAATTTTTGCCTTTTTAATATCTTTCCTAAATTATTTGTTCACCTAGATATAACTTGTGGTAATTGGTTGAATTTTATATTTTCACAGCTCCATATTATCGCTGCATTATTCAAATCGGCTTGCAAAACAATTGCCAGATTTTATGCAATTACAACATTCGATTGCAAATTGGATGCTATTGTAAAGTGCTTGTAATCGGCTCGGCTTAACGAAAATAAAATAAAGCTGACAGAGAGCCCTTAGGGTTTTTAAAATGTTTCTTTGAATAGCAATTAATAGTTATAGAATTTAGGTGCTAGTTGCAGGTTTACTAAGTATATATATGTTTTTCTTGGTATATTTCCGGTTATTTTAGAAAATCGGATGATATTTGTTGGTATCTATTCTGTACCAAGGCTTCAGCAATGATACTTTAAAAGCTGTGGAATAAGCAAAGTACATACAATACGTTCATTGAATTAGTGAGATTTTGCAAAAAAAAAATAAAATATTTAGGCATCCTATTTGATAAGACAATAATACGAAATCCGCATTTGGAAAAGATTAATCTCAAGACAGGGTTACTTTTATAAACCTGCCGAAAGATATGTGAGAAATCTTGGGCTATATCTTCAAAACTATCCAGTTAGCTCTATGTGAAGGTTAGTATGACCAACCATTATCCATGGAACAATCGCATTTACATCTTTACAAACTCGCAAGCATGACAATCACGGTACATGTGTTCTTGCTGGTAATTGGCATTAGGAAACATTTTTGGAGACACTAGCATTGCAAATCATAGCAGAAAAGGAAGCGAAATTAACTACATTTTACCCCTTTGGTAAAATGGCAACATATTTATGTATGTGTAATGATCAAACTGCTGAGAAGGATCACTGACGACAGCTTGCTGAGAATGCCACCAGGATGGTGTACACTCCATTGATGCATCCTTCACTTCAGCAATGCACCGCTCAGTACTGTCTTTCCAGATCAGGGCGAAAGAAGAAAGAAATGGAGCAAAGAAACACTGATATAAATAGATCCCTGCTGGTTTACGGACTGTTTGGGAATAGAGCAGGGTTTGTGTGCGGGAATATTTTGTCGCTCTCCAAAAATCGGGAAATGTTACCACTTTGAGCAACATACAACAATTTTTCTGGCTGCAATCTGTGCTATTAGGATGCGTGGTAGAGAGGCTTTAAATAAAAACTTAATGCCGGCTGTAATGGAGGACGAGGAGACAGTTGAGTACATACCCCGCTACTACCAGAGGATGTAGTATGTGATCTTTGGAAAGATTAAGCTTTCCATATAAAAGTTAAAAAAAGGTCTGAGATTCTGAGCTACCTTAACAGCCTGGACTTTTTGGATAAACGTTAAGATAACATTCACTCTACAGTAACCCATAGTAGTTGCAGTGGACGGGAGGATTAATCTAGTAATAATAATGATACCTTTTATATTATTTAGAAGTTTGCGTCAAGCAATTTTTCAGTAATATGAGTGATATATTCGAAGGAATTAGCAAGAAAAACTAAATGGACAATTTGGGTAAATGATAAATTATCGATAATGGCACTAACAATATTTAGAGAAAATTATTTATAGTGTTAAGATGAATTGCTTTTAATATGTTGTATGCTACTACCGTGAATTGAGAGCTAAAATTACCTAAAACCTTGGATGCCAAGTATAAACGCAACCGGCAAACGAAATGTGCGAGTTGCAGGTAAACCAGGAGGTTACCTGTTCGATGATGGTGTAGTAAGAGTAGTATGTTAACGGCGTAGCTCAATAGAGATACGGTAGAGATAAGGTACAAGTTCAAATTTTGGTAAATGGGCGCCAAGGCTCGGATACCGTAGAAAACCAATTTTATCAGTATTGTTAATTTAAATAGTTTTATATAGTGAGACCTTTACCTATATAAAAAAATATGTTAAGGCAAATAACGTATTTCTTAATGTATATGATACATGTTTAATATTCAAAGGATTATGTATTTTACATTGATATTTTATTATGTTTGTGGTTGTCTGTAATTGTTAAATATAATTTATTTTAGAATAATTGACAAATTTCTTTAATAAGAAATACTATATGTATAAAACAGAAGTTAAGGTAAATTCTTTATTGTATCTTGGTTTTGCGGAAATTGTAATAATAAAATTCTGAATGTAGAAAATTATACTTTTATTGACATTTTATCAATATAAACTTTGGCTTTCCCAAAATTGTGAATAAATCTTAATTATTTAAATTTGTAAAAAGAAAATGAAATATATTCATATTTGTAAATAAACGTATTTGTACTAGAATGTAAAAGAAGAATGGCGTCCATCACTTTCCTGGTGTAATAATTTACCTCTTCTCCTATCCTCCTTAAGAGTGGTTTTATCAATTATCTAATACAAAACTATTATCGTTCAATTGGAGTACCTAATATTCTCACAACAAAAACTTCAAACAATTAAATAATTCTGTGATTCAAATGGCGTCGAAGTGATGTACACCCACACGCGACAAAGATATACCAAGTGATGCGGATGGACAGGTTTCTGTCATGGAAGTCAAATATCCTAGGTGTGTACACATCAAGCGAATGAACACCGAACTGCGAAGGAGAACCGAACTCCAAAGGCAAATTCGACTGACTGTGTGCGTTAATACGAAAGCGAAACGAACGTTCGGTTCGTCTTTGGTTGCGTTCGCTCCAAGACTGGTACATCAAAGGAATTTGCTGTTCGGTGTGAACGAGAAACAAACCCGTTTGTGTTGGTCCGAACGTCGAACATACAAGGTTAAGTTTTGAACATTATAATGGCTACGAACAAAAGTGAATGGAATAAGGATAAAATCCTACAACCAACTATTTCAATTGGCAATTAAATCTGCGCCTCTATGACGGTTATGGTGTTCATGAAGTGATGTCATCCACCACATTCGGTTTCTTTTCAATTTGTATTTCTTTAAACCACTAAGAATAACACAATAAGCAGCCGTAATAATTATTTCGCCCGACATAGTTAAATTTAAATTTTAAAACCTATACACCACGAAGACGTACGTGCGAACAGCGAACATGGAGAAAACGTTTGCTTCGCTATTCGTTTCCTCTGTGTGTACAGACTAAAAACTAGAGAAACAAGAAGTGACCAATATTACAAAATATATCGCGAACTTAAACAAGAATACTTGAAAAAGGTCACAGAGATGAAATGAAGCTCAAATACTGCATTCATACATTCACCTCATAATAAAACAAAAGCAATATAGACGATAATTAATAATGAATCTAAACCAACGAATTCAACCACCCAAAAAGAAACTTCATCCTTGTCTCCCAACGATTTAAATAAATACTTCTGCGATATTGGTGAACGTATTGCAAATGATATTCAATCAACACATTCCTCGGAAGAATTTCTAAGTGCTGTGAAGTTGGACGGTGGCAGCTCCTTCTTTTTTCAACCGATTACTCCCGAGTAAATAAGCAAAATTTTACGAAACATAAAAGGAAAACATACAACAGACATTTATCATTTGTCCACTTACGTGTTAAAACAACTCAATGTAGAATTAAACGCACCTCTTTTAAGTATTTTTAATGAATGTGTCGAACAGGGAGTTTTTCCGAGATTATTAAAGACTGCGAAAGTATCGCCAATATTTAAAAAGGGAGACATATAAATGTGAAAATTATCGTCCAATAAGTATTCTGCCAGCCATCTCAAAGATATTTGAAGAGGCAATCAAAATTGATTTCTTATCTGGAAAAACATAATTATCTATCTCCGAAACAACATGGATACAGAAAAAGGCATTCTACATCAAGCGGGATATTATAAATGATTAAAGACATATACAATGCCTACGACTCCAGGATGTATTCCAGAATTGCTGGATCTAACTAAGGCCTTTGATTCTGTGAGTCATTCGATTTTGATGCGAAAGTTAGAATATTACGGGATAAGAGGGAATACATTAATGATCTTCCGCATAACATGGGTGGAACCGAAATTTGTTTATATGCGGACGACACGTCACTCTTGGTGCACGCTGAGAACCCTCATAAACTAAATGAAAAATCCCAAGAGGCAGTTGGAATTGCTGAAGAAGGGCTGGCTGCAAACAAATTAAGATTGAATTATGACAAAACACAAAATATAACCTTCGCCACCGACAGCAGTGCTCTATCATGTGGAAAGTTCCTTGGAGTTATAATTGACTCCAAACTGAGATAGATCCAGCATGTGGATGATTTGAGCAGTAGATTGTCATCGGCATTGTACGCCATGAAGAGAATAAAACATACAGCAAAGTTGGAAGTCGCAAAAGTTGTCTACTTCTCATATTTCCATTCCCTCATGTCATACGGAGTCATTTTCTGGGGACTGGCCACGGAGGCGCATAAAATTTTCCTACTGCAAAAACGGGCGCTTAGAATCTTGTGCAACCTAAAATATAATCAAAGCTGTAAAACATTCTTCTTAGCCGAAAATATACTTACTCTGCCATCTGTGTATACTTTGTCCGTCGTCATGCATGTGCACAACAACACCCACTTATACTTCGTAAATGGTGACTTACATGGCTATTCCACAAGAGGGAGGAATGAAATGAGGGTTCCCTACCACCGCCTGACCTGCTCCCAGAAATCAATGGATTATTGGGGTGCTAAATTATATAATCACTTGCCCATGGATATTAAAAAATTGCCATCCATTACCTTCAAAAAGCAAGTGAAGGGAATTCTGATGCAGAGGGAGTGCTATTCGGTTGAGTTCTGCTGTTCTAGTCGTCTTTTTGTGTTTGTATACTTACTTACTTTTTAACTTATTTATTTATATTGACATTGTTACTTATAATTATAAGCAACATAGTTGTTTTATTGACAATTTCTGTAATGGTTTTATTACGAAATAAATGCTACTACTACTACTACTACTACTACTACTACTACTACTACTACTACTACTACTACTACTACTACTACTACTACTACTACTACTACTACTACTACTACTACTACAGACTTCTAAATCGAACGCAAACAGATTGCAAACGTTCGTTGTTCAGAGTTCGGTGTTCGTTCCCTTGATGTATACGCACCTTAACGATGCGGAATGGTTGGCTAAGTCTGCCATGCGAAGCAAGATCATTCGCCCGTTCGTCCCGATTGGTTCCTTAAATTCGGCGGAAAATATGCTAAGTTCAAATTACATCGTAATAATATTTTAACCTTTTCTTCAAATCCATTGTTATCATTTAATTACTTTTGTCGATTTTATTCATTAACAATGTCTTATATTGATCGCTTGTTATTTATGTATTTGAAAACGTGTTTATGGTGAGTAGAAATCGCTGCCCTCGCATAAAATATTACAGGAAAAATGATAAATGATGAAGAAGGGTGAAAGATACGTTTAAAGTTAAATTAATTGTTAGGAGATTACCTTTACATCTTAAATGTGGCAGAATATATCTTTTTGTAAACTATTGTTAATTAGTAGTAATTTCAGCAGTAATCGGAAATACCTGCTATTTCAAATAAACTTCGAACTAATCTGTGCATCGTTCTTTTGCTTGCGCATTTTAATTTCTGTGAATTATTTAACACAAATATGTACGCGTATGCGTACGTGTGCAGCAGTAACCTAAACACTTTTAATTAACGTTATTGCATGAAATATCACCGCACCCATTATTTTATGTAAATGCCATCGACATTCTCTCTAAATGGAACATTCTGATGAAAAATCCATACGTAGTTAAACTGAAAATATAAGCTTTATCCTCGATTTGGCTGAAAAAAGTTGTACGTTTTAGGTGCATTCGGTAAAATGGAATTTTAGCTATTGCATAAAATAACACAACAATTCGGTAGAGGTTTATTTTATTTAATTCCGTTTAGTTATACTTTCAATTGCTATGTAACTAAATGTAAATAAATTGAAATAAAGAGAGTTATCACAATTAGAAAAAAAAAAACAATTCAATTTTCAAACCACTCTTGATAGATTAAACGTCCTGAGCAGTGTAAAAAACAAATTACTTGAATGGCCTTTAACTTGGGACCCTATTCTTAGGATCCATCGTACACGTTCGATGTAACCGTTTGACATCGTTTCGTTCAAATTGGTATCCTTGAGTTAAAATAATTTGCTCTAGAGGTCGTACAGGCTTTAGGCGGCTGAAAGTGTTCGAGATACGGAAAAAAATGTTTTCAAAAATACCAACAATTGTTACGATAATTCCTACAAATTAAGATAGGATTCGTGCGGCGACAAATTGTTCTAATTGACCGAATATTATTGTAGGTTTTTTAAAGCGTGAATTTTCCAAATATATTGTAGTAGCGTATTTTAAAATAATGTAGGAATATTTTAATATGTATATTGAGTCAAATTTTAACATGTGGTGTAGATTATAGTAGTCAACAGCCAATATGAAACTAAGTAGCTTTTTGTAGAACATATTTTGCAACAATTATTGGATATAGAAATAAAATTTCCAAAATAAGATTAAATTTTATCGTGTAATGTCATACGTAATTGTAATTGTTTATTACTCGTTTTCTTAAACTATGGAAATTTATCAACACCTAACTTTTCAATAAATAATTTACAACTATTGCAATAACTGCAAATTCACATGATTATGCTATTCTACTTAATTAATTGCTGAAGAAGACTATTTTATTAGTCAAAACGTATAAATTATCTTTGACAATGGGAAAAAATAACGTTTGTTCACTATCGTAATAAACCCACATTCCCACGAACCTAAATTTTATTATTAATACAACAATGGCTACAACTACACGATTCTTAGCTACTACATTATGTTTAATTAAAATACCATTATTCTGAAAAACTGCTTATCTCTAAAGTATTAAAGCGTGACTTATCTGGTTTTGCAGCAAACCGACGAAATGCTTGTGATTTAGTAAAGGCCTAGCAGTGGCCAGCGTGGAGCATATAAGCGCACTGTTTCGGATTCAATTTATCTTCACATATATGACATATGTGTAAAAAAATATTATCAGGACAATCTCAAGGCAAAGGGTGTGTTCAGTCGTCCTGTTTTTTTTTTTTTTTGAGATCTGTCAGATTTTTAACATACCAAACTGTTGGACTAACTTAGAAGGCATAATATGTCGGATACCGTTTCAGATTTCTTTTTTATCTTTCGAATTCCTTTTTAGGCGTCAAACTCGAGGACTATTTCGGATAAAGTGTATGTGAGTTGTGAAGTTTCGCAAGGGTCAGTGTTGGGTCCGGTGCTCTACTTGATTTATATGTTTAGAAATAGTATTTTACAAGAAGAGAATACTACACTCTTGCACTCTGGAGGACAAAAATTCACGATAAAAAAAAACGCGGAAACTAATTAAATTATCTTAAGAAAGAATTAACTATTTCTTTAAATAAAATAGTAAATTTGAACGTGAATTAAAATTTAAAAAGATTGCGGAGAGTGACATTTCGCTTATATGTATATATTGCACTATTCCTTGTGAGTAAATGAATAATACATTTATATAAATTGTTATTTATCTTTTCTCTTATCTCAGGGTCTTTCACTGGGATCGTGTCCCTTATTTAGAGAAGGTGGGTTTTTTTTAACAACCCAACAAAAACAACAGTTTAAAATAATGTAACATTAATGTAACAAATGATTAAGTTTTTATTAAATGTACGAACAATTAAAAGAAAATAAATGGAACCTATGTATTATTTAATAATTAAATACGAATGGATAATAAGTTATGTTAATATAATTATTTGAATTGCAATGAAAATGGAATGGATCTTTTTAAAAAAAAATATCAAATTAAGAGCTACTAAATTTATTGGTGATTTCTATAATACTTAGTTTAATCTACTTCCCTGTAGATGGCGCTGTTTCCGAAATTTACTTTTAACTAATTCTTTAACTTTTAACTAATTCTTTAGGTTCTTGAAGTTAATTTTAATTTAAAGCGTTAAATGGTTTTTTTTTTAAACAAATTAATAATAAATATTTTTTTAATGAAACTCAAATGTTTGTTAGAATTAAAATTTGTATCCATAAATTCACAAATGAACTAACATCTAAGTTACCGACCTGAATCTCGATGCTTAACAGACTTAACTGTTTCCTTAGTTTCAGGATAAAAAAATTTAGAAATTATTCAACAAAATTTAAGTGAGGTTAGAGTTGACTCAAATTGGCGATACGTGTTACCCGCTTCACGACCAAAAGCTAATTGAATTACTCGTTACTATGGAAATTGGCTTCGATTTTGTAAAATGCTACGCTATGATTGGTTAAAATTTCCGCGTCTTTTCAAAATAAAAGAACAGCGTTTTGAATTTGGAAATTAGAAGAAATATTTTGAAAATTCATTTTTGAATAAGGTTTTCATTATCAAATTCGTTCTCTACAAGTAAAATTATGTATGTGTGACGAATTTCGTAAATTAATAAACTGTTTTTAGATACCTGTCAGTGATGTTTTAAAAATAAAAAAATCTAATTTAAAAGGAATTATATGGATAAAATGCTCTTACAAACTTCCTTTTTATCACCTGAGGATCTATTAATTACATCTCAATCGTTCTGAAAATTGTTTTCCGTAAAGTTATCACGTATGTGCAATTTCTAAGGTGGTTGACAAAAAATGTGAAATTTTCACTTTTTACAGAGGTTTTATACAATAATGGATTTACAATACATGATTGCCAATTTGTGAGCTTCGAGATTCTGGTATTGATAAATGTTAAACATGTCCAAGAAGAAAAAATTCTTTTACATGCTGCCGATGGCAATGACATAAACTTGGCCAAAATGACTGTTAAAATGAGTCTTATTAATTATCAAAGTGAGTAATTTGTGATTTTCTGTAATATTAGTGCCTGTTTTTGACTGAAGGTTTAAAAAAATGAATAATCGATTACTGAGTGCTCGGTAGGTTAAAATTTTGAATGATGTCGCAAGAATGTCTGTGTTAAGGATGTCTTAGATCTCTTTATCGGTTTCAGGCGTTCATACGACCCTGTGGCTGGTGAAATCCGACCGTCCTTGTCGATTAACAAGAGTACGTATGACTAGCCCTCAACATGATACAATTGATCTGTGTGTGAAGTGATGATAGTGTTGTTTTTGACCCATTACAATATATACTATCTAGAAACCATCTACAATCCAACAAATATCTCGTGACAGTAGTGAGTCATTGTGCGCACATTGTACTGGAGTGGGGAGCGGTTTACAGTATATATGCTCAGCTCCGCTCTTTTTGGCACTGCGCGACTGTCATGAAGGATTTGTCGAGCTGTACTCGATCGAGCATGCAAAGTACGAATTATAATTACTATAACGAAGTTATAAATTTAATAAGTTATTCATAAACACTAAAAAAAAAAAACTGAAAACAAAGTGCCAGTAAAAGGCTTAAATTGACAGCAAAAAAAGAAAGAAAAAAGACGATAAATTATAGTTCGTTATAAATAATAAAACTTAAACTAACTTATACAAATGTACATCGATATTACGCTGAGATGATAGATGTTAATCAGCGAGGCAAGAAAGGACGGCAAGTGATGTGGAAGAAGCGTTGCTAAAAAAAAAGCAATCGTCGTACATCGAAATGAAGCGAATCGGGGCAGGAGCCAGAATGCATCGCGAACAGTGTTCCCAACCTTTAAGCATAGAATTTCCCACGAGAATTATCAAAATTTCCCTTTTTTTTAAAACAAAATTCCCACAAATCCGCAAAACCATGGTACCAGTGTACAAGATATGGATCTTGCGCATCTCGTGATGACGAGGTTGGGATCCAGTCCTACAAATAAAATAAACTAGTGAGCTATTATAGTCGCACTATTCTATTGATGTAACAAAACAAATAAAACTTCATAAAATTACGCATTACCAAATAAATAGAAATGGACAACTATAATAATAAATCCACATGTAAATGGAATATACATTCAAAGTGTTTTAAATCACAATTGAATCTTAATTTTCAACGAAAATGTCATAGAATAACGTGAACACACGCTGATGACGCGATGGGGGCAGCTGCGTGACCTTGAGCGTGTTTGGGACTTCGGAAGAGCATAGCTTGTATATTTGTACCTGGTAAATACGTCTTATTTTAAGATATCCCAAAGTTGCCAAAAAAAAAATTCTCACGAATACCATGCTATTTCCCTTTTTCCCTTCGACTTCAAAACCGCCTACCAATCGCGAAATTTCCCACTAGTTGGCAACACTGTTCGCGCAACGGTATACGGACAACGCGCAACTTCACCTGGATGTATTCTGCGGCCAATGGGGTGTGAGCCGGTGCACGTGGGAGTGCACGTGCGATCAATAGTCTGCTTGTTTACAATTTTAGGATGCATTAGACCGAAATTGTGTTTAAAATGAAACTAAAATAATTAATTGCGAAACTATATGTGGATGAATTTTAACGAAATTTAACAGAGTGCTGCGGCAGATTGGATATTAAAATTGAGAAAAAATAAAACTTGAAAAATGCGTAAAATAAAGATGTACGGCAACAAAAAAACAACCTTGAATGCCAATTTGACATTATGGAAGCAATTAATTAACAAATGTTTTAATTATTGATAGATGTAATTCAATTTTTTGTAATATAGAATGAAGATTGTGGAATTATGAAGCTATTGGAGGCAATATTTAGAAGTTTGGAAATTAAACAAAAATATAGCGAAATAAACATGGGTACGTTAACTAAACGAGTAGCTATAGGAGAAATATAGGACAAATACCCTTATGCCCTCATTAAACACTAACCACTTTGGGTAAGAACTCGTATGTACATAGGTGGGTAGTTTACTCCATATCAAATAAACAACCACGCTAATAAATGCACCAATAGAAATCTTGCTATCCACCTGATACATTCTCTGTTATTACTTTTCAGGATCGAATACTACAGCTATGAAGAATACATAAAATGTTTGTTAAAGCTCTTAATATAAAAATATTGTTATACTGTTACTCCAAATATTAAATTTACTTGATGTTAATACAAACATTCTTAATAAAAATTTTGTCAAAACCCTTTTCTCAGTGCGTGTACAGCGAAACGCTCACAATTGCTTGTTTTGGTTGTTTTTATGACGTAGTGACATTCTCGACAGTGGTATGGGCCCATGCTCACTTTAATGAGAGAATATTTGGTTTTGCAATTACATGCTTTAAGAATTATCGAAATATATAAATATCAAGACGATTGCAATGAACTGTTTCCAAAATACAAAATATTAACATTTAAATCAGTATGCATACTCGAATGTTTAATGAATGTAAAATATAAACAAATACATTGTTATGCAGCAGTGTCCAGGAGCAGAACATACGAAAGAATAGACTACCTGGGAAATACATTCGTACAAACACTTTACATTATTACGCTCCAAAATTCTGTAGCACTTTGAATGGTTACGAAACAAAATAACATACGTATTGATGCCTTTTACACTTTTTAAGAGAATTTCGTATACTGTAATTTACCAAACTTTGACTCTTTATTTTAGGTAATTTATGTTATCAACAGATGTGTATACGCTGCAGAGATGTAATTGTTTTATTTTATTTCAGTTCGTAGTGCTTTGTTATGTGACAGTGTGTAACCATTTTGCATGTGCAGGAAAAAAATTAAAAATTAAGGTGATTTAATTATGAGAATGAGAAGGAAACAAATACGGGAGAACTGTTTGAAAAATTAGTTAACACATTTAATAGAAATTCCAACATCAACCAAACTTCTAAGTGGTGGCACTTCAATATATTATACCCACACACTTATGCTAATTGGCAAGTTGCCTATCAAAACAATAACTGAAAGGGTTGATAAATGTATGCAGATTTATGCCGGTTTGATCTCTATACGTTGACTCTCATATGAGGCGAACACACCCTATTTTAAACATCTATATTTGAGTTGTGACAAAATAAGAGATTGAAGCAAAAACAAACTTATTGCTATATCGTTACTTTCCAATTAATTTGAATTTTTAAGTTTTAATTATTAAAGAGTTTTCGATGTACACTGTAATACTGCTCTGTTTTTTAGAACAAAATGCCCCGGACGTCAAAACTTTAATTTTGTTTGGTCCAGTAGAGTTAAATATTATTCTTAAATTTAAATTTTAAATTTATTTATACAATGTTTGTACGTATACAATTTTTCTTCCTTTTCTTCTTTTTTTTTAATAAAAATACAATAAAATAATATCGTAGGTTTTATCCATCCAGCGACCTCTTTGATAAGTGAAAGAATACAGTTCTAGGAGCACCAAATCGGCTGTCAAAATAATAAATCAAGCGCTTGCTAACGAATAGGCAGATTTTCTTACCTAACGGGCGCGGCGCCAAAGCCCCTTCTCGGATTGTTGAAATTTGAAAAATAGTAATTATCAAATGTCGTTGTAAAAATACCAAACGAAAGAAGAAAATTTCTTCACCAAAATACTATGTTTTACCACTTTTGAGGCTCTTAAACCACAGGTATATATGTTGCAATCGTAAATACTATATAAAACAATTTAATTAATACAAAAATACATATTCAAACTTTTCTGACACTTGAAATGAATTAGGTTAAAGAAACGTCAAAATAAAAAGAATAAATTTAAAATTAAGAGCCATCTAGCCGTAAATACCAAAAACTAAATTTATTAGAAAACTATAACCTGGGTTATTGATATTTGTTAAGAATAACTATTTTATCACGTACCAACTCAATGATGATTTTTGTAAACAAGCCTTAAATATTAAAAATTCCTAAAATAACTAAAATTAATGGCGGTTCATATAAATCTAACCCCAAATTAACGTATAGTGAACATAAATTATAAAAAATCTTATTTTTGGTTAACCAAAAATAAGATTTTTTATAATATTCGATATTAATATCGAATTGAAACTTATTAATTATTTTCTTTTTTAGATGGGATATACTTGATGAAATACTAACATGACAGCGGCAGGCACACTCTCTAAGCGGGCAGGCAGGTAATTCTCTGAGTACAGAGGTTGGACTTTCGGTTCGGCGGGCTCCCGTATCGGTCAATAGCATGGAAGGGTATTCTGGCCGGGATTCTTGGTAAGAAACTTTATAGGAAATTCTTGGCAATCTTACAGGCAAAAGTAACGATTTAAATTATTCAGGGGTAATATCTATACTATTTTAGGTAAACACTTCGTAGAACTTTGATATTTTTGATAGTGTTGCATAAAAATAGTTATAGGAGTTCAATATCGACCGTCGTCTTTCGTGGCTACAGGCAGAATGAGGATTTAAACTAAATTACCAGTAATCAGAATGTTATCGCTGTCAAGTAAGCCAACATTAAATTTGAATAGATACCAGTAACTGACATTAAGATACCGTTATTTTCTCTAGTTTGAGGGAAATACAGCAAAAGTTACCAAATAGACATTCCAAAGAATGAAAAATCTCCCCCAGCAAAATATAATAAAAACATAAAAATATACCAGGTAAGCTTGAATGAACATAGAAACTAAAGTTTCTATTACAATTAAGGCTATATTTAGCACCTATTGCTTAAATGATTCATTTTTATAGTCATTCTTAACAAATTCAAAATTTGCCTGTAAAGCAGGCAACCGCGTACGCGCTTCAACTGTTAATTACTTCTTCATTTGGCGTTGAAACCTGTTTCAAGTAACTCTATATTACATATATACCCTGATTCCATAGCAGTAGATATGTAAAAATATACAGTTCCGTGTCAAAATAAATCAGTAAATCTGTTTTATAACAGCATGAAACAACAATATTTTCCACGTTCACTTTAAGCTTAAAAGACGTATAATTTGCACTAAAACTATGAATATTAATGCAATTGCTGTCAGAAGTACTGCCATTTGCATAATGCTCTTTGCCTTTAGAACGTTCCTTCGTACCTTTATTATTCTTGTTAGTGTGAGTATCGTTAAAATAATCTCATTCACCACAAATGTAAAGCAATTTTAGTAGGTTAAGCGGGCGCACATCTGACTCAGAAGATAGTTTTTGCCTATATAATAGTAAGTTTTCCTTTATGTTCCGGAATTGAGTTAAATGACCTGCCTCGGAAAGCAATTCGCGAACTTCCTTATGTATTTACCTAGTTGCTTTAATGGATAATTTCATTCCCATGCACATGCAACTTCAAAATTTCCGAATATCCGAATTTTCTCTTAAAATTTTTCAATACTACTCATACGCACTTATTTTCGAAACAAATGCATGCTTAAATGCTTTCAAACCTAGCAAAACGCAACTAGATGGAGTAATGATGCCGAGACTAATAAATCTGGTGTCATTTAAAACTTGAAAAGCTGCTAGGCATGCATGTAACAGATGATGATGCCCAATATGCGTGTCAAGCAGAAAACTCAGCGGAGACAGCTTGCACCAACTCGCGTAGAAAGCTAGACGTGCTCTGCAAGCCAAAACTTTTGTGCACACTGTGGAAAACCCTGCATTTAATTCTCCCCAACTGACAAAATTTAGTTTCTGCAAACTGCACTTGAACTTCGAGTTGCCATTTACCTGCGTATGATATTAAATATTAGAAGTTACATATATATAATATACATCTTTCAAGAAGAAAGCAACAGAAACAGTGCTGCTTGTAAGTTTAAGGTTGAGCTCTTTTTCCAATTAGCCTTACTAACAATACTGTAACGTTTTCAAATAAACGGCACAAACTATATATTAACTAAAATGTCCTAATGAACTTCTTTCTGATGAGATGGCAATGTTAATTCGTTTCATCACTTCGTATGGGCCGTCCTGTGATTATTGCAGGTAAGAGCGCGACGTCGCTGAAGGTGGATAGCCAAATTAGGTCGTTAGGCTAATTTTGTCTTCATTAGCCCTGATGTCGTAATGCTCCTTCATTCCGCCACTTGCCTCGTGGATATTCGACCTTACCCGATCATGATTTTCATCCATTCGTTTCCTCAAGTTTGAGGCATAATCATCTCCTATTACTTTTTCGTTCGGCCTAAAGCCAAACTTAAGATCATAAAGACAGTTCACGCCCAAAAAGCACATACGCTGGACTGTGATCAGTGGCTTAGTGAACTGATACCCTATACCCAGTAGAAACAAATGAAGTTGCTGGTCCTAATCTCACTGATGATTTACGATTTGCGTGACTGTTGACAAATACTTAACAGTCCTGTTTGTTACGTTTTTTGCTTCGCTTACCTCGAATCAGTTCTCCGCTAGCCTTTTCGACAGGATTTTGTAAACCCTATTTTCTTCTATTTCCGTTCTCTACCTTCAGAGATGCTCCTACGCCTTGTATTTTCACAACGTAAACATTATCGTTTAATTTTTAGCTTTTGAATTGTGTTTTCTTTCCCCTGTGAGAACGGATTAGCTAGAATTTGAATCTTTTATTCTCATTTACTTACAGTTAGTTTCTTATACTTAAAACGGTCTTAGATTTTTGTTTAATTTCTGGAATTTTGTGTAGACAGGGATGACATGTCTAGGTAAGGTTAGATCTGTTTGTTTTGGACAGTAACGTTCTCATATCGGTATTATCGGTTTCACGCATAGATTTGTTCGATTGATCATTGTTTCATTTAGATCTCCTATTCTGTGTTTACACCTTTTCGACGTTAGAGGGCACCTCCATGTCTTTATTCTTGTTTTAATTATCTGTCTTCTGATTGGTGACGTATTCATTTCTTCCGTTTCCTATTCCTTCTTGGTGGTTGGTAGACGCACCCTCACGAGTAAATCTTCCTATCTTTGGGAATTTTGGATATTTTCACGCATCTGTGGATTTTATTGGAAGGTTGCTTGAAATAATCATTGGCCGTATCTTCGCTTGTGTTTGAAGTGGAAATTTTGTGATTATTACGGCGGATGAGTCTGATATTTTGGGATATAATTTGAGAACCACGCGTCCGCAACGCCATTTCTGTATCTTTCTTCTCTTCGTTGAAAAACCTCGTTATTTAACCGTAAGCAAATCTCATTACTTCTCTTAGTTCACTAATTTTGGGGTATTTGTTGTTTTTAGAGGTCTTTTCGAATCTTCCCATAGTTTAAATGTGAAATTTTGAACACCCGCGTGCGGCTGAGGACTTCTACGACTTTTTAAGTCCTTCGGAGAACCTACCTCCCTTGGGAAATACACTGACCATCTGTTTCGGATGCTGTGGAGTCAGTCCTAGAGGCTACGATCTGTCTGTCCCCATAGGAGAGGATCTCTACGCCCCACTAACAGCTGATCGAGGGCAAAGCTAAGTTGCACGTTCTGTTTTTGTAATATCTCTCGCGTTTAACATTTGAATAATAGAAAACCACCCCGATCATTTATTCTTTTTCTGCGTTTTCGATCATGAACCTGTAAATTTCATACGTTATATCCTGGATCGAAGGTGCTACTAGTTACTAGTTACTAACTCCGTCGAACATTACGAATTCATTTAATTCATTCAATTAATATTTAATTATCTTTTCATTTACTTGTCTTTTCATTTATTTATTAAATTCAATATAACTGTTTAAACACCAACCGATTGAATTCGGCTTGTCATACATAGGGTAATTTATTCACCATCGATGTAGTTAATTCAAATATTTAGTTTTATTTTTGCTTTTATTTGTAACCATAACAACGTTTTTTTTTTAAATCTTAATTAACTCCTAGTGTAAGTTCTTTTTTTAAAATTTATGTAAACTGATTGCGTTGGCCAAAGGGTTCGGTGTTATATACATATATATATATAAATCCTTGTTGATAACGTTTAATAATACAGAGTACAACAATATTTGTTTATTTTAATTATATGTCAAGTTTAACAACAACAATATTTTCTTTTGAATTTTATATCAAATACAACCATATTTTCTCTTGGATTTATATGTTAGATTTATTAATAAAATTTAAAAGTTTGTTACCTACTTTACCGGCACCGAAAGCGACGGTAGAGTACCGTGAAAAATCGCGAAAAATAAAAGGATGGATATGTCTAAAACAACAACATTTTTCTTCCTGAATTATATGTTAAATTTAATAATAATAAAATTTTAATTGTTTTGTTAGTAAATCCATCCTTTTATTTTTATTTTTTTGTATGAGTTTTTGCAAACTGATTTATCCCTCGATTTTCATTTATCACCGTGGATTCCTGCTTATCTTGGGGGCATGACAGAGTAAGTAACCTAAGCAGGTGGCACCGAAATTTTTATCCATTTTGGGTTTGTGTTACTATCAACCCAGTCCCTCGCCAACAAGCCGGCTGGCACCCTGCATGATTGCCGAATATCATTCCAGTTATTCGAAGGTTTGTAAAGCGGAATCTTTTCTGTTTTTATTTTGACTTCTTGCCTCGCGATTTTTCACGGTAGTCTACCGTCGCTGTCGGTGCCGGTAAAGTAGATAACATGTTCATCCGTTCTACCATGCCATCTGCTTCTGAGTATAATGCAGTTGTTCTGTCTTTACAAATACCCAATATGTTACGGACCTCTTGAAACAACCGACCACTCAAAATCACGTCGCTGGTCGGAGAGAAGTTCAAACGGTATTCCAGTTCTATTAAATATTTTTCTTACTAACGTTTCAGCGATAGTTATCGTTTCTTGGTTTGAGAATGTATAGACTATTAAAGATGGGTGTCCTCAATTGGAAAGGCAAAGTTTACAACAGAGAGGAACGAAGGAAAATCTTCCAAAGTGGGAGAAGCTACACGCGCTTCTAGTAGACAATATTTGTAGAATGGAAACTGATTCTTCCCAAGAAACGAACCGTTAGAACTCGAACAAGCGGCACAACTCCGCATGGAGTGTTAAGCCATATACATGAATACCTAAATATGAAAATTGCTTTCCCTGTATTTAATATTATCTAAAAAAAAATTCTGATTAAGGTTTACTCTTTGAATATTTAATTGATGAGAAAAAAACGGCTATTTTGAGCAATATTAATAATTATTAATAATAATTTATTACATAAATTTAGATAATATAAATAAAAAGGATAGTGCTAATTCCTGCTTTTTTTCTCATGTAGTATCGCACTCCATTTGTAACTATACTATCTGTATGTATTTGCAGTAACGTTTTCGACAGAAGTAATGAAGTAACTAAAGTATTGAAAGTATCGAAATTATCAAAGAATCAAAGTTGATTTTATTCGTAGTAATGAATACAAAAAAACGAAAGTAACGATTAGATACAAGTAATGAGAAGTAACGAAATCTTACATAATTATTCCTTAGTAATCCATTTAGATTTAGAATTGTTTGTTTAACAACTGTTTTTATCGATGAAAAAGATCCATCAAAACATTCCTAAAAAACATCATAAAAGTAATCGATAGCACAACCCTCATTTTTGTAATCATAAATTTTTTACCAAGACACAGGCACTAGACGTATTCATGAAATTAAAAATGTTCTTATTACTGAAACTCTTAAAATATTCCCAACTAAAATTGACATTTGAATTTGATACTGGTAAAGAAAAAAGCGATACAATAGATCCATACATTTTGCATATTCGCTAAGTTTGTGAATGCATTGTCAATCGCAGTTGCCGCAGTGCCTTGTACTCGCGTAGGTACTTTGACATACTCAATCAAATTAAAAGTAGATATAACATGAGTCATGTTGCTACTGTCTCCCATACTATTCAGTGAATAGTGACGAACGAGACCAATTAACGCGACCATGAATTGAGATCCAAAGGAAGGCTAATAAGCGTCAGAATTCTCGCTTCATCAACAATACCTCTGAAATTTCCGAAAAGGAGAACAGCGTATACATACTAAAGCTAAATTTCCTCTTCCTTTCGTTCTGTTGTGTCCTCGCTACGTCTGGCAATTATTCACAATTTCTACGCTACTTTTGTTCAGGCTCCTCCGCCCTGATACTTTATCTTGCGAGAGAAAACAGCGAAAACAATTAAGACTAGTAGAATCGATGCTGAGCCGGCGGCAGCGTCAACGGTA
Source organism: Protaetia brevitarsis (assembly GCA_004143645.1). Lineage (NCBI taxonomy): Eukaryota > Metazoa > Arthropoda > Insecta > Coleoptera > Scarabaeidae > Protaetia > Protaetia brevitarsis. The sequence goes on from RXPK01000212.1 coordinate 580,518, forward strand.
AGATGAAATATCTGGGCGTTTTATATGAGAGCAGAGTTGAATGTAAACTGAGAAAATGAGCGGGCGGCCCAAGATGGATGGACCAGAATGGAAAGTGAAGTATACAAACTGCAAACAAATTCGTCTAATTCTCCTGCAACAACCTCTCCGCTACGGAGACGGCACGAACCGTCTGACAGGAATAATTGAAGGGGGGACAAGAAGAGGTGGATCGGGACACTAGGCTGTAAGATAAACAAGACGCCTTGATTTCTAGCGACCCTTGTAATGTGCAGATGAAAAGCGAGACGTGTAGATAGCATAAATTAAATCGCACAAAAGATTTTTATTGTGTCGTATTGCGTTTTGCTTTCCTGCTTTCTTTTTACGAGATAAGAATGTAGAACAATCTGATTTTTGACGTTATTCGTTATGCAAATTAACGAAATCTCTTTTCTTCTTTAGACTAATGACTGTTATTTGGATAAATGTATAATGTTTACGTCGTTGAATATAATCCTTGAGCAAACGAAGATTTTTCGAAAAGAAAGCAAAGTAGGAATGTAATAACCAGCTAAACATACAGTATAATTTGATTCTGCAGTCATCCCTTGTTTTAAATAAAATATACGACATGAAAATACGAGGCCTTATGAAAGACTGGATAACGTCCTTCATGCATACTAGAATGATCGTTGTCAGGCTTGGTGAGGTGACGTCCAGATCCAGTAGCACAATACATCCATATTCGTTCCGTGTCTATAAATAAATCTATTATGGTGATTTCCCGGCTATATGCTTTAACAAGCAAAAGGAAAATAAATAAATAACTTTCTTTAATAAATCTGCCTTTTCTTTGCAGATACCTTCCTACAATGATAGATACAATACAATTCCATTAATAAAACAGTGCAATCATTAATAACATGTATAATTTATTGATAAGTTCATATCAAAGACATATAAATAGCATGAGAACTCTTACTCAGGGTGAGTATAGTTATTTGGGATGTTCAAACAAGTATTATCAATTATCCAGTATAATTTAGATTCTCTAATTCAAAAAGAAACTTTTAAAATATCCCGCGCTATCATAAGAGAATAGAAAACCACCAACCACGTTTGCCAACTTACAAAAGCTCAGAATTTAAATCTCATACGAAATAATAATAATTTAAAACAATGTTTGGACCAGATACCTTGTTTATCGGTTCATACAGACGCCAGACTACCTCCGAATGTGATTCCCTTGTAGTGACAATCCAGATTCCCTCGTATATTCACCTCCTCGTTACATTCAAGATGTATGATTAGACTCGGAACAGCAAACACATGCACACTCCCATGTAGAACAAGTACCCAGATGTAGTAAATACCAAATTTGTGAATTTATCCCCTACGATACCAAATATACCCCCTCAATATGGTTTAATTGATTTATATTTGATGAGAAATGACACAGCTTTTTCTAAGACTTTTCATCAACTATCAACACGTAACCAAGAATTTTCATACATTTCCTTTATACGAATCACATTGAGTCACTCCCCATTCAATTAAAATAGATACCTAGGATACCAGGCTATCGCACAGTTGTCAGACGATAAATTATATTCAACTTCCATGACAACTAATACGATTTAGTCGAAATTATACTGGACTTACAAACAGGTGTGTACATAAAATAGTAACTGCATTTCAATATGGTTGGTAGCTTTCCCCTTATGAAACACAGCACTATATTTACATAGAGTAACTTGCGAATTTTATTGATATTATGCAGGGTGTCCCATCGAAGACTAGGTCTTTGATTACAAATCTATTTTTAATTTTAGGGAAAAGTCTCTTATACAAAAGTTTTATAGAATTCAATGCTGCGTAATCTAAAAGTATTTTTGACTATACAGGGTGTTCCAAGAATAGGAAAAGGCATACTTGCTCTGTTATTTTAAAGGGAAAACCCTCCATATTTTTCCATTTTTAAATTCTACGAAGAAAAATAACATCACTCTATATAAGCTACTATATATCTGCCGATTTTTCTATAAAATCACAATTACGAGAGTTATAAAGAAAATCACGCTCAGTTCATTCTAGGTGTTCACCAAACATTCTACAATGGCCAACTTTTTTGTTTTTAGAGATACAGAGTCGGTTAAATGGAGAAAGTTCGTGTACTTTTCCATCTACATTTCGTGCTATGGCATAAAACACAGAAGAGCGCTTGGTTGCTAAGATACGACTAAAGCATGTATTTTTTTAAATGGGACATGCGGTATATTTTTACATTTTTGAGTTTCTCTAATAATTGGCTATAACAAAGTATGAAACGACTTTTCTATAAAATCACGATTACGAGAGTTATAAAGAAAATCACGCTCAGTTCATTCGAGGTGTTCACCAAACATTCTACAAAGGCCAACTACTTTGTTTTTGAAATCTGTAATATTCAACCATAAATTACAAAAATCTAATTTACTGGTTATAATTGGTTTGAAACTAATTAATTATTTTCTTTTTTAGATGGGATATACTTGATGAAAATATTTTGGATGCGCATACAGACAGCTACACGTATAGGTGTGGGCAGGTAATTCTCTGGGTCAAGTTGGACGTTCGATTCGGCGGCCTCCAATAACGGTCAAATCATGGAATGGTATTCTACCCGGGATTCTTCTCAGGAAATTTTATAGCAAATTCTCGACGGTAATTTAGGTGAAAGGTGTGGATTTATATTATTCAGGTAATATATCGTACTTTTTAGGTAAACACTTCGTGGAACTTTTATATTTCTGAGTGTGTGGCGTAAAAATTGTTATAGAAGTTCACTAACAATCGTCTTCTTTCGTAGCCCCAGGCAGAATGAATTTTTCAAACCAAAATTACCAATAATCTGCCTTCGATTGTTATCGCTGTCAGGTAAACCAACATTAAATTCAAATGGATAACCAGTAACTAACATTAAGATACCCTTATTTATTCTAGTTTGAGCGGAATACAGAAATAGTTACCGAATAAACATTCCGAAGAAAAACAAATCTCCCGGAGCAAAATATAATAAAAAATGGTATATAAAAATATACCAGGTAAGCTTGAATTAACATATAAAATAAAGTTTATACTATATATATAAGACTATGACTATAGCATCTACTGCTAAGATGGTCTATTTTTATAGTCATTTTTAACAAATTCAAAAACTGCCTGTAGAGTAGGCAATCGAGTATGCATTTACAATTACTTCTTTATTTTGATTTAAATGACCCTAAATTACATTCTATACATTTATTTCCATAGCAATATATATAAAAGAAAAACGAAATGCAAAAAATGCCTCATCCCATGTGTTCTTAGCTAAACACTATCAATCAACAGTACGTTGATAATGAACGTTATGTAATGAAATTAAGACGTTTTCAATTTCGCATTTTATAATGGTGAAAATTTGACACGTTAAAATCAGTTTGATACATGCGTCTGACTAAGGATTAAAATCTTTAATTAAAAATACAGGACATGGCACATAATACAAATGTCTATATTTTGAAGAACAGAGTTGTTGCCATCCAATCATTAATGGGTGCCACGTTTCATTCAAATCGGTAAGTACAGTATAGGCGGTTCCCTTCTGTACTCGTTGTATAAGATACTATTGATTGTGGAAATTACTATAATTAATGATAACAAGTAAGCTATTAAATCGCTGGATTCAATACTATCTGAAGAGATATATACAATCTCTCAAATAATACTATTCCAAGCCTTAATAATTGTGGCAGCAAAATACTCCACGCATAAAAATCCATGCAAGGAAGCATAAATTATCCCATAACCATAACGTAAAGTTTATATGGCTCCATTTGGGACTTCTTCTTTATGGCAGCCTATCATTCACTTGATGTCTTTAATATTTCAACCCCCTCGCTTTTCTTAAGAAGAAATTGCATATTTAAAGTCCAAGTGACGTCGATTTTTCACCTAAACCGCACGCACAAAAAGCAAATAACCGGGAAAACGTAGGAAATTGTTTTATAAAGCTGGCACATTTCCCACTGTAAATATCCCAGATTCTTAAAACTTTGATACTGTACATTATTTCGATTTATTAAGCCTATCGAGTGTAGAATACGTGCAAACCCGTAAAAGCGCAAATTAAATTGGTAAGTTTATTAACGAAGAAGTATAAATAAATAGTTAAGAAAGAAACTAGGTAGTCCTTACTAACTCTTTGAAACGATATGCTGGAATGTATACTTTTAATACGTGGTGGTTTAATAGACCCCGCGTGTCTTCCGTTTGCTTTCTTGTTCTAATATTTACTTTTCGGAGTAGTTCAAATAACCCTCCCTTCATATCCTTTACATAGCAGCGTTACAATGGTTGCCATTTGGAATATTATTTTTGGTATTTGTCTTGTGAGATTAAATTTTCTTTCTGTGTTCCTCGGCAGTTTGATGCCGAAATTAATCTTGCCGTTATTTAATTCATTATTAGCAGTAGAGTAACGCATTCATAGTCCTGTTTGTTTCCTTGAATATTAACAATATGAAAGGTTTGCTGTAAAATGGAAACTTACCGTGACATAGTTATCCGCATTTAATTATTTTCGAATTAGTTTTGTTTGAAACACAGAAATATTAGTTTACTATCTATACTCACATTTATACCAATGAGCCAAAAAATATCTACACTTGTTACTAGCCCTACTTCAAATAAAATATTTTACTCCGACAACAAAAAGGAGTCCCGAAATGTTAAACATAGGAGCTCTCATTTTTTAAAGCACTTGAAAGCACTTCTTTTAGGGTAAAAGCCTTTCGTATCTCTTAGCTGCAACGCGTGATTCTATAGAATTACAAAAATGAACTATAATGTCAATACATTTAAATAATCGCCATTTAGTACATTCAGATATCATGTTGATAAACTCAGAAACAAGAACAAAAATCGATATGTTTTTCCTGGAAGAATAATATTTACCTTTTTATTTTAAAATCGGAGGGAAGAAGGGGGCTATGGAGGGGTAAGCGTTTACTCCTTTATAGTCATATAAAATGGCCCTCTCTCAAATTGAGCAGGTTTATGAGTGTGTATGTGGTAGTAGTTTTATAGATGTAACAATTGCGAATAGAAACGCGTACGGTTTAGTTAATGATTAGGGTTTATTACATGAGGAAACGCTTTCAGATCATAAATTTATAGAATTTTGTATTAATAAAGATTATAGGTCTGAGAGTATTGGTTCAGGGGTTTTTGTTCTAAAAAAGCTAATTGGGAATCGTTTAGGGAATTCATTATTAGAGAGGTCACTGATTTAGATAGGGAATTAGATGATAGTATGTCAGATAGAGAAATTGAAAATATAGCGAGTAAATTTAATGATAGGGTTGTTAGAGCTTGTGAACAGTCGATACCGCATAAAATTAGTTTTAGGAAATCGGTCCCGTGGTGGACCTCTGAACTAACTAGGTTAAGGAAAGAGGTAAATAGATTGAGGCGGGGATTTCAAAGATGTAATAACGCGGAAGTTAGGCGCGATCGTAAAACTGTATATAGGTTAAAATATAGGGAATACAAAACACTAATTCAGACCTCTAAAGAGAATAAATGGCGTGAATTTTGTACTAGGTCAGGGGGAAGGATCCTTGGGGACTTGCATATAAAGTCATACGTAAAAAATATTCGCATAGTACCGCGGTAACATTAAAGTTAGGTCAAAATTTATATACGCAGAACACAGAGGAAACTGCGGACTTATTATTAAATAGGTTTTTTTTTCTAGGGGATACAGTGATAGATGACGGGAAGGAGCATAAGCGTATTAGGGAATTTGCGAGTAGTGAATCTAGGGATGCAGATGATTTAGGTTTTTCTGATTCTGAAATAGAGGTTGCTTTTAGGTCGATGAATACACGTAGAGCGCCGGGTATAGACGGTATTACAGCTAATATTGCTATAAGGGCTTATGAGATAGTACCGTATTTTATCGCGAAACTGTTTAATAAATGTTTAGACAGAGACATTTTTCCGGCTTGCTGGAAACGTCAATTAGTTAAGGTTATTCCTAAACCGGGTAAAACTGATATGACGGATCCTAGTAGTTATAGGCCTATTAGTCTATTACCGGTTATCGGAAAGGCATTAGATAATTTAATTATAAATAGAATAGAATTTTTATGCGATAACAAAACGCTATGAATGTAGGGCAATATGGATTTAGTAAGGGTAAATCAACTGCAGATGCAATAGATAGAGTTGTAAATTTTGTTAAAACCGCTAGGTTAGAAAAAGTACATAGTGCGACTATATTAAAGGATGTTAAAGGTGCTTTTGATAATGCCTGGGAGCCAAAAATTATAGTACAATTAAAGCGTAAAAGTTGCCCAGGTAATTTAGTTAGAATAGCTAGCGGATATTTGTAGTTGAGGAACCGGGTATTAGTATTACAAGGGAAATTACTAAGGGTTGTCCACAGGGTTTGCGTTCGGGGCTGGGGTATTGGAATATTTTATGATAGTCTCTTTGAAATTATATTACCAGAGGGTTGCGAGATAGTCGCGTACGCGGATGATACTACATTATTAGTTAAAGCAGGGCAATATAATACGTTAAAAAATAGGGCTAATCAGGTTTTAGCAAATATTTTAAATTGGAGTTTAGATAATAAATTGATTTTTAATGCGGATAAATCAGAGGCGGTATTTTTTGACAAACCGAAGCAAAGAAAGCCTACATTTAAATTAGGGGATGGTAAAATTTATTGTAAAGAATTTGCTAAATATCCTGGAGTTATTTTAGATGATAACCTAAATTTTAAAGCGCATATTCAGTATATTACCGCGAAAGGTAGGGAAATGAGTAATAAAATTAGAGCATCGGCTAGGGTTACATGGGGTTTAAACGGTGACGCGGCGGGGTACTATTTATAGGGGCGCTATTGAACCGGCACTGTTGTACGCGGGGGCGATATGGGCAGACGTGTGTAAAATTAAAGAAACTAAAAAATTAATCGGGGCGCAAAGATTGTAAACGTTTAAGGCCGCGAACGCGTATTCATCTATTTCGGCAGACGCTGTGTGTGTTATTTCGGGTATTTTACCAGTAGATTTACGCTTGAGGGAACTCAATTTTGGTAGGGACGCGAATAAAATAGGGTTTGAGGGTTTGATTACGGCAACGGGAATTAGATTAGAACCGGGCGATTTAGAAAGACGAGTAGATATATAAAAATATAGAGGGGCGAATTCATCCCGCGGAATTAAAAAGTATTAGTTATGATAAATTTATAGGCATTTTTCGAGAGGGTTTACAAATTTTTACGGATGGGTCGAACGCTGAGGGTGGTACAGGGGCGGCTTTTGTTGTTTATAATAGGGGTATTGAAATACATAGTCAAAAGTTTAAATTAGGGGATCATTGCAATATTTTTCAAGCAGAATTAGTTGTATAAATCAGGCAGTAGTTTACAGTAGGCGCGAATGGGAATTTATGCGGTACGTGAGAATTATAACAGATAGCTTATCTGTATTAGAGGCGTTAGGGAATTTAAAAAATCCGACTGATTTGTTGTTAGATACTTGGGATATGTTGCGCGACGGGGGTATAAAACTCTTTGGACTAGGGCTCATGTAGGTACAATCGGTAATGAGAGGACGGATCAATTAGCGAAAGAGGCGGTATCTAGGGGAGATAGCTTGATTATTAGATTTGGGCTAATTTCGGCTAGTGTAGTTAAGAAAGTGTTTAGGGATAAACTTGATAATGATTGGCAGAGTAGGTGGGATAATACCTTAAATGGGAGGTGGACTAGGAAATTTATCGGTAGCGTTACACGTTCTGGGAAATGAGGGTTAATTTATCGTATCAGGCGGTAGAATTAATAACAGGTCACGGTAATTTTAAATCATATTTATGTAGAATTGGGAGGATTAATGATTCGCTTTGTGAGTGTGGTGGGATAGATACAGCGGGGCATGTCTTATTTGAATGTCCACTCACTGATGAGTGGCGGTCGCGTATGGGGGTTAAGGCATTAGCTAGGGGGTGAAATTGGCCGCGAAGCGAAACAGATATTAGAGATAATGAGTCGATCGATTGGTGGGAATTTTTTAGTAATGTTGCTAAAGAACTAGATAGGCTACGGCATGATATTTAGATAGTTAGTAGGATAGCACGCTTATAAATGAATAGTTTATGCTCTTTAGTGGTCGGAATTGGTGTTAAACAACAAATATTTAAAATATAAATCTTTATTTAATTACTCTTGGTTAGAATAATTGGGATTAAGTTATTATTAAGTATTAGAATAGATAGATGTTTGTTTTTTTAGGTCATCATCTTTCCTGTTCCTTCGAATGTGTGAAAAAGGAAGCATCTACGCGAGAACGGCAAGGCTGTCGGAACTCAGAAGGATAATAATAATTTGCGGCTATCAATAATAAGGTCAGGGACTTCTTCCCAGATCCTCCCAGAGTAAGGTTTTTGCCATGGTTTTTCCTTACTCCGTGGCAATTGATTTTATATAACTATATTCTATATAATCAGTGTCCTTGGCGAATGCTGGGAGATAACGAAAGTCATTCCATGGGCGCATTTAATAATAACTGATAGCTGACCGATTTACAGTAGACTCGCGATTATGTGAACTAATCACATTTCTCATATTTTATCATTTCTCAAAAGTAGTATTCATATGGTCGCGAGGCTACTGTATTATATTTTTGTTATTAAGACTCATAGGGAAATTACTTAGTTAGAGTAGGATCATTTCAATTGTTACGGAACTCATATAGTACTTAGAATAGGTAGCCTCGTGTAGTACTTTTTTTAGGTGGAGCACGGGGTTGGGATGATTTGTAATAATTTAGTTTTCATAAATAAAGTGTGTATGTCATAATTAAGGCTAGTACAGTTGTCAAACCTGTTAAATATATCGCCATTATTTAAAAGAAAAAACATTGGCGGTGGTAGAAAAAAAGACACAATTAATTCGAAGATATATATTGAAGCTAACGTTAAAACTGATAATTTTTTTAATAAATCTCTGTATGATACCAATCGAGATACACCACAAATAGTCCCGACAGTTCTCTTCTGCATTATGAATACACTGGATGTTGATACAGTTGATGATCCCCAAAAAACAATTCCATACTTTGGTCTGGATTCAACAATTGCATAGTAAAATGATATAATAGCGGAGGCGAAGTACAATTCTTTAGATTTATAATCCCGTAACATGCCGGTGCACTTTTGTTTGTTTTGATAATCACAATGTAATTTAAAATCCAACCCATCAATTTTTAATCGTCCTCTTACAATATTCCTTACCGCTTATCCTTTAAGATTCAGCGGAATTACATACATATGTCATACGTTGAACTAAAAATGGCTCCTGAAACAATGAAAAAAAATCATTATTCACATAAAATAACACATTAAAATTGATCCAAAGAACTAGTTTAGTGAAAAAGATTTTATTAAATGACGATGGAACGTATTGAGTAATAAATAAGGGCTGGATTTATAAGCATTTGCATATTTTTTGCTCAACGGATTTGAATTAATTCAAATTTTTCTCAGCGTTTCAGATAGTTTTAAATAAAATAACATTATTGTCATCACGGATAGTATTGCATATTCACCAATAAATGCACATATCTTAAAATAAATGCATATAATTTGCATAATTGAGTACATTTCAGCATTTTTAAAATTTCAATAATTTCGCCGACACTAGTACATCTGTTGTGTCCCTGGAAGCGCACATGCCGGCTTTGAAATAGACACACGTGTCGACATGGTCTAAGTTGCCGATCAGACAAAAAAAAATATAATTTAATATTTAATAACAACAAAATAGAAAGCGAATTAGCGTACGTTATTGCCACTCATTTCAAAATATTAGTTCAGACAATTAAAGCACTGGAAGCATTAGATAAAACCCTCTTAAAAAACCTTGAAATAGAATAGCGGTCATTCCAGAATCTTTTAGTAAGGCGCCAGGTGTGGTTACTAAAAAAGCCTATATCTAATTTGAAGCTATTTTAGCTAAGAATCCGGGATTATCCGTTTTGTACGAAATATCCCGAGTATTGAATGGATCTAGTTCGAATGACTGTAGTAGAAAAGCAACCACGGTAAGAATACGCTCCAGTAACAACATGTGATGTGGAACGATCTTTTTCACATTACAAAAACATTCTACCTGAGAGAAGACACAATTTACTACAGAAAATTTAGAAAAATATCTTGTTTGCCATTTTAATAATTATTGATTAAAAATCGTATTTATTTTAACAACACTACATACTCATACACTAAAAATATGTTTACAGCTTATCTCCTGTATGATTTTTTTCCTGAGATCAGTTTTAAATAAAAAAAAGAGAGTGAGTTCGTAATATTTTCCATATTCGAATGCATATTTTGCCTATTTAAATTCATATTTTATATTCTTAGAAACATATCTTACATGCATATTTTGATATTTCTAGTGCATATAAATCCGGCCTTTAGTAATAAATCATGCATTGTACTTATTAATGAAATCAAATTCATTGAAAATGAAATATGTTATTATTGTAACGAACACCAGTTTTGTTTTAACAACTTTGTTTGGTTGAACTGAATGACCGCGAATTGTCAATTTAATGTATGAACTCCAGTAGAGGAGAGGCATCAATAGAATGAATGTTGCTTGTTGATGCTAGTCGCAGGTGATTGATTTAATGTGTTACTTGATTAATTAAAAATTTTAATTATACGGTAATTCAATCACTGCCATTCACCTTTCGTTAAGGTATGCTCTCTATTCGTCCTTGCAATAAATTGCAAACCATTGAACTAACAAAGAAGATATCAATTACTACTTTATTGCATTCATATCGTGAATACTTTTATGAAAATTGTATGGAAAAATAACAATATATATTCGTTCATATATGGATATTATTAACAAAATTATTTATTGAACGTATGAAAATATAGTTACCATAACAAATATTATTCATGTACTAATGTACAATGATTTGCTATAATAAAGAAAACTAATTTATTTGACTAATGAGTCTTGTTATTACTTAATCAAAGATTGTAAATGATATTTTATCATTTAATCACACATTTGAAGACACGACTGGATGAAGGTGTTATGTTACAAAATCAAACTTTTTCAGAAATTAAGTTTTTTTATGTAATTTTTCTCAAAAGTAATGTAACATAACCTCTTCATACATTCACAAGACTCGAGTTTTCTTGAATTTCTAAAATTTTCGATGATGCTATGTGAAAGATGGGTACAAAACACCTTCATGCAAAAAAGAAGTTTTTAAAATGCAACATAGCACCTTCATCCACTCGTATCTTCATTTGGTTCTGTCGATTGAAATTCATTCAATGAATGTAGATTACAGATATCACATCCAGTATTTTTCTCAGTGTAGCCAATGCATTTGAATTATCATATCATCGATAAACAACTAAAAATGGATCGCTGCAACGTGTCGTCAAACAAAAATAACCAGGTTGCTGAGTTGGCGGAATCTCTAAGAAAAGATCTGAAACTATCTAAGAAAAGTTATTATAGTCGAGTATTTAGAAGCAAAATCCTACGTGTGGTGCCCTAAAAACAAGGATATAAACAAGTAAAATATTTGTATAATGAATAACTAACCAAAGTCTTGTAGTCCAATAATGAGCAGTCTCGTACTTTTATTAGAAGAGGTATCTCATATAGATATAACATTCAGTCAGAGAGGTATGGCGCTGCTCGTAATAGAATGGCATGTGATGGGAGGGAAAAACTTAAGCTGTCGCTAATACTCCTCTTCGACTACTGTAAAAGAAGTCAAACAAGGCAACAGATGATAGAAGCAGTGAGATTTATAAGAGCTTATGATCGCTACAAAGACTCCCTGCAATACAGTCCTCCCCAAGTAGGATGTCAGAACTCCGGTATGCTTGTAATCCGATGAAGTAGTGGCTACAGAAAAGTGTATTTAAATAATAAAAATACGGCAATGTGCGTGGACCATTCCAAGCAGAATTGGTAAGTGGAGCAAAATACTTTGTACGTACTTTAAACTCTTCACACTGACGGTGGAACGAATATGTTAATCAACAGCTACAGAATTTCTTATCATCGGAGGGAATTCTCATGAAAAGACTAGCAGTGAAAGAAAAATGCGAACAACAGTTGCGAGTGCAAGATCAATGACACATTGCAAAAACAGTGAGCCTTATTTATGGGCTGAAGCTATCAATTGCGCTGTGTACAAATTAAACAGAACCCCAAACAATCAAATACTAGGAAAAACACCGTTTGAAGCATGGATAGATCGTAAACCATCTTTAGACCATATTAGAGTGTTTGGTAGTACTCATGTACCTGATCAAAAAACTAGATGTCATGAGCGAAAGCTAATATTGATTATCTATTATGGAGATTCTAACAACTACAGGCTGTTTGATAATGTAAGTGAAAAGATAATAATCCTTAGAAATGTAATTTTTGCAGAAATATTGTCAAGTCAGAGAGAGGTTATGTGCCAATTGGTGACAAGAACATCATTGGCTGCAAGTGGGTTTTCAAAATAAAAAGGAAGGTTAATAGTGATATTGAAAGATACAATGCCAGATTGTGTGTGAAAGGTTTTTCACAAATCAAAGGACAAGATTACCAAGGAACGTTTGCTGCGACTACTCTATTTAACACAATTGGAATAGCTCTAGCAAATGCAGCAAAGAGAAAACACCACATTATAAAATTGGACATCAAAACTGCCTTCCTCTATGGTAAACTGTTGGAAGGAATTTATATGGAACTACTTCCAGGTATAGTAATAAAATCGAACCGTGTTTGTACACTGAAAAAGTCGCTGTACAGTCTCCAGCAATCTCCGCGAAATTAGAATCAATGATTTAATTTTTTTTTAAATAAATTGGAGCTGAAACTGTAAGATAACGGTGAGTGCATGTTTAAAGGATATATAAATAGTGACGTTGACGAATTTTTGCTAAAGCAAAACAGACGTTGAACAATGTGATGGTCAAATTAAAGATCGAGTTTGAAGTGACTTTTAGTGAACCATCATATTTTCTGGGTTTTCAAATAGAACAGCACAATGATGGATCTATTTTTATCCATCTCAACAATTAAATCACCTCACTTGTTACGCGTTTTGGTTTAGAAGACTCCTGGACTTGCAATGTACCTGCTGATTCCTGCACAGTACTCTCTGAAGGTAATGAAAATGAATTCTACTAGATGTACCTTATGGAGAAGCAATTGGTTCTCTTATGCTCGCAGCTATTGCAGCTAGACTCAGACATAATGTATACGTCTCGCAGGAAAAATCGGGACACAGCAATCGAGAATTTTAGAATTTCTTTGGTCATTTACACCCAAGAAATTTAAACAGAAATATAAATGTTTATACATTGTATAAAAATAAAGTTTCAGTGGCGACGATTCCTTTAGAAATACCGAATACAGAAATAGTCATGCAAAAAAAATACATAATAACAAAAAGGCCTCTTGAATTTATTTACTATTATTTATCAATTTAATTTGATGTGATGTAGGGATAATTCTTTTTTAAGAAAAAATGGTGATGGTACTTTAAAATTATATTACTTGTTAGTAATGCTTTGATATTAATTAGTTCGATTTATGCTGGCGAATATTACTTTAGCAATAGACAATATATCAATCAGCCTCCTTAGTTTCCGGACAATATGACTTTCATAGATTTGTTGATTACACTATTATTTATGTATTAATTATTATTGCTATTTAGTATTCTTAAATATTGTATTACTATAAAGTTTTCTTCATTGTATTAAAAACTTACCAAAAATAGTTTTAAGATTATTTATAAAATTGTTTCAAGTTGTTTACGTTTGTAATTGTTCGTTCGTTATATTGAATGTGCTAACGTATCATACAATCTTTTTAATATGTTATATGTAATTGACTAAACAACATAATGTGTGACATAATAATAATGGAAGTCTTTCTACACTATTGTAATTATTTCCAATACTTAAAAACAAAATTTGAAAAAGACATTAAAATGTTGGCACGTCGTTGTTAAAATAAAAAAAAAATGTTTATCATTTAAGCTATAATATCCACAAACGTTTTGTCACAGAATTAGAACAGTTGGCTAAATAAAAAAAAAATTCAAACAATAAATAATGTGGTTGCAGCACGATGGTGCACTAGCTTATGTCATACTAAGTGTGAGGGAGTATTTAAATCAAAGGTTCACAAACAAATAGATCGGAAGAGGAGGACCAACACAATGGCCACTGAGATCTCCCAACCTTGCCCAAATGTGTTTTCGCTTGGAAATTAATGGAATAGATTTTGAAATCTTGTAGTATTTATTGCTTAGCTTGTTTCATTTTTTTTTTTTTGATATCGTCACATATTTGCCTTGTTTTGTTAACTAAACAAATGAATTTTGCGTTTTTGTTGAAAACTACTATAAACAGTCATAAGACATACTAACAAAAGTTGTTCATAATTAACCTCTACATCTGTTTATGTAAAAATTATACAGGTTGTTCTATTTAATAAAAATGTATTAAAGTTAATCAAACTTTTCGAAATTGGATAATAAATTTTGAACTCTCTGTATACAGCTAGCATGATATTTAGATATTACGTGTTTATGAATGAATATTTCATGCTCTTTAGTGGTCGGAATTAGTATTAAACTACAAATATTTAAAATATACATCTTTTAATTTAATTACACTTGGTTAGAATAATTAGGATTAGGTTATTATTAAGTATTAGAATAGGTACAGCTGTTGTTTTATTTGTATTCATTACTTCTTTCCTGTTTCAACTTCTAATGTGTGAAAAAGGGAGCAGCTACGCGAGAACGGCAAGGCTGTTGGAATTTAGGGAAGCGTGGGGGCTGCCTCTTCAGCACTCAAAAAGGTAATAATAATTTGCGGCTACTAGTAACAAGATCTGGGACTTCTTTCCAGATCCTCCCAGAGTAAGGTTTTTGCCATGGTTTTTCCTTACTCCCTGGCCATCGATTTTATATAAGTATATTATATATAATCAGTGTCCTTGGCGAATGCTGGGAGATAACGAAAGTCGTTCCATGGGCGCATTTAATAATAACTGATAGCTGACTGATTTACAGTAGACTGGCGATTATGTGAACCAATCATATTTCTCATATTTTATCATTTCTCAAAAGTAGTATTCATATGGTCGGGAGGCTACTGTATTATATTTTTGTTATTAAGAATCATAGGGAAATTATTTAGTTAGAACAGGAACATTTCAATTGTTATGGAACCCATATGGTACTTAGAATAGGTAACCTCGTGCAAGTACCTTTTAGGTGGAGCACGGGGTTGGGATGATTTGTAATAATTTAGTTTTTATAAATACAGTGTATACAGCTATAGCATGAATTGCGGCCGTACTGGTTTTCTATGTAAATACCTATTTTTTAGCAAAAATATTTATTTACACTAGCAAACATACTTATAAAAAAAAATGGGGTCGTGTAATCTATAATGAATCACTGCTAAAAATATAAAAATACAGGGTGTTTCATTTAATAAAAATATTAAGTGGTTTTACCGACTGTTTGTACAACACCCGATATAATTCAAAATAACTTCCAGATGTGCGCCTTATTGTCTAGTTTCACTATATTTATGTTTAAGTAAAATATCTCACATCAATAGCAAATGAGCAATGGAAGACACGAGTTGACCTGCAGAATGCTATACCGTAGTCGACAAATTTTAATTTCAGTATAGGAAAGCAGAGAGTAGGAAAGAGTATGCCGCTTCAAAATCAAAACAGACATATGGCGCGATTGTCAGAAATGCTAATTCTACGATTTGAAACCTAGATTAAGAAAAATATGTATTCGTTCTGTATTTCAGGTATCACACACATGTTATATTCTCCGCATACAAACAAAAATTAGAAAAAAAGAAATACTAATTCTAAAAAATAAATATTAGTTCTTTCAAAAGTAAATAAATCTGATAAATCCTGACAAATCTTGTAAAAAGAACAGCTAAACATAAACTAAATATAAATTCTAAATTAAATGTTCAAATAATCTATACTAAAATTCTTGGCGCATGTTGCTGAGCATATCAGGTGTTAGTGTTTCGAAGGCGTTTAATATTCTACCACCATTTTTTTCATTTAAATCGCGTAGCTTCTGGTGAAGAGTATCGTACACCTGCTTAATGTATCCCCAGAAGAAGAAATCATTGCGCGCTAAATCGGGCGATCTTGGCGACCAATTGATTGTACAGCCCTTGCTTATAATGCGATTGTTAAAGGCTGGAAAACTGCTGAAACCAGGACCCAACAAAAATATGAAAGATTTTATTCACAAAAATATAGCTATCAGATTGTATAGCAGTTTACAATTTTTTTTTTTTCACCGAATTTTCATCCAAATTTACCCCTGTCATATTACTAAACTTCAGTTTGCTATGTGAATGGGTATAATTGCTTCTAAATGCTCCAACATTTGGTACATATATATTTGTAAATAATTGTGAATTTAAAATTAAAACAGAGAGAAATGAAAATTAGATATAAAGATTCGTACCGTTTTAGTGAAATTAATAAGTAAATATCGTTACTAATATTAATTTTTCCAATTTCATGTAACATGACAAACATTCCTACTACTGAAGAGAGAACAATTATTGTTTTTCAATTAAACTTACAATAAATAATAAGTTTAGTAGACTTGAAAAAAATAATAACCGAACGATTCAAACCTGAACAAGCAAGAGAGAAAATATCGGCTCCTTGTAATAGAAGCGACCCGATATCTTCTGCCTCACTCGCTTCCGCTCGCATTGTTCGGATACTTTTTTCTTCAAGTGTATCTATAATTAGAACCACCATGTTTCAGATGAACCATCACAAAAGCAAACTTAAAAATGAATTCTAGATCTTATGGGTCCCTGGGTAGTCGGCTATAAGAGTTCAAAATCGGTACGAAAAGGAATACATTTAGTGGTTCATCAATTCATCAATGGTTACTCTCATGGTGACCGATGAGTTTCTCGCCTGAATCGATTGACGTCGACATTGACTTTCTGGTGTTGAGAATCTTTGTACTCACAAATGATCAATCATAGTCCTTCTCTTCGATCACGTGATTTCGTAAACGTCAAAACAGGGTTCGCGTCTGAATACCGTGATATGCAAAAGTCGTGTGCTAAGAAGTGCACTCGAACAAAATGAAATTTCAATTTAAAGGGGACGTTTACAATTTTATTATTTCTTTTTTAAATTTTAATGTTTATTTTCATTAATATAACCTAGTTTACCACAACCGTAATTGCTATTTTCGACATGATAAAGACACGATGATATTTAAAATCTGTTGACGCAAACTGGTGTCTGTTTATCAAGATGTTCATTTAATTTTGGTTGAAATTTCAACTTACAAAAGCATTGCTCCTCTTTCTGAGATGTTTTGAAGTGTATCTCATTCAATTTGGTGTTTGGCCTTTTCATGAATAAAATGAAAATTAAGTTTTATTGTAGCTACCTCTTATTAAATTTGTCGTTTCTTACAATGACTAATTTAAAAATAATAAAGTTCTGTTAATGTGATTATCGCCTAATGTGTATAAACTAATTAAGAATATTGCACTTTTCTCTAGTATAAATGAGTAATTTACAAACATTATGTTTACATATCAGATACTTTCATTAATAATTTAGCTCAATTGTTATGGAAACATCGTGTATCTTGGCACAGACACAAAGAGTTTCATGAAAATTAATGTAATTGTAGCAGACAGCAATGGGTTGACAAAACATTTTAATCAGCTAGTGTAGTGGCATTTTCTGAGTATCTAATTACACATATTGTCCCTGCTTCTTAAATTTTCTTCACCTTAATTACATTAAAGTATCGTAATAAGGCTTAAAGGCTACCCATTACACAAGCTGAGCTCAAAAAAGTTCTAGATGTATTCACTGAAACGAATAAGATTACCTGTTCACGGCAAATAAGCTGGCCTCAAAACTATCTCAGTAAAGCGAAATATCGATTTACTTACCTTTACTTCGTTTTATCCTGTAGTAACCAAAGCAATTTCAAGTTACATTTAATTATAATCTCGTCTTTATTCTCTGCACTCAGAACTTGATCTTATAATGTCGTCTTAAAAGGAGCAAAAATAGAAATAAACGGGTCTATCAGATCTCATCCACTTTATATATGATTGGAAGGATAACTTTAAACATTTTCTCGGTGTGTTGCTAGTCCGCCTGAGGTAAATACATATACGAAATAAGATAAAATGCTTTCATGTAGTTCACGAGTATATAAGAAGACAAAAAATGAAATCATATTTTCTTCTATCGATTTGTTGAACAACTTTTATTTTTCGTGTCTTTACAGAGACAACTTTTTTTATCGTGATTACATTGAATACCACAAAGGCATCATAGTAAAAATTTTGTTGAAGAATTACAATATATAAATTCTGCACTCTAAAACAAGTAAGGCACTTTACCCACTTAAAAGTGTAAATAAGCATTCAAAGTAGAGGTACATTCCGTGTGATTTGAGGGAAACTGGTAGTAGCCCAATAACTGAGGTAATTTTACAAGGTAAATGCGTTTTTGGGTAAAGTACAACAAAAAAAAAGGCGTAAAACTGAAGAAATCCAGAGAATTTTCACTTTCTAGGGAAAAATACACTAATGTAGGGTAATTTACAATCTGCTTCTGCTACTTTTGGCTAGCAGTTTAAAAAAGCTGTTACTTTTTGTAGCAGTTTTCCTTAAATAGCGGTATATGTTAAACAGACAACTTTGCACACCGCCCCAAAGTATCATTTGTTACCGCTATTCACTCAATATTTATATGTATTTATATTGCAGACGACTGTATTTAATTCAGTAACGAATGGAAATACATGTGCTTACATACTGCTGTGTATTCATTGAAATAAATAAAAAATGAATTTAAAATGAAAAAGAAAAAGAATATTAGCTAACTCAACGGAAAAGATTTTAAATAAAACAAGAAAACTATTAATCCCAGAGTTACCCTCGCGAATTAAAACTTTAATTTAACCACGAAAAGTAAATTGTGAGTAAAGGAAATCAGACTTTCTTAATTACACGAAAAATTGTAAAGGTTTAATATAAAATAAAAGAACAGAATTTTTAACCCAGTGACGCTAATTAAACAATCAATTTATTTTAACACAACGGGCTAAATTACAATGGTGCAAGAAAAAAAACCCTGAACTGAAGGTTCTGGCCTAAAATAATATCTGCACTAGACTCTAATTTAAAATAGGACAATGCTATTGCTATGCAAAGCAAAAACGAAAGGTTTTATTTGTTCAGGAAGATTATCCAATATACAAAACCTTTGAATTTCTATATACGTGGTTTCATAAATTAAAATAATCTAAGCGTGGACAAAAGCTAGAAATTATTTACAAAAAAAAAAATTTACAAAAAAGTAAAAAGCTAAATGAAAGAACAATGCTTCTACTCACCCCAACGAGGTGATAGAAATATAAAATGATGCAGCAAAATAGATTAACAGAAAAATTAACTCTTACAAAATATAAATGAGAGAAAAAACTAAAATAAATCTTCCTAAACAAAAAATAATAATTGATCTTATATCTACAAAGTGAACACTTTAATACACTAATAATTATTACAATAAAAATTCCTTGATTGACTATAATTAAAGAAGAATATGAAATTTAATTTTTCAAAACAAAATGAATAACAAAATGGCGACAATAACCTAACAAATACGTCTACCCACACCAATAGTCGAGGAAGTTCTTAACAAAATACTACAAATGTTTTTCCTACAAAAATCCCTCTCTCAAAATTCGTACAACGCAGACGTAGAACGACAATATTAAATAGAATACGCATAAAATCAGCACAAGCAATTTTCAAACAATTATAAAGTTAAGGCTATTGATAGTTAAAACTATTGATAGTTATCGTTAGTGCCCACCACTAAGTAATTGTCTTCATCGGGCTGTAGCGTGATCCCATAGATAATAGTAAGTGATTAAAAGCTTAGAAAACGGCGTAAGAAATTTGAAATTTGAAAGCATAAGATTCGCTGCCCGGACATATTGGGAAAAAAGTTAAAATTCCAATGTCCGGCCGCACGATAGTCAAGCGATTACTTACAGTACTAGTGGCTGAAGTGATACTATAGTGTATCAATAAAACTGAAATTAGGCAGTACTTATTAATATTTTAAATATTTGGTTAGAAAGTTTAATTATTTAGTTCAGTATGGTCTTAACACAATAATATGGTTCAACTTTGTAAAAATGTTGGATTGGTTCAATTACTTTTATATTGTTGAGACAACATGAGGTATTGTGTTAACTCAAACAAATTTGTTACTTCGGGCGAATAACTATATATTTGGGCGAAATATGCAATTGGTTGGGGGTCACAATTTATTTTTAGCCAATGAAATGACGAGTAGCCACCTGGGTCTTAGGTCACCCCATCACATGATTCTTACATGCAGGAACTGGCATTATTTTATTTTATTCACCGTAAACTAGTCTTATTAAGTGTATGCGTTTAGTGTATTTATTATTACTAATTATTAAGAAATTACGCTAACCAATGTAGTTTAATTAACGTCAAAAAAAAATATACTGTATATTAACTTATTGAGTACATGTTTGGGATAGCCGTTATTGTGAAAGAAGATTCAACGGATATCGGTGCCTCAGTTTCGTTTAGATGTAAGAGACTTAAAAATAGCTAAATATAACACTTTATCGATTAGTAATCTCTTCAGAATAACTAAAGACAAAACTAATTTATTACAAAAAGTGATATAGTGTATAGCATTCCATACAATGGTTGTACAAAAGGCTGTTACATAGGTCAAACCTCACAGTCTTTGAAAAGTAGAATTACACAACATAGAAGTGATTGTCATATCGGTAAGCATTCTTGTGTTGTTTAGCACCCCATTTTCATAAAATGAATCACAACTTTGATAATAGTAACGTAAAACTTTTAGATAATGAGCCAAATTATAAACGTAGGTTATTTCTTGAAATGGTACATATCAAAAATAATAGTAATTCAATTAACTTAAAAACTGATATTGATAAATTAAGTAATATTTATTGTAATATATTAAATTTTCGTTAAGATAGATTGATGAGGAAGGTCCTTTTTATTTTGTCTTGTCTATTGGCATTAATATGTAATATTTTGGCCTCTCCTCTTTTTTGTAATCATATAGTTTTTATTACACGTTTTATTATAAGATATATATGTTAAATTTTCAAATCGTTCTACCCATTTCCTGCTTAACTGTTGGTTTTAACATGTCGTTTATTTAAATTCAGTGTTAATATCTTTGTTGTTAATGTAATTTTGTTTACGAACTGATCTTAGTTGTAAGTGTTGTAAATATTGTACCTTTTTCTTTTATGATACATTGTTTCATTCTTGTAATACATTTCAGTAAGCAATTCTCCCAATGAAGCAATAAATAAATTCTCAGACCGCTTACCCGGTAATTTCCCTTATTGGTAATAGAGTACGGTTGATAACATTTTTTTGAGATTTTATATTATTATTATTATTATACAAGTCAAATTTGGTTGAGTCAACCAAGTGGATTTTTCAGTGTATGCCTATTTCCAATTAGTGCTTGAACTCAAACGATTCATCAGACAAAAACACCTAAATATAAGATTCGTAGAAAATTTCATGTACTTTGATTTTGTACGGAAAGGTTATTTACGAACACTTAAAAGTTTTTGAGTTATAAGCAAGAAACCTCAAAAAGATGAGACTTTTCGATCTTTTTTTGCATTTTTCTCAATGTTGTGTCACGAAATTTTGTCAGATTCAGATTCAGCACCTCAAAAAATGCGTAGAAGGGAAAAAAATCAGGATTACCTAATAACTCTCCCACTAAGAGCTCTTTTGGGCACTTTGGGCATTGACTGTAGTATACACAACGCGTTTTCAGTTAGCGTTATGAGAATTTCAAAATAGTTTTGATAAAAATAAAATTAAAAGAAGATAACTTTTTCGTCAAAGGGTGGTAAATTTAGCATGGTTAATCTAAACCTCAGTAATAAAAAGATGATGATCTTATTTAAGAATTAGGAAACCAAGTAATTTTTTGTTAAAGCGAAGCTGACAAAAATCCTTTGGCTATATAAAAAAAAATTCTCATTTGTAATTTCATGAGGTTTTCAAAAACACTCAGTGTATTATGTATTATAAGTATGCATACCTCTTATATTAAGTGACTTCTTTAGAACATACACTTTTAGTAATTCATTTATCTTATCTCATTTTGCCGAGATTCTCTTTTTCTTCTCCTGTATATTGCAATACTTATCTCTCTATCGTATAACTTCCTTGACTGCTTTTCTTCTTTCTTTCTCGTGCAACTCAATTTATTTTAATTGATAATTTTCTTTCTTACACCGCTCTCATATAACTAAACGCAAAGAGCTTTGCGGTTGTGACAATGAGAATCGCTTCTATTCTTGTCATTTGTCATTGGTTCAGTATCAAGTTACTCTAGAGCATTCATGCCAGAATCTATTTTCCGCAATTTTGATCCAATTTGTCAGTTTCCGATTGAATGTCGGTAATTCTGAAACTCCCATATCATTAACGGGTATTACTTTCTGCGAGATATATATATATATATATATGCGCGTGTTTTGGTTTCCTTCCGTATAGGTTCCTCTTCTATTATATTGAATTGGCTGGTAATGCTATCTTTTATAATATATATTTTTCATCTCTTTTGCCACCTACCATCAGTTGAATGGCCCAACATTTATATTCTGATGAGATATTAACAGTTTTCCTACTTATGTCAATATTTCAACTTCAATCCTCTATTGGCATGTATATTACTTCTTGTCCGCATTTATTTTTAGTCCCCATTTATTGCTTCATTGATTTAACAGTCATATGTAGGCACTATAACATCAATATCTTTAGCAATTATAAGTTGAATGTCAGCAAAGATTATTGCCTCCTGAATTGGCGCTCACAGCATTTGGTACACCAACTTTTAATTTCAAATACTAGCCGTGATCATACCTTTATTCACTTTAAATAATTAACAATAATGATAGTACTATTTATTCAATAAAATGCAAAAGAGTAGAATACGTCGTAAAATATCAATAAATAATAATCCAAGTGAAAAGCCAAAGTAAAAGATAAAACTATAATAACTGGGGGTGCAGACAATCAGCTACCCCAGTACATAATTATGTATTGCATTTGGATCGTTTATTTCCTCTTTATCATTAATTGAGTTTTTATCTTTTTTTATTTGAGACATTTTTTTTAAAAGTCGATTGTTGCAATTTATCTCTGTTTCCAGAATTTTTACATTGATTAAATCAAACGAGTGCCCTAAATTACAATGATGCAACAAAGCAGTTCCTCCTGCGTTTTTTATATGAATAAATTCTGTTCTTCAAATGCTGTCGAGTCTGCCCTATGTACATACATGTCTTTAGAATTATTTTAATTCACTTTATAGATTACGTGTGTTTTGTTTAAAAGATCTATTTCTTGTTCGACTTGGGCGAATCTTTTATTTATTTATTTCTTTTTAGTTTATGAGCAGTAACTAAATTGAATTGCTTAAAAATATTATCAAGTCTTTAAGACAATTTTGGGATACACTTTTTACCGATGTATATTTTACTATTTCCGGTATTCTTCTTTTCTGATATCAATGTTCACCAATAATCAGCATTTTTCCACTTGCCCTGATAACGTTCTTCAATAACAGAAATGTCTTGGAGAAATCTCTCACCGTGTTCATTACTGACCTCGCCTAGGTTCGAGGTAAAGAAATCCAGGTGCGAATGTAAAAAATATATTTTTAGGCTCATATTTACAACCCAGTTCATGGTAACTTCTAAGAAGTTCATTAACAATTGCTGTGAAGTTGTCAGATTTCGTGTCTCCTAGAAAGTTTTGAGTTACACTTTTAAAAGCACCACGTTCCAAGTCATTTAAAGTCTCTTCGAATCGTGCATCTTGTTGTACAAGCTTAATTTGGGGTCCTACAAAAATTCCCTCTTTAAGTTTTGCATAATATTGAGAAATTTGTGTTGAAGGTATTGGAATCCACAACCATTCTTATCCATTGCTTTGACGAAATTCTTCAGCTAATTTGATATGCAATAGCGGTAGAAATATTTTATCAGATTCCACTAGTGCCTTATATGTCCTTTTGTCTAGGAATATACTGAGCCCTGATTGGCCAATCCTTCACAATATAGTGAGAATTTCTCGATCGACTGTCCCACTCGCAAAGGAAACAGCAGTGCTTTGTGTACCCCAGTTGTAAACAGAGTAGAACTGCAACATTCAATACATACACTGATATGCTTTTTGTACACTGTAATTAATTTTTTCGAGAAGACGGGTCATATTTTCATAAATTTCCTTCTTATGAACTGCGTGGCCAACCGGGATGGATGGGTAAACGTTTCCTATGTGAAGAAGGACAGCTTTCAAACTCATTTTCGAAGCATTGATAAAAAGACGCCATTCTTCCGGGTTGTGTTGATGACCTACTGTCAACATCAAATCTCGACATTATTGCAGAATGAAAGGCCTTCTTGGGTTGAAAAATTCTGTGACAGTTCTTTCTGAGTAGCTAACACCTTCCAACCTTGAATCTAGATCGTGGTGTTTCGGCTTGAGTTTTTGACAAATTCAGATCTCGAATAAGGTGATTTAATTCTGAATGATTTACTAAGTGAGGTCTTCTAGTGATGGCAAATATTCATCATCGTCGGTCGATAACTCGGTTTCTTCCTCTGTAATGGAATATTCTTTACTCGAAACATCTACAGATCTTGGTACTGGCGAGGCTTCTGAATGAGGCACTGGACGAGTAATAGAAGACACACGAATGTAGCCAATCTTGTTCTTATTTTTGTTGGAGAACCCGAAAGTTTTCGTGCAGCAAGAGTAGTAGTCAGACAAATGGTCCGTTTGTCAAATCATAGGTCTTGCAAATGGCATAGCGCTGTTCTTACCATTTGACCATCCCGTCAGAGTAACAGCACACTGTGTGCAGCAAATGTAAGGAGCCCATTCTTTGTCCTATTAATTTTTAGACCAAAATAGTGGAAATATAAATTTTCTATTATGGGCGTAATATTCCGTTTATGTCGTTGGGTAGTAAATTTTCCACATACATAACAGAAGCTGTTGGGATTATTTGTACACGCACGGGACATTATGAAATAAAAAGACGTTCATCTAGCGCAAACAGATTTAAATTGAATCTAACGATCCATGCTTAGCTGCTTATATGTCCACACAGCCAGAAATCTACGAATTCCTAATTTCATTGGCTCTATAGCACACATGGAGGTGGTTTGAATGCTGTGACGTAGAAAACGACATGTTCAGACATGTCAACTCAATGCTCGGCAGTACAATATATCTTGTAATACCTTTCTTTTACAAAAGTCACTTTGAAATTCTGAAAAAATAAAGCACTTTTTGAAAAAGCTATTTAAAATAATTTCTCAAAATCCTGACGTGATGGAGCAAATTTAAAATTAGTTTCAGAGTCAGCATGAAAATCGACAAAAAATACACGTAATGGTGTATGAGAAAGAACTGTGTTGGACTGTGTAATTAATAGTATCTATGGAATACTGTTCAAATGAGTATCATGCTTATGCTATGATTCTTTTTGTATTATTACTTCAAACAAACTTTTTTGTTTAAATCTCACTTGTCCCAAATTTAAAACTGAAATCATGTCTTCTAGTAAGGAAAGCTCAGAAGATAAAATAATCTCTCCCCAAAGAAGGCATATCTTTCTCATTTTTCCGCTAAAGAAATGGTACCGTATCCGATATAGCAAAGCATATACAGCCAATCAGCAACTATGTACCCCTCTAAAGAAAGAGCAAACATGCGAACAACACCATAAGAGAGAAGAAAAAAAAAACAAATGATTTACCGTTTGTTTTTTCTTACGCCCCTTAAGCTTTCACATAGGCGTCAAGCGTCCGGATAGTTCTTTAGGGCACACATGAGGATAAGTTCTGTTTTCACGCTGGCTGCCGACGCCACTTCCACTACTCCTTCCTCTTAACTCCCATATATTCATCTGCGCCGATGAGATTTGTATTGTTTCCGAGTTTTTATCTCACTCTCGAGAATCCACGCGTCCCGCTTAGACGGCTAGATTTATGAGACGGCTCGTACAACAGATTTTGTTCTTAATGCATCTGACGTGCTTAGAAAATCATGATATACAGCTTGCCTTATACGAAATAATTGTAACGCGATTGCTCTGGTATTTAAGCAGCTTCTCAGTCATATTAATTCAATCAAAAAGAATTGTCATTTCTCCAAGCCAAATAATAAATTCTTGAAATTCTGGTTATTGCATACGTACGTAATTTGCAGCTGAAGAATCACAGTTAGAAATGTATCACCGGCTTTAATTTTACCGACAAAAGAAATGCAAATATTACATGAGAAATTTGCAACCCACAATGTACAAATATATTGTGTAACCAACGAACATATAACTAACAGCTTCTTGCGGGTTTCGCCGTGTATCAGAACTTTCGCTCGACGTTTCGCTGTTCATACTGACAGCTTCTTCAGGATAACTGAACTGATTCTCCATGGTCCGACATTCTTCTTATATACGCCCCTGGTGCATCCAACCGTGTAGTTTCCGCCCCATTGACCGTGACGGTCCGTAGTAGGCTCTTCCACGTGTTGCTAAGGTGGTACCCTTCTTCTCTGTTAACGGTTTTGTTCTTTTCTATTTCTATGGCTTCCCTGATGAGTCTTTTCCCGTAGTTCTTGGTGGTAGTTATTACTTTTACATTCTTGAAATCCATTTTATGTCCGGTGTCGTGCATGTGTTCTGCCACCGCTGATTGCTCGGTCCTTCTTAATCTTGCGTCCCTCTCGTGTTCTTTTATTGTTATGTCGA
This sequence comes from Protaetia brevitarsis, assembly GCA_004143645.1. NCBI lineage: Eukaryota > Metazoa > Arthropoda > Insecta > Coleoptera > Scarabaeidae > Protaetia > Protaetia brevitarsis. The sequence goes on from RXPK01000212.1 coordinate 607,528, forward strand.
TGGCTCTTCCTGTTTGTCCGACGTAGCACTGTCCGCATTGGCATGTTATCTTGTAGATACCTTCTGTGCGCCCCTTGGGTATCTTATCCTTTGCGGTCGGTAGATACTGCTGGATCGACGTTGCAGTCCCGAAGCGTACTTGTACGTTACGTTTCTTCAGAATTCGGCCTACTTTTTCGGTGACTCCTGCTATGTAAGGTAAACACGCCATCCCTCTTCGTGGTTCTGTAGTTTTCTCCAGTGTCGTCTTCTTCTTAGTGGCTCTCCTTATGTCAATGTCAGTGTAACCATTCTTCTTTAGTGCTTTCTCCAAATGTATCTTTTCATTGGTAAGATGTTGTTCGTCACTGATGGTTTCGGCTCTGGATAGCAAAGTTTGTATTAATGTCTTCTTCTGCATCGGATGATGGTGAGATCTTGCATGCAGATATCTATCGGTGTGCGTCCTCTTTCTAAATACTGCGTGCTGTAGCATTCCCTCTTTCGTTTTCTTGACCATAACATCCAGGAAAGGGAGATTTCCATTTTGTTCTTTCTCCATGGTAAACTTGATGACTGGGTGCTGTGAGTTTATGTGTTCCAAGAACTGTTGTAGTTTTTCTTCTCCGTGTTGCCATATTACAAAAGTATCGTCGACATATCGCAGCCAACACTTGGGTTTCATATCGCTGGAACTTAGGGCTTCTTCTTCAAATGCTTCCATAAACAAGTTGGCTATTACAGGTGATAAAGGACTTCCCATTGCTGTTCCGTTCTTCTGCTCGTAGTATTTTCCTTCATACAAAAAGTATGTCGTGGATAAGCACAGTTGCTGTGCTTTATCGATATGAATATTTCTATTTATTCAGAAATCGAAACTTATATATTTAAATCCTACGCAGGGTCAACGGATGGATGAGGGAAAATAGACTAGCCCTAGCTCGTGACAAGACCGAGGATCATCCTAAGGGGGAGTCGGAGTCGTAAGGAAATTGTTTCGTCTAACAAATTCACGGGTTTGTAAAACTGAACAAATTTTATTCTCAATATAAATACATCATCTTCTTGGTTATATGGGAAGTGTTATATTCAATGTGATGCATTTATATTCATATGTAATTCCTAAATTTACACTGCATTACATTATGAGAGGTAACTTCCGTATGGGACGATTAATGATTGCCTTACCTACCTATTTGGACCTATTCTAGGGAGGTAGTTATTTTAAAGTCATGTCCTTAAGGAAGCTCAAAATCTTGTTGAGTAAGATTATTTTTAGGCTTTCAAAGGAAAGATCAAGGTTCCCAAAGATCAAATAGCTGATTTCCTTTGCGATAGGACAGTGGTTTAAAATGTGCTTAATCCAGTCAGCATTACGTCTCATGCGAGAACTTGATTCGCTATAGGTAGTTTCTATATTTGTAGTGGCCTGATGATTTTGCCGTTCAAGTTCAAGAAGGTTTTTGGTTCGAATATAATTAGGTGAAATATACGCCTTCGCATATACCAAACCAGGAGTTATGCCAATATTGGATCAATTTCTGTTTTCTCCGAGAACTGATTTCCTGATTAGCTACCGTATCTCCTATGACAATGGCAGGTGTTAGTCACGGAAATTGCTCCGCATTATCCTTTTTCGGAAAGGTATCTGCTTCTTCATTTCTGCGAATGGGTAAATGCCAAGGTACCCAGAGAGGTAGATCGTTAGCTGCCCCCAAATTTTTCAACACTGTCTGACTGTTATTGAAAATTTTTATTGATTTATGTTTCACGCTTTTATTCAAAATCTCTCTAGCACACATCTCATTGCCATAAATTTCTCGCTGTGTATTGTCCAAGGTTATAATAGTTTCTAACTTTTGGACTGTGGCAAAAAATTCTTCCACTCACACGCTATACTATAAGTGAAAGGGAACAAAACCTGTTCCATTGAAATGGAAAATCTGGATGGAAAAAAGAAGTAAAGTTAAATTAAATCAGGCTAACATTATTGAATGGAGACATTTTCTTATAAATAATGATATGTCGAAGGAACATAAAAAGATTTTATTTCTAAATAAATCCAGTTATTTTGGGGAAATCGCATCTAATATTGTCTGAGCACAATGTATCATAAGAATGGGCACCGGGATTAACCCGTTTTGACTAATTGCTAAAATTCCAAAGGTTCCTAATACGTGTATATCTAAATAAAGACACACAGTTGTACATGTTTCATATTTCTTCATCTGATATCCTCTTGCAAATATTATGTTTGTGCATCATTGCCAATCTTGAAAGTCAAGCAGCAATATGCGGTACCGGTTGTTGGTTGGGTCACCATTCGGACAACACTTCTCAGTGGCTCGGTGTGTTCCGGCACTCTAGCCAAGGGCCTTCAAGGCCTGTAGTGCTGACTTATTATTAAATATTATGTTTAGATTTTTATTTATTTACTTTCTTACATCGAGTATTGTAATTGCTTACACCCTCACATATTATGTAGACAACGTTAGCTGTGGTAATTACAAATAAGTAATAGCCAATAAAGAAATATTTTTATTAGAGCAGAGAGTGGCAGCACAAAATTTGCATGAAACTACTAGGTAGGTAACTACAATAACCCGACATAAAAAATCGTATCTGCTGGCCTTCATGTAACAGCAACTAAAACCCTTAATTTCGTCGATATTAAAACTATAATTTTTCTTGCCGTGAAAAGATGCAGCTAAATTTTCATTTTTATGGCACAAATCACCATTAAATGAAAACAAGATGATGGCACAATTAAATTTTCAAAATTAATTCATTTTTAATCGTCAATAATTTGAAAATGGTATGTGCGCAATTTTTCTTTTTTTTCATTACAAATCTGTACAAAACGAGCACAAAACGATGGCATAGTCGAAATTTAAAAAACCCAAAAATCGAGAATGGAAAGACCACATATTTTTTTATTTATTTACAGCACAAATCAGCACAACACGATGGCATAATCAAATTTTGAAAATTCAAACGTGTGTCCGCAGCGTCAAGTTGACCTGTCTGCTTTTGATTGTCAATAACCCCCAAAACAGAAGAGCACAAATTTTCTTCTTTACATAACAAATCACCACAAAACAAGCCAAAACGATAGCATAATTAAATTTTCAAAAGTAGAAAGTGTAGTAGCCAACTTGACGGACCTCAATATAATTCTTGGTAAATATTACTTCTTCATCATAAAGTATTTGGTTGTCCCATAAAGTTCTAATGAACTCGTTCTCTATTCCATAGTTCCATAGTTCATTCAAATTTCTAAAAGAATTCTAGGAGGTGGCAGTACCTACTGTTTACGGAAAACCAGATTTATTTTATTCTTCTGTAAATCCTTTATTTTCTTTAGTACATTCTCCTGAATAGATGAAAACCTGTTACTATTAGAACCACTCTTCATTCTATTCACATTATTCCTTTTGTGGTAAATCTAATAAACTTTCATCTTTGCTTTTACTGCTAATATATATGTTTATTAGCTGAATGATCTGATTTTAATGTCGCAGCTATTTGCAACTTATCGTATGGCTGTGTATGTGTTTTCTTAGACTTCATGAACCTGTTCGTATTTGTGTGCCGAGTTCTCGAAAGTTCTTGTAAGTTCCGGTTTGAAGTTGTTTGTACAGTTGAGACTGTTTTTGTTTGTATCGCCTATAAGTCACCCAGTTGTTGGTATGCTCGAGTTGTAAATGCCTTGGTATTATTTATAAGTAGGTTAATTGAGTTTATAGTTGTGTTTGATTGGCTTCCAATTTTATATCTAAGGCAATTAGCTTTCCTAACATCGTTGGCCATCCACCGAGTCATTCCGTAACTACTTGGGTGTCTTACTCATTGTTAAACCTATTGTTAACTCACTATCGTAAATTTGGTTTCAGAGTGGGGGGTACTCTAATACGAACCTTGTGAAAATTTTACTAGGTTTGGTAAATTGTAATGTTTGTTAACGCTCATTGAACGCGACTTATATTTTTTATCATTTTTTTATCATAACGTAAAAATAAAAAGCTAGCTTTTCCTTTCGGATCATCCTTCCTCATTTAAAATTTATAAATAAGGTTAAAGTACTTATTAGTAATTGATATTGACTATTAAAAAACGCGAATTAGTACGTACTCTTTAGATGTCTTGGTGCAATTTCTTCACTTCTTTCACGTTAAATTAACGTATAAATTAACAGAAGATTCGAAGATATGACCTTTCATAATTTTACTTTCTTTAATATGTCAGATATTGTATAAGATTTTTAAATAAAAGAAAAGAAATCTCTTTTAATAATAATACTGCCACGGAAAGTTCCACTACATAGAAATAAGTTAGGTTTAAGAAAAAGATGTGTTCAGAGATTACAATCAGATTACCGGAACCTCGTCAGCACTTTTCGAGTACCGCGCTCGTGAGGGGATTGGCGACGAGATATTGGCAATTCAGGTTGTGATCTCCGAGGAGTGAGTTGTAAATAAAGTGGAATAAATTGTTATAAAGAGTTTGAATATCAACCGCGTCCTCAGGGTAAGTACTTTTTAATAGTCCCTATTTATAAGTAAAATAAAAGAAGCGAGTAGCTCAAACCCCCAACCCTTGAGCAAAGGGGTGCGACATTTAGGGAAAGTCGCGGATAATACCAATTTAAAATTTAAAATAGATATAACATAGCTCCCTCATAAACTACAAATAAAAATAAACAAAACACGGTAAAGTTCCTTATTCCACGGGAACCGGATAAAGTTTCGATGCAGCACGTTTGTAGACTCCAGCCGTGGTCCGCATAGTGGCCACCCTCACGATGTCATCCGATCCAGGGTGCAGTTGCCCAAGTCTTTTTAGCGTCCAACGGATGAGCGGCTTGTTATCGTCTTGAATTAACACTAACGAATTCAGTTGGATCCCATTTTCTCTCCGATGACCACTTCCTTCGGGGTTGTAGCTCCTTAATATATTCCTTTGTCCATCGTCGCCAAAAATGTTGCTGCAGCTGCTGTATTCTCTGGAAATTGTTTAGTCTCCCGCTTGGAATGGATGCTAGACTCGGCCCTGGGATGGTCGTCAATTTTCTTCCAATTACAAAATGTGAGGCCGTGAGGAGCTCGAGGTCATTAGGACAACAAGGTGGGGAGTTCAGGATGGGTTCAACTTAACAAGTTAAAGTGCAAAATTCTTCATAGGTTAAGACTGCGTTTCCCATTATGCGCAGTAAGTGAAATTTAGCGCGTTTTATAGCGGCTTCCCAGAGGCCACCAAAGTTTGGTGAGCTTGGGGGTACAAAGCTCCAGTAAATACCATCGTTTGTAAGCTTTCGTTCTATGGGGTTATCACTGTTTTCTAATTGAATCAAAAATTGTTTTAACGCGTTGTTTGCCCCAACTAAGTTGGGGAAAAACCCACAAGCATGACGCTATACATTTGCGCCTACGTGCGTACTCATTGTAACATACGACATTTAAAATATAAATTAGATGTAACAGAGAGAAATGATGAAAAAAACATACTTCAGCAAAACAAACTGTGCCTGTTATATCATACCTGCAAAATTAACAGATATGTAGATATGACTAGCACAACAGACAAAAAATGAAGAATACGTTCTTAATATAGCCAAGCCATGAAAGCTTTTTGCAAATACAGATGTCAAAAAAATCATAACATCCAATTTTTAAGCAAGAAAAGCTACAGAAATAATTTCATGGACACTTCTCGCAGAAAAAATCGGGACACCAGCAATCGAGAATTTTAAATTTTTTTAGGTGTAAATAGGCTTTTAGGGAACGTATTTACATTACAACAGGATGAATTGATTTGAAGTTTAAACAGAAACATAAATAGAGAGAAAAAAGCTTCATACATTGAATAGTAAAATACATTATAATTTCGATGACGGCTCGGCGTGTTGTTTAGAAAATAGAAAATAAAATAAACAAGGAAATATCCTCCCAAAAAAATGTAGTAATACGAAAGAAAATGTTTCTAATGCTTTAACCTAAAAGGGATTATAATATTCCCCAAATTATTATTGCTACTTGCTACCTACAGAGAATACAGAATTTTAACCAGATGTTATCAGAAAAGAATTACTTTAGGTTTTAAAAATTAAAATTAGTGACTGCTATATCCATGGCTACTTATTAATCATTTTCTTGTGGAGTTCAACAAATTAAATTGCTGTTTTACAACCTTATGTTGCACATATTAATGAACATTTACTAGAAATGAAGAACTTGACTTAACAATTATTTACAATATTGTTGCATTTATATACATAACAAACATTGTAAGAAAGCATATTGTTCGTCAATCTCAGTTAGTGCTAAAATATTTTTTGAATTTGAGACTTCTAATTCTTTCTCATTACTATTACCTGGAGCTGTACTACATAGACAGTTTGTAAACAGACCAAGTGTTGGCCATATTTCAAGAAAATAGAACAACGACATTGGATTAGACAGGCCATAGCTAAAACATATTTCTTGAATATACAATAAACGCAGGGTTAATAATATAAATAATATCATTGCGAACTTAATTAGTTTAAGAATTTTTTTAAATAACCTTAAAACTATTTTTGGTAATTTTTTAATACATAGAAAAAAAACTTTATAGTAATACAATATTTAAGAATAAGACTAAACAACAGTAATAGTTAATACATCAATAATAGTGTAATCAATAAATCTATGAAAATCACATTTTCCCGAAACTATAAGGAGGCTGATTGATATATTATCTATTGCTAAAGTAATACTTGCGAGCATAAATCGAAATAAGTAACTAATATCAAAGCAGCACTAACAAGTAATATAATTTTAAAATCCGATCTCCATATGTTTTCTTAAAAAAGAGTTATCTCTACATAACATCAAACAAGTTAAATACATCTATTTTTTTTTGCATGAGCTTTTCCGTATTCGGTATTTCTAAAAGAAACGCCGCCGACAAAACTCCAATGTGTTTATTCAATGTATAAATCTTTTTCTCTATATACATTTATATTTCTGTTTAAAGCTGTATTTACACCGAACAAATTTTAAAATTCTCGATTGCCGGTGTCCCGATTTTTCCTGCGAGAAGTGTACATTACATACACAAGCATCCACATACCATATAAAAATATGAGTTCAAACAATATGCACTGTATCGAAATTATTCTTGAGTAATTTCATTGTCTGAGATAGATAACAACCAATTGTTTACAAATTTAAGACGTGTTTAATTGTGAAATATGGGGTGTTTTAATTAGTATCAGGTGCTTTAATCAAATCCGTATTAATAATATTGTTATTGTGATTGAGTTAAGTCAAATCTTGACTGATTTCAAGACTACGCAGACCAAGATATCACAACGAAATACCAGAACAGCTAATGTCGTCGATTCACTTGACAAACTCGATAGACCGGAAGATTTTGGCGCCCAAGTTGGATTGAACCTGTGAATAAAACTGTGAAGAACTTATAACTATTAATATACACAAAAACGTAAATAATCACCGCTCAAGTAGATAAAATCTATTTTTTATGCCTAACCAGGTCAAAAGGAACAAAAATTACCATTAACCATTAACATTGAAAGGGTCATTCACAGTATATACAATGTTATCTGTAAGGATTTGGCAAAGATATCTTTTAAACGTAAATTCTTAAAGACGTCGGCAAACGATCAAACTGTCGTTCATAGTATCAGCAAAAATGCGTATCCAGCCAGAAAAAAAATTAAAATAGGTATGTTACTAGTATTATTATGCAAAACACAACACGTCGTTCTATGTATTAGTCTTCATCTTTTAATCTTAATAACAGCATTATTTCTTTTACTCTAACTATATCCTACTGTTTACCTATAATTCTCATGTTAATTGCTGTAATTGCAAGTTAAGGTGTTCATTTATTAAGAACTTGCAGCGACAGAACGTGTGTGAATTATTCCGGATAATAATAACCCTACCCACGGAAAGGAAAGAAGGAAAACTGTACTAATGCACGGAAACGAGGTTTAGATTCTGAAAAAAACGCCCTGACATAAATTTGTTGATGGAAGCGTTAATCGCGAAATGAGGCGGTTGACATAAATCTCGCCATAAAGAGAGAGAGCTATTTAGTTCTGAAAACTTTTTACATTCGTTGCGACATTTGGATTTTCATAGTTTGTAGAAATTTAGTAGACTGCGTGATTCGTGTATTAATTAACCGTTGTAAAAATAACTTTAATAGTTTTGATTACATTCCAGGGATTTTTAACACATTATAAAATATAAGTTAGTGTTCGGATATTTTTCACCGCCATCATCAAGATGGCTTTGATAAGGGTTGTGGTTTTCTAATTCCATGGTAATGTATATTTATTGTTACTGAATTACTGTAGTTTTAGAATTCTGATTATACCGTAATAACCCATCTGGTTGCCGATCTAATCTTTGTCGCACGCAATCTTCTCCGTCTTCAGCTCAAACTTAGAGCACTGAAGGGCAGAGAAAATTAAAAATGTAAAATTATTGTTTTCAATTTTCGACGAACGACAAATGCGCAATTAATAAAGTGAACGTTATTAAAAAACATAAAGGTTAGACTAATCTAACTAAAACATTGCAGTTTATTTAATCCAACTATAACGGTGAAATTATCTTTTCCCAGATCAAGTTTTCGCTTTTCTCACAACAAACGCCCTGATCGAAACATTATTATAACAGTTTACTACTAACGTTATAGCAGCAAATGCATACGTTAAATACTTATATGTATTACAAAAATTAACGTGAAGATAGCGCTTGTTCTATTTCACCACAGTAATAATGTCCATATACTCTGGGCTAATAGCACGGCAAGTACGGTAAGTATGTACACTCTCATTATTTTGGAATGCACAAGTCATAAAATGCAAATAAAAGGATTATTCCGGCACGGTAACGTTCTAATGTTGATATGACAGAGCCACATCAAAAGGAATTTTAACTAAAGTGATAAAATCTCTGCGTAAATATAAACCGTGTTTTTGTATCGAAAATAAAAATATGAAAACTTTAAATATTCAGACAAGAGAGCTATACTTACACATACGTTTCTTTTATTGAAAGCGATGTGTTTTACACGCAATGAATAATCTTTGCCGTGTTAGCATTTTATTTAAAAATAATAAAATTGAAAATGAAATACATAGATAATTATAATACACATACCTTATTATTTGTGTTTTTTTATTAGAGACCAATAATGGCATTAAGTATTTCATAATACTACGTTTTATCATTTAATGTATTTAAAAAATATTTTTGTTAATTATTCTTATTATGTTATTAACTGTATTCAATGAATAGTTGATAACCTATATCTCAGGCGCAGGCGGTGGCAATAGATACGGCTGATGTTATTTTCGTTTGTTTTGAGATAAAATCATAGAAGAATACATAACGGCCCTACAAGGAGGGGCAAGCAAAGGTTAATATTTATCACTATTTCCTTCAAGTATTTGTAGATTACTAAATAATTGCACTAATTTGAAACTATCATCTATAGAATTTTGCTTAAGTATTTACAACAATAAAAAAGATGTAAAACCAACACCTTACTATCATCATCTATTGGTAAGAAAACTTTAAAAAGCCTGATATGAAAAAATCATAATTATAATCCGACGACTGATAAGCATAACACAAACTTTCTTAAGTAAAAGAAAATACAAAATAAAGTTATATTTTATTCTAATCAAAAAAAAAACTTAAAATTAAAAATCCAAAAAAATAATTAGAGGGCAACCAAACGTTGTAACTGCATATATGATAAGAGTACTATATTCTTCAAGGATTGGAAACTTCATGCTAAGTAAAATGTAATCTCAGAATAGCCAAAATTTATATTTCTTTGTTAAAAAGCAAAAATATTTATTGTAGTATATTTCTTTGATGTATTTGCTTTCAACGAAGAAAACCTTTCCGTCGATATGTATTTATTTAATGTTTATCTCTGGCGTCTGAATATTTAAGCTTTTTTTTCGGGGTGTTATTTTTCCGTGCAGAAACTTTAAATATTGGCTTCGAAATCCCTCTGTTCTGTGAAAATTAGAACGTTATCGTGCCGGAATAATCCTTTATTTTGTATTTTATGAGTTGCGCAATTTAAAATAATCAGAGTGTACGTATTAATCTAGCATATATACCAAAAAAATATATGATAGGAACAGTTTTCTTTAAAATAGTGACTGGTGGCGTGCAATGGTCTTCCATAAACTGTTCCTTTTTATTTATACAATATTACGTTTAGATATTTTACATTTTATTGTGCTAATATGAGGTGATGTTTTAGTAATGATATATTATAACATCTAAACCTATCTCTCGCAAAGCGATGATGCTCGTATAGTTTGCCGTAAGAATCTAACATTGAGAGAGTTCTGGGTTTGGTCTAATATAAATTTGCGATTTAACACAACAAAATTAATTATCTTGAAATAACCCTTAATTCGACAGCTGTCGTTTTCTGAGTGCACCGGTTAAATATGTTGACTCAACAATGTTAAATTCTTCAGGTAACATTAAAAAGAATATTAGATGAACTATGATGAACTGAATCAGTAATATTCGTGCAACCAATTCTGCGTAATTGATTTATATGTTCGAATGGTTTGGGTACAATACAATAATTTGTTCAGTGCACCAGTTATTGGTTGAATCAGACAACCTTTTTTCTCGGTGAAGGCTCTCGTCGTCCTATATGGGCGGTTTCGGTCAATTTCCTTTTTGTTTATCCATCTTCTTTGGATAGAATGAAAACATTTACCCAATCTGTTCTATGATCTGTTGCCCAAGCATGCTGTACTAATTTTGATTTTTCAATTTCTGCAGATATTTTTGTGTTCCTCTATTCTCACTTTGTGCAGTCTGCTTGTTTCACCAATGTATGAGGACCCTACATTCATATTGATTGCTGTACATAGGGTTTTTGGTTGGTTGATTTACGTTGTCCGGTTTCGTTCCAGTTAAATATGACATTTAACATTGTTGGAGGTTCTTATCGCCTTCCTAGCTTTCTAGTGTCATATTGGTTCCCTATCCTTATTTTTCGGAAAGTGCCTTTACGTATGGAATTGTAGCTGTAATAATAACTTCAGGTTTCTTGTTTGGTCGTGTTTGCTTTCAGAGTCTTGCTTTGGACAACATATCTTCCTAGTATTTATTTATTGTAACTGTATTAACGATGGCTCGAATTTCTTTATTTGCGTTTGTTAAATCGGAGCATATAATTTTTGCTCTGCCGTCTGGACATTTTGCGATTCCAATTTTTTTATGTGTTGTGGGTACTTTGATTGATAATACAGATACCGCCTTGTGTAGGTTTCTCTTTGTATTCACTTTTTTTATGCTACTACCCCTCATTTTCTGAACTAGGACATCTACAAATGGGATGTCATTCTCTTTTTCCAATGCCCCCATGAACTTACTTGTAGGTTCTGTTTGTTAAATTGCAATTATCATCATTGCCTTAATTTACAAATCCAATCAATTAATTAGTCCATCAACTAAATTATGTTCAGTGTTAAGGCAGTTTATTCTAAGTTTGACCACTTGAGTGGGCTATATGCATTGCTGCCTGCATTGCTATAATAGGGTGAGGCAAGATGGGGCGGCATTTGCCAAATAATAGCAGAAATAATATTCACAAGTGCTGTTTTATGTGTGTTGTAATGTAGGAAGCTTTACTAGTCGTAATAACAAAGTTATTGCTGTTTATGTATGAACCTTGAAATTTGTAAAAATATATGCAGCAGCAGATAAATGTTTAAAGATTACAACAAGCCTACTTAGAACCCCGCATTTCAATTTGCAATCCTGATACAGTGTTTTAAACCTTAGTCTTCCCATCTTGCCTCACCCTCTCGAAGGCTTGGTAAGTTAAACCTCTACTCTTGTAATAGAAAAAAAGCAGGCACATCAGGGAACCGGCGAATCAGCACACCGTGAAGACATTGCGCTAAAACATGTAGTCTCAACGTTAAACCGCATGAAAATTGCTAGGCCATGGTTTTCCGGTACGCAAAGGCGAAAGCAGGCTATTCAGGCTGCGACAGCTGCTGGGAAACCTATAAGTCGCAGAAAGCAAAAAGCCAGTCGCGGTAGGAAAAGAGGGCGACTGGTACGCACACTTTGCTGTAGAGATGGCTGTCGTTTTGAACAAGTCTCCTGTGAAAAAAACTTTCTGAGGAGCAGTGTTCAAAAATCCAGATGCCTCTAAGTAAAAAGAACACATTAAACTTCTTATTTCTTCCTCTACGAAATTATTACTATAATAGTACAATATCATCAAATAAAGTGAAGTACACGAGTAACAAAGGTGATGAATAAACCGGAATCAAATTTCGCTGTAAAACATAAACGTTTAGGCGAATGTTTACTGGGGCGCGTGCGTTGATTTGTATAATACATAATTTTCCAGAGGGTTTAAATAATTTTATAGTGTGAAATGTGATTCCATAAATGGTAGGTAATAATAATCTTTTATCACCATATAATCTGTATAAGATATCGGTTTTGTCATATAATACATAAAAAAAACATAACACTACGTAGGCTTTCATGGCCGGTGTAACTATAACTAACAGCTTCTTGCGGGTTTCGCCGTGTGTCAAAACTTTTGCTCGACGTTTCGCTGTTCATACTGACAGCTTCAGGAAGATCCTGAAGGAGCTGGCAGTATGAACAGCGAAACGTCGAGCGAAAGTTTTGACACACGGCGAAACCCGCAAGAAGCTGTTAATTATAAAAAAACATTACATATACATCACATATTAAAAAAGAATTTCAACAAAATTAAAATAGCATACAATCACAAGCAACGTATATTCAGTTTAGAAAGTCTGAAATTTTACAAAAACAATGCTCAGTGAAATACTCCTTTGCCGCTTTCTTGTATCTAGTCATATTTAATATACGTATATCCAGAGGCAATTTGTTAAACACTTTCAAACAAACGTACTTGGGATTTTTTTCATGGCGACAAGACTTATGAGCAGGTACAGAATAATTAAGTTTACCTCGGATATCATAAGTCTTATTGAAGTTACTGTTATAGGCAAAATACTTGCTCTGCTTTTCAGCAAATATAGCACATTCGCATAGAAATAAGGATGATAGAGTCAAAATGCCATATTTTTAAAAATAGGTTAACAAGAATCAGTCCTTCGCATAGAAAGCATTGTCTTGAATAGACTTTTTTGCATAAGAAAACAATGATGAAAAGCAGAAGACTGACCCCAGAATATAATGCCGTAACTCGAACGAGATGCAATATGTACATAATAAAATATTAACAGCGCATCGATGCTGGTATAGTCTCTAAGTTTAAGTATAGCGTAGTTTAAAAACATAGTTTAGAACACCTTACCTGCCAGCCTAAAAATTTGAAATTTGTACCACGGGCACTGTCACACCCTGGAGACGAACAAGAGGTGAAGCATCCACAACACGTTTAGCGATAATAAAATTTACAAAATATGTTTTATTCGTATTAAGAGCTGGGCAATTGCGACTGTACGACGAAGACATAGTACCGACAAACGCACTTCCAGCCAAAGAAACAGCAGCAACACCGACACCCGATCCCAAAACATGTCCCTGGGGCACGCCTGTGATACCCCCGAAAGAGTGGAGCAATAATAACGATCGCCCGCGCGAATCGTGACAGGCAGTGTTCGTCTACTCGAATACGGTGCAATCCATTGATTACAACGTTTCCTCAAATTATAAAATGACAGCTTGTGTAGTAAGACATCATGATTTACACCATCTAAGACCTTTGTCAAATCAAAAAAATAGTCCCCAGCCCAATTACCGGTCTCCGAAAGTTCATATATTATGTCTAGAATTTGAAACAACGCACCAAAAGTATATCACAATTCACCAAAACCGAACTGACTAGGTGATAAAATATTAAATTTATTTATAAATGACGTAATATGCGCAAAAACAATTTTGTTCAAAATTTTTTGAGAAGCAAGACAAAACCGAAACCGGTCTGTAATTAGAAACCGCCTATCAACCCTTTTATAGACTGGAATCGCTTTCGCAGTCTTAAAAATGTCAGGGAGCAGCCATCGGAAACTGACTGATTGATAATCATCGTACATGGGGAAGCTATATATTTAGCAATGCACCCCAGTATGTTACAAGAAATACCATCCACACCAAAAGATGCTTTTTTTGATATAACCAAAATTACATTGATAATTTCATCGACAGCACATAAAAACAACGTGTTGGGATACCCCCATCTGCCTCACATAGCGCACAATATATTACCTACTTTTCCCTCCAACAGTTTGACATATGTTGGAAAATTACATCAATTTTTATCAGTTTATTACGGTAACACCAATCCGGAAGTGCATTTCCCTTTGTATGCTCCGTTTTGTTCACATATTGAATCATGTTATCCCATTCGCAGTTATCAAAGGATAAAGCGGCGTATGTACTAACTACATATTTATTTTTAAATAAATCGTATGTATTCTTTTTAGGGCATCGTTAGCACACATTTCTCACACTTTCGCCATAATTATTACAGCGCAACCATATTATGTTGGGTTCAGTTTATGTGCATACAAGTTTACGCTACTAGTTGAAGTACTACTACAAATACATACGTAATATGTTTGCGGAGCGAGTATGCGAGACATCGTTATTACGATTTTTTTTTGGTACACAGCGTTCTCATGTTCCATCTGATATATGCAAGTTTGCAGCGCTTTGGATTTGTTGTAAATATGCTTTTAGAGCAAGTTGTATACATATGCATTTGCGCTTGTGTAGATCTGTGTTAACCCGTAACTATATATTACTGAATGTTTCGTTTTGCATATGAAAATAAAAAATAAGTTCACATTTTATGAAAATCATACGCAAAGGTTGAGGAAAATCCGATGAAGTTTAGTAAACAAAAAAAAAAAAAGGAAAAACTAAAAAGGGAACTTTTCTCTTGAATAGTATTTGCCATCTGCTCTATATCTCCCTACTGCCATCTGAAATATGCCGACAAACTCGTAGGAGCCTCCATCAATGTCCAATTTTAGATGTCAGCACCCTTTGTGTTTCACATCATTGCCAGCACCGATACTGACCCATGTCAGGAAGAAATTTCCTTTTGACACCGACAGCATATAATATACAATATTTAATAAATAAGAACATCACTGAAGTAGGATTTTTCGGTATTGCCTTACACTTGCTTCTAATTTTGCAAATATTTGCCAAAAAAACTCTTTTCTCAGTTATATGCATTAAGAGTAAACATCGTTAAGTTAACCATTTATAATCTAACTCAATATTTTCATTTTAATTACGAGCAGTACTTGTTCTCTCACTCTCTACTTATTACTCAGCATGAAAAAGTATTAAAATTTTATAGTTGATTTAACACATAAAAATCTTTGAGACATTTTCCAATATCGGTTGTTTCTATACTGCTTGTGTAGTAACTTCTTTACGATTGGTAAATAGTAAAAAAAAAACAGTTAACTGAAGATATTTTAATAAAACGCTCAGTGCATTTATTGATATCCAAAAAAAAATACATCAATTTAAATATTTCTTAAGACAAATAACCGCTAGCAATATTTATTGTAACCGTTTGAAATCACCAAATTAACAATTTGTCTTTAAATGTAGTTAAATAATGTCCTTTCCATATAGATTTCTTGTTTTTAACTGGATTTCTTAAAGGTGTAAGTGCAAGGCTTCATGGAAAACGGCCCAAAGAGAAACATCGGAAAAGCCCAAAATCTGTAAACGGTAACTCATGGATAATTATTGGTCTTCAGATACACCATCACTCATAGCAGCAATATTCTCGGCTGAAGGTTCGCCACGACGATGCGCACATCCGCCATGCTTCCAGTTTTTTGAAAATTTTTCATTACGTAACGAATTATTCGTTTAGTAGGACGATTAGATTCACCGTAACCATTCCATAAAAATCGATACACTGTTGAACAATTGAACAATTTTAATGCGTTGAAGAAGGTTTAAACCATGAGTTGAGAATACCCTCTGTGACATAGTTCAAAGAGGATTGAACTTCAGGAGAAGATGGTGTCAATCGACGGGATTCAATGTCAACCCCACTAAGACAACCCTAGTAGCATTTACCAGGAAAAGAAAATCCAATCTTAGAACCATAAAACTGGATGGGCAAAATATAGACCGGAAAGCGGAAGTTAAATATCTAGGCCTTACCCTAGACAATAAACTTCTATGGAACAAACATGAACTTGAAGTAACCAACAAGGCCAAAAGAGATCTGATGGTGTGCAGAAACTTTGCAGGGAAAAATTGGGGATGCAACCCAAAAATACTGCTTTGGATGTATACAGCGATAGTGAGACCGATCATCAGTAGCATGGAACAAAAGAACTAATCTAATAATTAACCTCTCAAAAGTGCAAAGACTAGCATGTGTATGCATAACGGGGGCTATGAGAACCTGCCCAACAGCAGCTATTGAAGCAGTATTGGATCTTGCCCCCCCTCCACATTGTAGTAGAGGGCGTGGCGAAAAGAACCGCACTAAGAATGGTCAAGGAAGGAATGATTAGGCATAGGCCTCAATCTCCTGACGGTGATCAAACCTGGGATATGCCCCGGGATGATATGCTAAAAAAATTTAGCTTTGTGAAGGAATTCACCATAAAGCTAAGTAACAGGAGCGAGTGGGATCATAACACCATCTTGAACTTGAATAGAAATGCCATCAAATGGTATACTGATGGCTCCAAAACGGCGGAAGGAACTGGAATAGGAGTATATGGGCGTAGAACTACATATTTCGAAGCTTGAGAAAATACCCAAGTATATTTCAGGCGGAAATACACGCTATTGGAAGATGTGTTCAGTTCAATATGGATAGGAACTATCGGAAGCAGAAGATTATCATCTTGTCTGATAGTCAAGCAGCCATCAAGGCGCTGAGCTCATATGAAATCAGCTCCAAGATGGTCTGGGAATGCCTAGGGAAACTAAATGAGCTAGGCAAAAGAAATAAAGTAACCCCTCCTGTGGGTTCCGGGTCACACAGGAGTGGAAGGAAATGAAATAACGGATAACCTCGCAAAAAAGGGTCTGGAATGCCTTTTGTAGGGCCTGAACCCTTTTGCGTGTTAAGTAGCAGTACAATACTGAAGAAACTAAAAATAGAAATGGAGCAGAGAAAATCCAGTTACTGGGAAAATCTCCAGGGAATGAGGAAAAGTAAAATTCTTCTGGGAACTTATAACCAGAAGAGGTTTACAGAATGCATCAACCTGAGTAAGAACAATGTTCGCATATTAACAGGAATACTTTCAGGCCATTGTAGACTGAAAGGACACCTCAGTAAGCTTGGATTGGAAAAAGATCCTGAATGCAGATTTTGTGGGGAACAGGATGAAATACCCATCCACCTCTTCTCAAACTGCGTAGCACTGTGCAACTCGAGGGCATTGCACCTAGGAGCATGTGAAATCGAAGAGGGAGACTTACCTAGACTGGGGCCCTCTGACATCCTACACTTTCTAAAAGGAATTGGATTGGAAGGCCAGCTGTAAAGCAGCAAGAATAGGGCACACAATAGATCTTTTAGGTCGCAGTGTAACACCACCCTTCTATTTATATACAAACCATGAGTTCTTTCAAACTAACATTGAATGTGTCAATCACGCGATATTAATAAAAATTGTGTAACTTAGAATGTAGCCAATATAAGAAATTCGAACTGGATCACATCTTACCACATGTGTATTATTACATAAAATATATCTTTTTTTATTTTGCTGTGTTATCCAGTTGCAATTTGTACCGGATGATTCAGTAAGGGTGGTCACCGGGTGTATCTCTTAAACTGCTATGCCTATAGTTTGGAGACAAAAAAATACAGAACTAATGTGGCCACCAGAAATATCTGAAACTTATTTTAATGCTCGAAATTTCACCGCCAGGGGGTGTACTTGCTATGTTCAATCATAGAATCAATACTATCTGTAGGGTTGAACCATAGTTTTGAACAGATCGCTCGAAAGCTGGGTTGATGTCCCATTATTAATGGCTTTTTTCGTATATATATATTATATGCCATAATAAGCAAGAGGGAATCCAATCAAGTATTCAATATGTTAATTTTATGATCTTCTGAACTATTCAACCAATCTGAATATTTGTGGGCTTGTTGGATGGAGCATTCTGTTTTTTTTTAGAAAAATTTTCGTTCTAACACCTAGTTTGAAATAGGTATAGTAGAGGGGATTTTCTATAGTGGTTACATATTTTGGCAAATTTCAAAAAGGAAAAATATATAGCCATACTTTTTAAGGGTAATTTTAAATCCCTTGCCAAATTCTGAATGTGAATTACCAATTAATACATTCGTTTGTCTAAACGTACGGCTGTGATATTTTATATTATTTTAGTAAAACATTTCAATTTAGTGACCTTACTCTTTACACTATTTCAGATACCTCCACGAACCACCCCATATTCACTGTAGCTAGTAGGGTCCACGGTATGTCCGAGTTTGAAGAAAAATTAGAGTTTTTTTGTGTTCTGAGACCGATTTTCTAAGAAAGCCATGACGAGTATTACATATGCTTATCATATCGCATGTTTCAGAAAGAAAATATTAGCCGATTCTATGCAAGGAACGATTTCACTAGCTTCATATGAATAAGAAAAATTAAATAAAAAAAAATTCAAAATTTCAACTTATTAAGTAGTAAATTGTTCAAAACTGCCCCTAATTACAAGGGGTTAAAAACGTAAGCTATGCAATTAAGTTATCAACATTCGTCTATGCGTCCCAAGATTTTATAAAGTTCATAAAAAAAAGTAGAAAACAATAAGCATATTGGTTCCTGGGCCACACAATAATAAAAAGTATATCTTAAATGTAATTTACTAGGCAAGATGTTAAACTTATATAAAAAAATGTATGCAACTTTAATCTCTCAATATTGTCGAGTGAACTAATTGAAATTTGATTAATTTTAACATAACACCTACCATACCTAATTCGAGAAATTCCAGATTTGTCCAAATCATTTTTGTTTTTATTTATATTTCTGTTATATGGGACAAACTAACCGATCACTTAAAATAATGAGTATTAACATGTTTAACGTCCTGATCCTAAATTAACTACTCGCACATTTTCTTGTTACAGTTTTATATTTTTTTCCTTTCGCAAACTATATCTTTTTGTTTGTCATCTCACTTGTCATTCACACGTCAGTGTATTGCTGAAGATGCAGTAGGTTACTGTGAAATACATATTTAATACACGTAATTACGTATTTGTGAAGAAGTTGGACTTTATCATTCTCTTATTAACATTTTCTTCACATCTCTGAAAGCTCGGGCCACCAGTGCCGTCTAATTTTTAGCAAGCGTTTCCTGTTTAATAATTTATATTTATAATTAATGTATTAAAAAAAACATGCCATTTCCCTTTATTTCTCTAAACCTAAAAGTAGAATATCATTGAGCTGAGAATAATGAAAGATCTTCATTAAAATTAGTCTCTGCAATGGTGTTAATAAATGTATAGCGCGAAATTGAATAAAGTTTTGGCGAATCTGGATTTGGATTAAATCAGTGAATTTCGAAACATAGTTAACGTATTTACGTCATATGTCTTTTTCCAACCAGCAGTTGCAAATAAGTTTCATTTAAATAATTAGCTTCGCTAGCAATAGTTTCGGCCAACAGGCAAATACAATAAAGTTGCCGGTTTAAGCACAATGAAACCGGGCTTTTACTGCGCTTTCATTTGTTTAATTTGATTCGGTTTATTCTGTTGAATAAGTTGTGTGCCCACCTCTCTAGCAAGGTATTTCTCATTGGCATTCAACCGAAGTTCCAACTGATAGAAGCGGACAAGAGGCGAGCTTTATTAATTTCCTCACCGCTGTCAGCTGCCGAGGATAAACTTTTTCAACAAGTGGATCAACTCCTGGAGTAATTTGCATTTCAAATAATTAGCGTTCTCCACGAAATTTCATTCGGCGTGGCTGATGAAGTTCAAGTCCCGGTCTCATTTAGAGCCTTTCGCCTTAATGCGGTAGGTAACACCATTATTCTGTTTAACTTAATTATGGTTGCAACACGAGAGATATGTGCAATTCGGCGAAAGAGCAAAATTAGTACAAATTAAAAACCCTTTATCGGTCTCTGGAATCCATGTTTTCCACCCTTCTTATATTATAGAAGACGCTCTTTGGTAAAAGTAATTCCCACGTGCGCATCAACATTATGTACCCAAAAGACGTTAGCGCTTGTAAGCTCTTGCCCTTGGAAGGTGTTTGTGAACATAATATATCAAAAAAACTATTGAATAAGTGAGAAGATATGTATTATCCCATTTTCTGTTTTTCTCAAAAATCTTGTCACCGTTTGTAAACCCAATATGTTCGGTTATTCAGAACATATGTAGGGGAAGGTGGGGTAAGATGGGAACATTAAGCTTTAGAACACTACATCAGGATTGCAGATTGATATACAAGTTTCTAAGTACGCTTGTTGTAATCTTTAAACATTTATCTGCTGATGGATGAATTTACAATTTTTCGATGGGTACTCTTGATGTTGTGAGAAAATTTTGAAAAGAAGTGTGTAAATACATCTTGCCCCACCATGGCGGCAAGATGGGGTTCCAGTTAAGCATGGGTCGTACCATAAATCTTGGTAATGGGTAAAAAAAAATTGATTCTTAAAATATTCTTAAAAACATGCAGGAACAAAGCTTAAACTCTTTAGATCGGAACTACTTAAAATAAAAAAAATACAATAACGATAAGAATATTAAACTTAATCTTCACAATTGAGACAATAGAAGACGAACTCATCCACGTTATTGGCACAGCCCCCATGTACCCAACCTCGCCATCCATGACATTGTATCAATCCTTCCCCTTACAATAATAACATTGAGCGTCATCTTTCTTCCTCGACAGAAGAACTTGATTATTTCCTTGACGTTTTCTAAAAATCTATCTCTTTGCTTTCCTTACAAAATTCGGCTTCTTGATCTCTTCTGTTTTCTTCTTTGTCATTTTTTTCCCTTTAACTCTCCCTCAGCACTTCTAGTTGCCTTAGGGATTCTCCAGACTTCTATTTTCTTGTAGCAGATTTTTATACGTAGTGCTAGTAAGGATTTTTGTCTTTCCCTTGTTACGCTTTGATTGAACCTGTACTTTATTCCCAACATGAGAAATAGGCATTATGTCTGCGAGAAAGCATAATGGCATATCCAGGCATAACGGACCAGACTGAAGAGTGAGATAATGATGTCCCCATGTTGCCCCATACCAATAGCCCCATCTTGCCCCTTTGGGACATTTTCTGGTTATGTTATAATAACATATTAAATATTTGAACTAAAAAAATAACACACTATAGAAAATACATGCAATATATGTCAATTAATAAGCACAAAAAAGTGTAGTTGTAAATAATTTACTTATGCTTCCGATACTGGCTGTTGAACTCACCATCAAAATAATAACGAAATTCTGGAAATTGCAAAGTTCAGGCACAAACAGCAATAACTTTGTTATTACGGCTAGTAAAGTTTCCTACATTACAACAAACATAAAACAGCACCTGTCACTATTAAGACTGCTATTATTTGACAGATGCTTACTGCCGTTTTGTAGATAAGACGATGTCCCCATCATGCCTCGTGGCCCCATCTTGCCCCACCTTCCCCTAAGTTGGAAAAGAAGTAGATTCTGTTGTCAAAACGACAGTATTGTTTTCGATTGTTATGAAAACTTACTTTTGCAATTAGGTCTCATTTTGCTCGTTATCGTTATGATTTACATGTTACTTTTTGAAATATAACTTAGTAAGCAGGACAATTACTAGGGCCCGTTTATAAACAATGCTTCAGTAGTTTTTTTTACCAGTTTTCTAACCTTTCACTGTAAACAATCCTCCCACCCCTTCTTTTGATATCAATTATTGACAACACTACATATAGTGATATTATAATAAAAGTTGTTACAAAAAATTAGTTTATATATATTATAACGATATATTTTTGTAAATCTAGATGTGCTCTTTATCGAAAGATGAATTGGAACGCTTGACAAATGGAAATCCTTTTTACATTTAACATCGATTCTTCTATTATCATATAGTAGGTACACCCTCTATAATCCGGTACTTCACCTTTCCGGCCCTGCCAGGAATCCGGCGTTGTTTTTTCACAGACAGACAAGTCACTGCTTGTTGCGGTAAATTATAGTTGTATGAGGTGAAAATGCAGTGTCCGTCCTCAGTGAGTTTGGTGTGGGAATATTGACTATGCGAATATATATTTGCCCACTAATTTGCTGTATTTCTTCAGTGTAATTTTGTATGTGTGCAGCGCTTGTTTAAAACATATCTCTACAACACAAACGCAAACATAAAACTTTATCTCTCGTGGACAAAAACGAAATTTTGAAGCTACTAGAAAAAAGCGAAATTTTAGTTAGTCTCGCTAAAGAATATGGAGTTGGGCGAGCTACAATATACGACATCAAATCTTTCATCGCAAAATGTAGAAAGTACTCGGAAAACATTAAAATTTGGCGATTTTCCTCAAGTTGAAGACAACCTTTATCTTTGGTTTTTACAGAAACGTAGTAGGCATATGCCTATTTCTGCAGATATCCTTAAGAAAAAAGCTAGATTTTTCTACAGAAAAAATTATGAATAACGATTACTTCCTAGGCAGTGAGGGCTGGTTGGACAAATTTAAAAGACGTTTTGGTTTTCGGCTGTTGTATACGATGGGCGAAAAGCCATTATGCGACGTTAACGTGGTCGAGCCATGGAAAAGTTCCAAAATGTGATTCAAGAACTGGCTTTAACTCCTGATCAGGTACATAGATTTTGACGACTTTTACCCAAAAAAACTTATGTTCACCGTGATGAGGCTAGTGCTCCTGGACGCATACTAGCTAAGGACAGAATAACTTTTATGCCTTGTTCAAATGCAAGTGATACATGTTAGTGATCGGCAAGGCAAAAACCCAAGGGCATTTCCGAATGTTAAACTTTCCGTTGATTACAAAACTCTCTCTGCTGTTAGTTAAAAGATTACTTAACAAACAGAAACTACCACAGAAAGCTTTGCTTATTTTCAGCAATTGCTCTGAGCATTCTGATGAATTGGATTTGAATTCAAAAGAAAACTTTGTCCATGTGATATTCCTATCTCCCAACGTTACGCTTATTTTGCAGCCTATAGACCAGCATGCAGTACAAAAAAAAAACTTGTATACAAGATTTTATCTAAGGGCGACGGAGTAATTCAGTCTTTAAAAAAATAAACCTGAAAGACGTGATTGACTCACTTAGCAATGGTTAGGTAAACCTCAACGAACAAGTGGTTGTTTGTTCTTGGGGAAATTTATGGTGTAACATGGAATTGTTACAACCATACAAAAGCAATAAGCAGAACCATACTTCACAATACAACCATTGATTCCTTTGCTATATCCACTACCTGGAAAAAGAAAATGGATAGAATGAAAAACCAAAAGGAAATAGAAAATCACTTTATGTATTCTTCTTCTTCACTGGAATAATGTAAGCTAGATCTCGATAAAAAACAGTATTTTGTAGTGAGTTTTTTCTTTTTTCTTTATTATGTATTATTATTAACGAGTTTCCAATAATCCGGAGTTTTCGGTAATTCGGCAGAGTCTTGGTGCGATATCTGCCGGATTACTGAGCGTGTACTGTATTTACTTTTTAATTTGCAATTAAAATTATAATGTTCATTCATTTCATTAAGTTAGGGTTGAGCTAGGTGCTCATTGTACCATCCCTATTAAGTCTCTTATTTCCACTTGAGCAGCTTAGTGTTCTCTATAAAGCCCAGTATCTTGCCCAGTGGAAACTTGAGAATTTCTGCCTGAGTACCTTCAATTCCTCACATGTACAGATTACATGTAAACTCGTTTCCTCCTGTAGTTCGCATCTCCTGCACCACCGTTGGCTTACCCGGCCTGTGTTGGATAGATGCTTTTTCAGGGACAGTGTCCAGTTACCAGCCCAGTAATGGTTTTAGCTTCTTTCTTGCTGCACCTGAGTAAGTTATCAGAGAATCTAGCATCCCCATCCCCTATTAGCGCTTTGGTATGGAGTTAACCTTCAGTCGGCCTTCATTTCTTGGTACTTTCTTTATCTAACCAGGTCCAGATATCCCTTCTTGCGAAATCCTTAGTAATCCCACATATGGGCTCTGGACCCATGAAGAGTCTTTTAGAGCCCTCCTTGGCTAGTTCGTCGGCTATTACATTGCCCTTCATATCCTCATGTCCTGGCACCCAAATCACACACCGTTGCTCTCGTGCCAGTGTATTGATGGATTGTTTGCAGTCTCTAGTTTTGACTAGTTTTGACCTAGTTACGGGGTTCGAGACTGTCTTGATGACAGCTAGGCTGTCAGTCATTACATTAATTTTCCTGCTGATGTAGCCCCCTTTTGCAAATTATGTTTTTCATGTTAAATTTCAACTTTTATTTGTGATAATTATTACCTGCATTCATTTCATCTATTAAAGAATTCTTTAAATATATTACCGTAAGCCTGATAATGTGGTATTCCACAAAATCCGTAGCTTAAAATGAATTGGGTAATTGTGGATTTAGACCTTCCTTTTCCCATTGATTCTATTTTAATTGATGACAATCTTAAGTGCTAAAAAATTTGGCCTGAAGATGTTCTTGTAAGGAACTAAACCCGTCGCCAAATTATATTGAAGAATTTATGACGAATTAGAACTTTTATTTTACTCGTATTTTTTTCCTCTCTTTTATACAGGTAATTGCCTGAAATTTAACTTAATATTTAATAGTCCAGATAACCGTAAATAGACATACTGCTGTGGTTGGACTCCGTCACCCATACTACCCCTTTATCACTGAGGTGTATTTTAAGTTGCATATTATCGTTGTTGTGATTTATTTACCTGTACAGCTGATTTTCAATTTACCGAGAATTTTCACAATTTTGTTTTGTTTTCAATAAGTTTAGTTTAAGAGTTTATTGTATGATTTTAATTATGTAGTGTTAAGTTTTTTTCTTATTTATCCAGTCATTCAAATGTCAATTGTTCGCTTGTGCTAATTTAATGCGTATTCTATTTAATATTGTCATTGTAATGTTCTACGTCCGCGTTGTACGAATTTAGAGAGAGGGATTTTTGTAAGAAAAACAATTGTAGGATTTTGTAAAGGATTTTCGTTGTTCAACTATTGGTGTGAGTAGACGTATTTTATAAATAATTGTTGCCATTTTGTTGTACATTTTGTATTGTTAAAATTTTACATTCTTCTTTTAATATAGTCAATCAAGGAATAATTGTAATAATTGTTAGTGTTTTGAAGTGTACACTTTGTAGATATAAGATCAATTATTTTTTTTTGTTTAGGAAGATGTATTTTAGTTTTTCTCTCATTTATATTTTGTTAGAATTAATTTTTCTGTTAATCTATTTTGCTGCATCATTTTTATTTTTCTATCACCTCGTTTGGGTAAGTAGAAGCATTGTTCTTTCATTTAGCTTTTTAATTTTTTGTAAATTTCTAGCATTTGTTTACGCTTAAATTATTTTAATTTGTTGAAACCACGTGGATAGAAATTCAGATGTTTTGTGTTGAATAATCTTCCTGAACAAATTTTATTTTAAATTATAGTCTAGTGCAGTTTTATTTTAGGTCAGAACTTTCAGTTCAGGGTTTTTTTTCTGCACAATTGTATTTTAGTCCGTTTAATTGAAATAAATGTAATGTTTAATAGCGGGGTTAAAAATTCTGTTCTTTTATTTTATATTGAACCTTCTACAGTTCTTCGTGTAATTAAGAAAGTCTGATTTCATTTACTCACAATTTACTTTTCGTGGTTAGATTAAAGTTTTAATTCGCGAGGGTAACTCTGAGATTAATAGTTCTTATGTTTTATTTAAAATCTTGCCGTTGAGCTAACTAATATTTTAAATTATTTTTCATTTTAAATTTATTTTGCATTTTTTATTTATTTCAATTAATACACAGCAGTTATTTTTTAGGCGCTCGCATTTTTAGATCTTTTTTAAGAACTGATTTTAAAATCACAAACAAACATAACAGCATCTATTGCCGCCAGTCAAAAAGATACCTATACCTAAATTATATATCAGATATTTACATTATATCCGGTAAAAATTATGTTTACGTCTTTATTTTTTACAAGCATAGCGGTTACATTTTTCTCTTGCTGTATTAAAGTTGTGTGATTTGGACTTGCCATCGATATCTTATTAAACTCGGTGGCCTTCAACTGGATGTTTACTGGATTCGAAATATCCTATAGAGATAGCTACTGCACGCTTTAAATACAGCTTTGTGCTATCTGGGAAGGTCATTATTTCTTTATTTATTTATGTAGCGTATATCACAGTTATGCAGATGAAGTAGACTGGTTTTTGTGGTTAGCATGTAATTTGCAGGTTACACCTAGGAACTCTACACTATCATGCTGTGATAAACCTAAGCTCATGTCTTCATAAAATATTTTTCATCGATTAAAAAGGGTATTGAAATAAAAAAGTGAATCTTGTATACACTAGTACGTGAATAATCCACTTTGCTGGGTCATTCCGCCATCAAGTGCGTCAAATCGTACGATCCTTAATAGAATGTCAATCTCTCAGCACACGAGCAGCGCCTAATGCGATGGCCCTTTATTCGTAATACAATACCCACCTATATCTACATACGCTCACTCATAAGGGAAATTAAACGGTGGGCTATTGATGCTGCATTTATGCGGGGGTGTGATACGTCGACACACACCGCTTCGTTGATGGGAGTATCGCAGACGCACACGCGTCGGAGGAAGCTATCGAACGCGCGAGCACCATCTATCGAGCGCGTCCGTCAACGCTGGATTCGAAATCGAATTATCGTCGCCACAATTCCGCCCGTATTAGATTAATTCCGGATGGGCCGGATTAATTCGAAAAGTTCTAGCGATTCTAATTTCCCAACGGAGCTACTAGGTATTTTATCTGTGACGGAACAATACGTCGAATTTCGGACAAACGCGCAGTGTACATTTTTGCGGATACTCAGGCCGGAAATGACTATTTAAACATCAAGATCCTACTTTTTACTGGTAAATGCGCTTTCAAGCAATAGAGTTGATAGTGTTTGGAGTGCTGCACCTGCAGTTTAAAGTTGCTAATTTCAAGCCGGCCTGAAATATAACGAGTGGCGCTATTCCTTATCATGGCAAACACATTTTTTAGTCATAATAACTACGCGGGTGAAAATTACAGCGACACCCGCAATATCATAAGATCAGTTGTAACTCCTGTCCTTGCAGTAGCTTTCGGCAAATTGTATCAACGTCCTTCCCTCCAACACATAACCTTGCTAGCTCATTTGGATGTCAATACATTGATTTAATTATACCGTAGGCTATTAAAAAAAAATCTATGTAGGGTAGATCTCCCAGTGAATGAACAATTAAGCACTGCTTAAACTTTGGGTGGCGAATTTTACCACGATTTTAACATCAATTGTAATGGAGCGAATGTTGTTACATTGTCAATTATATTGAAATTAAACTCTTATATAAAAATTATTCAAAAAAGTCGCAAAATGTGGGGAATGACTATTCATTCATATAAATTCTAACAAATGAACAAAAAGCAACCAGTAAATGAACAATATTTTATTTCTCACAAAATGTTAGTTTATGAACAAAAATAGGGGAGAATGAAGCAGGTTCGGACACTAAATTTTAAAAACGGATTATATTGTTATTAATGGGGTATGAAAAGTTTCTCATATACACTTTAATACGTACACATTTTTGTATGAGATACTATATAAGAAATACAATAATGTTGCATGGTTTTTCTCGAATATGCCTTTTTTTTCCAAAACAGCATTTGTCCGAATCTGCCCCATACCGGGGCACTTCCGGACAACACATGGAGCACATTCGTACATAGCTAAATTAAACACGAAAACATTGATAAACAACTCTTTTAATCACAGTTTTTGAAATTTCAAATAAAAAGTAATACTAGCCAACTATATTACTGAATGTTTAAATTATTAAACATTGCAGCAAATTTGAAAAATCGAGACTGTTTAGCGGTTACTCTAATGTTAGTTGATTGAGGAAGCTTGGAGACGATATCGTCGCGATTGATAAGAGAAATATCACAAATCCTGGTCTCCTTTCTTGCGCAAAAATTTGACCTGATGCACCGGTTCTAAGTCCACAGTAGTGATCTCTTACCCCAACATAGCACTTTATGGTTTTCTTAGTACCAAACTTCACCAGAATGTGATCTCCTAAGAATATGCTCATCATCCAATATACTTTGGAAAAGATCTCATTCATCAAAGTTTTCATCAAAAACACTATCCTGACCAGAATCTTCGTATCTCCTTTCTTAGGCTATTTATTGGCCAAATGCCTGCTTTAGAAAATTCTTTGGTGATGTTAGCTGGTGTGAAAGATTGTAAGTATGAGTCGTTGGTAATTTTTGGGATGTCCCGCATTTTTAATCGTCTTACCAGGATTATTGCTCATGATGATCCTTAAAAGCGACTTTGCATCGTGCTTAAAAAGGCCCATACACGGATATATC
Organism: Protaetia brevitarsis; assembly: GCA_004143645.1. Classification (NCBI taxonomy): domain Eukaryota; kingdom Metazoa; phylum Arthropoda; class Insecta; order Coleoptera; family Scarabaeidae; genus Protaetia; species Protaetia brevitarsis. The sequence goes on from RXPK01000212.1 coordinate 636,164, forward strand.
TAGGGGCTGCATACGATGCGTGGAATGAGGTGATAGTTTGTAGTTTCTTGTTCCTCTTCTTTTCCAGAATCATTATACGAGTCTCCATATTTCCGTTTCATTCGATCAAAGAGGGCTGACTTTCTAATATTGAACTCTAAAGCAGCTTGTCTTTGCTCTTTTCCTTTTTGCGTAAATTTAGTGCTTAAGTGTAGATTTGAAGAGAGGAATGCATGTTACCTGCCTTAATGAAAATGGTTTCAAACTTCTCCACATTGAATACAAGCGTTGACGAGCTCCCACAATGCCTCACATTCCTTCATCATAGACTTTATGGTAAATTCAAAAATGTAATAATATACAGGGTATTCCACGCATGTGGTTCATTAAATGTTCATGATGTTTTATTATTTACTTATATTTGAGATTTTGGCATCATTATCTGTTAGATTGAAACTATAAATGTGAAGTCCTTTAACCAACACGTCACTTCCGGTTTACCGGAAATGGACGTCAACTTTGTTATATTAAATAAACTGATCAAATTTTTTTATTCATTTTTGGATTCTACGACCATAAATACGTCAGTCTTTATTAGCTGTTTATATAGCTGCGTGTTGCCGTTTTTGAGTTATTTAAGCTTTTCTTTTTTTTTTAGTCATGATCATGGCATCATTGAGAAATTAATATCTGGGTTAATACTGCAAGTAGAGACTCTAAATTTGCTATATTATTAATGAACTCTAAGAAGCGGTACACACACTTCACATTCTAACATACAGGGTGTTCAAAACTGAGAAACAAAGTGAAATATTTTCAATTGCAGAAAACTCATTTTTATTTAAATAGAGCCATGTATTTTAATTCGAAATTAGAAAGTAAATATCATCCCCTGTCATTTTATATCAGTATTTCCTACACCTATCTTTAAATGTTTGTAGCTGGCTCTGAATGGTATTCATGTCAAATGTCGCTGTTTGAATAGTCGCTTCTATTAATAATTCGTTGTACAACTGTTTATATATTCGATGATATATATATAAACAGTTATGGTTAGTCAATGGATTTGACATTAATCTTATTCAGAGCCAGCTACAAAATTTAAAGATAGGCCTAGTTAGCCTGTTGAACAAAAGGTCGCTCATATCTCAAAATCTATTAAAGATAGATATAGGGAATGCTGATATGAAATGGTACGAGATGATATTTATTTTCTAATTTTGAATTAAAATACAGGATGTTCTATTAAAAAAAGAGAGTTTTCTGTATTTGAAAATGTGTTACTTTATTCCTCAGTTTTGAATACCCTGTATGTTAGAACGTGAAGTGTGTGTACCGTTTCTTAGAGTATTATCTGCATTCATAACATAGCAAATTTGGAGTCTTTACTTTGCAGTATTAACCGAGATATTAATTTCCCAATGATGCAATGATTATGACTAAAAAAAAATATAACCAAAATAACTCAAAAACGTCAACATGTAGCTATAGGAATACCTAATAAAGACTGACGTATTGGTCGTAGAAAAGTGAATAAAAAAATTATCGTTTAATTATTTCTCCGTGTGATACATTAGGTTGACCAGTATGACTGAAGATCCTTGGTAAGGTGAAACATATGTATGCTAATATCAACCGAGTGTTACACACGTTTTTAATGTGACCTTAAAAAAATATCATTCTATTTAAAGTAACAGTATTCAAAGAAAAGAATATACGCGTATAAATAGAGTATTAAAACAAAAAACGCGAATTCATCTGTATTAGCACAACACAACTAAATACAGGTCATGATTTCCATTTTGATGGAGTAAAAATTTTAGAAGCGAAAACTAATTATGAAAACAGATTAATTAAAGAAATAACGAAAAAAAAAAACAAAACCTAAAAACAGCATTAATTATAGAGAATATATAAAAGACCTAAATGTAATATACAGTCATTTAATTACATAAATGTTGCCTGCATCTTACTTTTATATTTTTGTTTAAGTTTTTTATCCATTTAGATATTGTAAATACTTTGCTTTTTATTTCAATTCGAAAAAAATCGTAATACATTTTACCTTAGATTCTTAATTTCAATTACTTTATTTATTTATTTACTAAAATTTATTTATTATTCTTGTTGGGTTTTCACACATGTATGTTCAATGTTGTTAGTGAATCATGTTATATTTGTGTGTAACGCGTATTTTTAAATTTTAAATTTCGATTTGCGTTTTAAATTCTTCACGATGTCATAAAAAAGTTTTGACGATTCAAATTTAATTATATTTTGAATATTGAAGTAATTATCTCTATATATAAAAAAAAAACATGTGAGAGTCCAATAATGTATTACAAATTTAAAAAAAAAATTATTGTATAATTTAAAAATTGGTCTTCTTTATTATAGATAATAACATACGCTTTTGAAGATAAAGAACAACAAAACGAATGTAACTACAATTATATTTAAAATAACAAAGTTGGGGTCCATTTCCGGTCAACTGGAAGCGACAGTTTGGTTAAAGTCACATTAAATGGTAACTAAATTGAACAACTGCTACAGGTTAGATCTTAGGGCGTAATAAATAGTAGCAATTTCCAGAGCATGAGACTAGGTTAAATAATAATGAAAAGTAAATATTGTTTATAAAAGATTATTGGTATAAAATAAAATAAATGATTGCAAAGTACCACAGGATGGGGAAAGAGAGATAAATAAAACAATGTTTATTATTTATTTATTTCCCACGCTGCGACTATCGGAGTCGGTTCGGCCAGGGAGGCGCCGGAGAGATGTCGGAGTGAGCGCCACTGGGTTATCAGCTGTTGCCTTCGCTAGCCCGACGCTGTCGCCCGGTAGTTAACCACAGCCCAGAATGGCTATTTACCAGTCGGGGAAACAAGGGATTGGTACTTGGCGGAATTTTTAATATGTTGTTGAATAGTTAAATTAAAGGAAATGTTATTTTAAATGACCAGAAAAAAAAAAAAAAACTAGTGCGCCAAGGTCGATTAAATTAAATTAAATTGAATAAAACTCAAAGAGACTATATTAACTATTATATTGACACTTAATTCGGTGAAGCCTCGTCTTACATGGTTACAATGTATAAATAGATGACATGAACTGGTGGGAGTGGCCGGGTTATTATTCAAAAAAATGTAAAATTATAAAGAAACAAAAACATAAATCTACGTACTCGATCGAGCATGCAAATGACTACGACCTACCATTGGTTTTAAGGTGAAAAGATAAAGGAAGCAAACATTACACAAAATGATTTCACAAGTTACGTTAAATTTTGACAATGATCGCAAAAAACTAGATTATTAAAAAAAAGAATTATGTTAAATTGAATTAGGATAGCAAAGACCGAAATATAAATAACAAAAAAATTACGTTAAATTATTAATATGTCAATGGTAGTTCGTTACTACAAATACACAAGCAAATAACTCTTAAAATTAACTTACATGTAACAAAAACAATGCACGAGGGGTTGATTGTCACCACCAGGGGCGGGTGAGGAAGAAATAGAAGCGTAGAAAGAGGACGAAAGAAAGCCCAGGTCCAGGGACGACGTAGAGCGGCGTGGCTTGCAAAATCCGCGTCGGCGGGCTCCAAAAAGAAGGCTTCGTAGTCAAACACAGGGACTCAAACGGCTTCCAATGGAGTAGATTCTTTACGACCAGAGATCCCCACCAGGGGGTTACCAAACGGTAATTAGGTCGAAAAGGGTTGCAACAGGGCGTCGCCTCCTAGACTCGTCTGGGTCTAGGTCTGCACTCTTAGCGGGCTGGAGTGTAAGTGAAGATCGGAAGGGTAGAGGTATCTAGTTCCCGCGCTATGCCATTAAGTGGCCAATAGGATTCGAGTATCGAAGATAAACAACATGCAGGTGTGCGAGATTATGCGAAATTCTAACGTTTCAAGTACAGCACGCACAAAAAAAGTGCAACAATTAACAAAAATGAATAAATTCGGAGCTAATTAGAACGGAGTTTAATGAAATTTACGATCTCAATGCATCTAAATATATGTAAAATTTGACAATTTATAAGAATTTAGAAAAAGGTCACAAATAAAGCGGTTACATTACAAAAAAACAATTTTCAGGTTAAACGTGACGTTATACAAATAAGTAAATAGCGACGGTAACTAGAAAAGGTCAAGGAACCTTGGATAAATTCAGAAAAGATAGTGTTACAGTTGGAGAAATAAGAAAAGGTGTTTTCAAACACGTAACAAACTTTCAATTACACTTAGATGCCTATATAGTGTGTTTTTTTTTTTACAACAAACGTTCATGGCGACTTTCGGTTAACCGGAAGTGCAAAAAGGTGAAAACCCTAAATTTTTAAAACTGGGGAAGTTCGTTAAGCCGGAAAACTTCTATCTGACTTGCTTCATTTTTCTTCGGAACATTCCGTATAAATTTTGCGTTTTGCAAGAATTCATTAGAACAAATTTATGGTGTTAAGGATGTCGGGAAACCACTCTCAATAACGGTGATACATCTCGACGTTTCGAGACAAATAACAACCCAACTCTAGATAGATATTTCTCTAAAAACATTTTTAATATCGAAAAGCAAGTCACAATTATATTGACCTATTTACCTGTATATGGTACCGCTACGGCTCTTCATTAAATCAATTCGTTACGTGTCTCTGCTATACTATCGCATGTTGCTCTGCGCCTATTAACGCCGGTGGGCTTGGGAGCAATCTACCTTCAGCCCGGATATTTGATCAGTTACATTAATTTCGCAGTCCCTCGCGTTCGGCGCGTAAATGTAGTTGGATTAATGAAGTTTCCCTCGATCAATGCATCCAGATCAGGCCCAGATTAATATTCAGAGAGGGAACCCAGACCGATGAGAATTTATCGGAATTTTATCCGGGCAGTCCTCACACCTTGTTATCCTAACTGAATCTGCGATTTATGCCGGAGAGGATTCATAAACCGCTTAACAGAAACAACCTACAGCATGCAATTAGCTTCTATATTTTTCTATCCTTATCAGGCAAAGAGACGCGTGAAAAATGTCGGTAATAATTCAAAGGAAAGGAAAATCCAATTACGCGGCTCACTAATGCGACGGCTGGAAAAACAAAAACATAAATCTTGGCCGGACGCTCGCTCAGGAACCGGCGACCGCAAAAGCCCGAGCGAAATAAAATCGAAAATTAAATTTAAACGGAACGGGAAGAGGTAATCGGCCCTATGATGAGAGCTGTGATCGTGCTTTGTGGGGTGTTGCTCTGGAACGCGAACGGCGGTCGCATCTGCCCGCATTTGACTGTTTATGAGGCCATCTTAGGCCCTAATTGATGATGTGGGATCCCAGTTTAAACAATGCTATTTATTCACGGCGCAAGTATCCGGCATTGTTCTCTATATGGGAATATTTGTGTTTGTATCCTAGCTAACTTACAGTCGGTTTGGCCTGAGATTTCGCCACAATTTATATCATTAACGAATGAGATTTATAAACTCTTGCTTTTGTTAGAATTGTCTATGTAAAATAACATATCCGTTACGAAACACAGCCAACTTAGAAGCAGTACGAGTACATTTATATCCACACAAAGAGATGCAAGTTACTCTAAAAAATTATGTTAAAATAATACACATTCAGAGTTGGATAAATGTGTCGAAGCCCCATCTCTCTACCGAGGGAAATGTGCCTGTTAAAATTATACTGGGCAATTTATAATACCTTAAAAAAGACAATTTATTCAGTTCTGTTACTGAGACATTTACTTGCTATAATATATTATTTCAAAATAACAGCAAACCCCTTCTAATAGATAAAATTGGACAATGGGATTTTTATTATTAAAAGAACTGTAAGAATTCGAAATTCCACCTGTATAATGCAAGTATTTAAATTCATTTTATTAATACGTAGTTGATAGGTACCGTGGCTCTTGCTGAATTAGCGTCTACATAACAGGAAATCATAGTCTATTTTCGTTTAAAGACTCGCGTAATTAAGATAATATGGTATTACTTTGTATGTTATCTGCTTCTTTGTTTATTGTATGTTACAAATGCTGTTCAGCAGTTCCCACGTTTCTCTCAAGTAGGGCATCTGAAAGTCAGAAGAATAACGCCTTCGGTCATACTTGCGCCCTCCTGTAAACAGAGGCCGAACTAGTTATCGGTGCGAAATGACGTCACAATCAAAGTTTATAAAAACCCTTAACATTGCTGTTTTCAATTAATTAATTCGTGGTCTTCGTTACAGCTAAAGTAAAAGCACGCGTCTCCATTTTCGTTCGGCTGTTTCTAAATCTTAAAATTAAAACTTCTCATCTTAGTTTTTGCAATCAAAATACGCTTAAAATTCGAGAACAGGAAGCAAAAGCTTTCCGCGAGAGGTGTTTTGTTTTGTGATAAAATTCATAAAAATCTACCCTCTCCTTGGCTTAAAAAAATTGTGAGTGTTGTGTAAAGTTTTGTGCCTTAAAATTTGGATTACGAGAAGAATTATTTTTCCCACGTCGGCTGGTAAGATGTTTAAAATCTCTGCTTAAAACTAACCAATGCAATTACGTGAAAACCGTAACTCGTTCGCTTAGCTCTCTCTCTCTCTCTTCCTAAAAAAATAAATTTGTAAGGAAAATTTACCTGAGCTTATGTTAATCAACAGTATAAAATTTTAAAAAAATATTCAATAAGACAAAATTTGTGTTTTGTTTCCTTTTGCTCACTTGTTATTTTATTTAATTGTGTAGTTTGTTAGATTATTTCCAGTGTCTTAAATATTCAATATATAATTGTAAAAAATTTAAGTCGTTCTATTATTTCGCCATTTTAAAAGAAGTTCAGTTTGAACCCTTAGAAAGGGGTTGGAGAGGAAGTTATCATCGGTAAGAGAAAGCCGACGAGGTGGATAAATCAGCAATCTTTAGGCTAACTAACGGCCCTGCTTCGACTGACGGAGGAAAACTCCGTTGGGAAACAACTTTGGCTAAAATTACTAAAACCATTCGCTACCGAACAAAAAGTTTGTTTCTCACAGTGGCTCGCCGGTCAAAAGAGCAGGAGGGGTTGTCTGCGAGACGGGATTTGGCTTGTCTTATCTGAATTTGGGCTGGCCATCCTCAAAAGTTTCCAGACAAGACAACCCGTTCCGTTACAGAAGCACCGATCATTTACCACCAATTTAAATGAAACACCTGCTGGCTTACAGATGCATAGTGTCTCCTTAAAGCCCTATCGATATCTGTACGAACATGTGTTGATTGAAACCGAGAACGTTAGCGTCACGAGATATATAATGAAACCAACCTGAAAATATTTAAAGTCTCAAAAGATTTCAAATTCTTTGATTGCAGTATTATTTTTGATTTAGCAAAAAGTATTTTAATCTTTGACTCTGTCAATTGCTCTTAATGCGAAGGGAGGGAGTGAAAGGGGGGAGGGGAGATAAAGTAGGAACACTCGCGCGTAATTTTTGGTAGCACGAAGTAATAGTAGTTACCAAAGATTCTTACAACAAAGAACTAATGTATTGTATAAGACAAAAGTATTGCATCAGATTTAGAGCGGCATACAAATAAAGAGAGAAAGGTATAGATCATCTAAGAACTGTGCGAGCATAGAATAACAAGAACATGTTGTCTTGACGGCGACGCGTAACTTTGATGATAAGAAAATGGCAAAATAACGGAGGAAATATTAAAGCAAAAAGCCTATTGAATAGACGGGTGCTTACGTCTAGAAACGTATACATATTCTTATTATTGAACGTTAAACACAAAAGTAAGTGTAAGAGAATATTTATGCGGGTTTTAAAGTTTTAGCATCATTAGTGACTTTCCAGTAATATATTTTATGTTTTACACTTTAATTCAATATTTTTAGTTAATAAATAAATTATTAAAGAAGTGGTTGTTATTTTATGTATTAAATAAAATATATTATAAAATGCCATTATAGTTACACAGAGAATATAATGCCGAATTTATTTATTCGTAGTCCTAAAAACCCTGAATTTTTTATTACAATTTATTTTGTGATTGATATTACCTTTGCTCTTTAGGTCATTTAGCCTTTCAACGCGAAACGTATGAGTACGCCCAAAAAAAATATTTCAACATATTCAACATTTGCTATTGTTCCACATGTGGTTTTTTAACAGGATTGTGGCCGTTATTGTTGTATAAAATAGGTTTCTGCAATTATTTTGGCTCGTCGAAAAAAAAAATGGTTCCTTTCAATTGATTGCAATAATTGATTAGATCCCTTAACTATTTACTTTAGGTGGTGTTTGCACAGCAATTTTGCTTGCCCTTTGGTACCATCGAATGCACAGCAGTACGATAAACCGCTAAAATATGAACAATGGATTATTTTAAAGACAAAATAAAAAAAAAACATTCTTATCAAAAGAAAAACAAACTCAATTTTTGATAAGAATTACATTCATATTTTCTTCAACTTCCTAAAGCTGCATTCGCTTATGCGTTCGGATCGCCGCCGGCATTGACGAGAGGTTCCGTCAATGCGATGGAATTTTACCTTGAAAAAAATTAAAACTAATTTATATCACAAGACGTTTCAACTAGTAATGTGGTTACACCAATGAAACGTAACCGATTATTCGGTTTTTGAAATAATCGAAATAATTCGGTTATGGAAATAACTGAATAAAAAATCACCAGTGCAATGAGCATTCAGCTAGTATCCTGTTTTTGAAAAAAATTGGTTATTTCCTACAGTAATACAGGTGACAGATGTATACATACTCAAATTGCGCATGAAGCATAGATAACAAACATACTTAATGAAAAAATGAACTCATAATAAAAACAAGCCAGTATATTTTACGTGGTTTTGTTTGATATGTATTTCGATATTTAAATGTTTTCTTTGATCTTTCCGTATCCGTTTTGTATTCTACGTTATTCCTCTATTCTCGGTTTTGCGGATTTTTGGAATGAAATTAATATTACAACTTATAGTAGCATTATATCAATTTTCTATAAAATTTGAATATTTAATTTCAATCAAAATCTTTTATGAAGTAGAAGAATAAAATCCAGGTTTTAATATTTTTGAAGAAATTGCTGTTGCTGAACAGCAACGAAACGTTAATAAATGTATACTAAGTTGGAATATTAATTTCATTTCAAAAATCCGCAAAACCAAGAATTAAGGAATAGCATTCGATATTTATCGCAAAATTGTAAGTACCCAGGCAACCAAATTTTAATTTCCTACAATTATTTTTAGTAACTTCAATATAAAGGTATTAAAATAACTATTAATGTAATAGAATTGTGGGAAATTTAAATTTGGTTGCCTGGGTATGATTCTACATCAAATACACCATATTCTGTTCTAATTGGTGTTATGTATATATCACATAAATCAATGTCCAAAGGGTTTAATCAAATACATGCAGAAACACAAACACATATTTCAATTTAACAACGTATTGAATATTTCGTCGTAACATACGGGCTGTAAACATCTAAGTAAAAAATCATCTGAATGATCATTCGGTTTTTATGATCATTCGAATGATGATTATCCGGTTTTTTTAAATAAATCGGTTTTTCTCAACACTAGTTTCAACTTTAATACAGCCTTATTAACATTATTATAGCAATATTAGAATTTCAACACTCATGCTGACATCGTCAAGTGGAAACGTTTTACCATATAAATTAGTTTTAATTATCCCAAAACGAAATTTCGGTAAACTATTAAATGGCTACAAAATCAAAATATCAAGTATTTCTTTTGTTCACATATCACATTTTTCTTCAAAAATTATAAAAGTTAATATTCCCAACTTCCTTCCTAAGATTAGATTATGTTTCTTTACACATTTTTGTAATAGCAACTAACGATAACATTTAACAGATAATTGTGTTTGCCCAAGCTCATCTCTAGTGTTTACAGGACAATATCAATTATAAAATATTTTTTTTGTATTACAATCGTTGTATTATATTTTTTGCTAAGCATAACAAAAATTTATTTATTTAATTTATATACTTAGTAAAATACAAACTCATAAAATATATTATTAAAATGAAAATAATATAATAATGTTAAAATTATTTCAAAATACAGTTTCAGAAAAAAAATACTCAAATATGGTGAATATATATTTCTGTTAGCGGTCTATTCTGCTGCATTCTCGTATTTTATTTGCTATTTCCTTAACACCAAAGGCACGCGCCGCCGTCTAACAATACGTACTTGTTATACTACGCTCGCACATTTTATAGATGGTCTATACCTTTCCCTCTTTATTTATATTCCTCTCTAAATCTGATGCAAGACTTTTGTCTTATATGGTACATTATGATGACATTTTAAATTAGATCGATAATTATATTTATTTAAAAGATCTGTTGGCTTAAATAAATAAAAAAAAATCATATTTAAAATGAATAAAATAATTAAATGATTGTAAATTCAAGAAGACTAGTAACAAACGCTGTTGAAGTATAAAATAATAATGTAATAATCCTAAACGAACAACTAGATTATAAAACACCACCTATTATTACGTTTTTGAACGAACATAGATATACCCACACGAACGCAAATAATCCACTATTAATTTAATTAATCTATCAAAATTTTAATACATTTACTTTATTTAAATTCATACAATTTATATTTTATTAAAAACAGTAAGAGCATCTACGTCATAACAAATACCATTCATATACCTTTAATCATATTTTAAGTTTTGTATATCTATAATAAATATGCAATCCAGCATACATACACTTAAAACATTTATATGTAGTTGTAATTTACATACACATATACAACAGAAAATTGTTTATTCGAGAGTAACAAGCATTAATTAAAATTTTACATGTATTCAGTCAATATCTCAGTATAACAACCAATAACGCATTTCAAAATTAAAATTTTAATTTAAAAAAAAATCATGAGTTTCATTTGTATATATGATGTGTTTTAATAATTGGTTTAATAATAATAACATTAAAAATTTTAATGTGCGACGTGTTTGATCTAGCCTAATTCTACTGATGCTTCTTGTAAGTATAACTAAGTCTAGAATAATGTATACACTATAATAATGTATTTCTACTCTTATTTATATTAAACACCTGATGATGGCAGTACGCCGAAGATATTTAAGTAAAGGATTGGAAATTGAATAGCATTTGCTACTAGTCGTCCACAATAAAATGTTAATTTTCCAATAAGTTCTTGCCTGATTTAAGTAAAACATTACTAATAAATGTTACCAATATTAAACAATGATTAAGAACGAGAAAAAGAAATGTTTTGGGGTTGTGATCATAGCACCAGTCTCCGGTGACACGTCTCGTAACTATTATTTTTACTAAATTAAATTTTCCATGAATAATTTTAGCAGATGCTTGACTTCACTATGAATGTTAAAAAAAATTCTTTCATTTGCACATTACCTATTTGTTGTCCAACATTACTAAAATATTATTAGTTATTAATTACACTAGTACTCGATGTATTGCATTCAAACCCAAGATGAGAAGTTTTAGATAAATCATTGTGATGATACGAATATTTCTACACAAATATACAGTAGTGTTAAACCACCAAATCTTCCTATTTTAGATTTGTCGCAATAACGATGCATTATAATTTCGTGTATGAATTATTTTAATATGTTGTTATTGCAGTTTTTCGTTTTGTATATTCTTATTTTGAATTTAATATTGATGGACTACTCTGGAGCTTATTTGAAAGATTTGATCTTATATCTAATTAATTTCATAATGAATTCTTAAGTAATTGAATTATCAAAACGCAACGAACGTGGAAAATAAACAAATAAAGAGAAAAACAGTTGAAATTTGTTTAATTTACTCCCTCGGTATGATATAGCATTATTCCGCAGTTTTTTGTTAAATAAATTTAAAAGCAGTTTTACTAGCATATTCAACGTGTAAAATCTAAAACGCAAGTAACTTTAAAATACTGCATATATAAAGGTTCTCTTTTTGTTTGTAGATCAAACGCGTAGATAATAATGTCATAAATCTAAACTATACAATAAAATCTTTCGGTGAAATGTTTTTGAGCGATAAGAAAACTACGTGTTTCATAGAGTGGTCAGCTTTTGTCCGAGCGCCGAGTCAGTACTAAGCTTCATATATGTGACACTAACGGTTAACACAAGTATACAGTACACTGTCGGGAAAGAGCAAAATTATTTACTTATTTAACTCTATATGTTATATATAAACCCCTTTCCTTATTTAACTAGCAGAAGTGGTATACAATTGCTGAAAAGTTTGAAGCATTAAGTATTTCAAGATATTTCTCACTAAACCACTTTCGTCGCGATGATAAAACATACTTATATTTTGAAAAAAAGAACCGTCCAACATCTACCGATGTAGCACACGCATAATTAAAATAATCTTTATAGGTAGATAACGGATGAGATGCACCACCATCAATGCGTAGTCCGATTTGTGCCAGCACAATAACTGTTCATCACACACTGTACAAACCTTTTTGGCACCACCATAATGTAAATCCTAGAATTCAGCGATATACTTATCTGCATTATGGAACAATTGTCGTTTCCTGGGATTTTCTATGCCCCACATCGTATTACATTTACAATGCGTAAAAGGTTAACGGAAAATTGTACTATCTCGCATTAAGACTCGAATAACACTGACATGATACTAGATTCCATGGTATAAGTATATTAGGTATGCTCACAAGATCTACGAAAATAAGACTTCTGTGCATTAGCCATCGCGCGTCATCAAATAGCCATTTTATATTTTTCCAAGCGTTTACAGTGTATGTTTGGTTAAGTGTGTGATATTATAAACGATTATTTTCATTATTTTGATTTTATTGTTTTGTTGACGATTTTTATTTTAAATATAGTTTCTGAATTAAGTTTCATTTTATTTTGTATATACGTACAAATACGTTTTGAGGTGAGAGGTTAGATGGTCGTTATACATATTTGTACAACTTTTGTTTATAGGTCGCCAAATTGTATAAAATGCCTGCTTGTGCGGTGAAAGGATGCAAAAATCACCATTTTTATAATTTTCTGTTATCTTTGACTAAATAATTGTTCTTTCTATAATAGCAAAAGATGCACACTTTTCTCACAACACAAAACCAAAACATTTCGAATTGTTTGACTAGCTATGATAAAAAGTTTTTTTTTTTAGAATAACAAGTAAAAGTCTGAAAGTAATTCACACATTTAAATTTGGAAATAAACTCTTGTATTGAATGTTAAAGTATTTAATGAATATTAACTATCCAAATGTTTAAAGTTTGTCTTAAACTTCATTCTACTTTACGAATGCTCCCAGTATATTCATTTTTGCTACTTTATGCTCGTGTCATGTATGTGCTCCCATCGCACGTCATCACTGCATGCCCGTAAGTATATCCAGTACACTTATACCATGTTGGATACTAGAACACGAATCGGTGGGAGTAATTTTTCTGCCTTGATATACTATATACTATGGTTAAACGTTCTGCATAACACGGAGAAAGTGCGGCCCGTGTAAGCAGACACATTTGACCACTGTATTCATAAATAAAATAGGTTGGGCTTGAATCTATATTACACCGACTAGCGTGCTGGATTTTATTTGCGCGTGTGCAGACCAAGATCTGAGTGAGCCGTCAATTCATCTTTTTAGGAAACAAATATTGCGCAGTTATATTATCTTACCAAATATGTGTAAGAATGTCTGATTAAAAGAAATACAATTCTCCCCGAAAATGAAGTTTCTTGCCAACTAAGAAGTATAGTAAGGCAAAGATAGGTGAAATAAAAGTTATAATTCCTCACAGATTCTTTAATCTTTATTTTCCTTTTGTTTAGATAAATTGGTACTATAAATAAAAGAAATGTAATAAGAAAGAAAATTAATAATAAAGGCAAAAGTAAGTACAACAAATAATTAAACGTGAACAATTAAATCTAATTTCAAAATTATAATTGTAACAGATACTCAATTTAAACATGAAATAAATAAAGCATACATAGGATAATATTTAAAATCTTAAGCAGCTAAGACGATCGATCATATTTTAAAGTTAAAATCTAAAATAAAGTTTAAGTAATTATGTAATTCAATTTATTTTAAGAACATGTTCGCAGCATTAGCTGCTACAACTTGTACATAAAGAAAAAATCATTAAATTAAAACGATTTTTCTAAAGGAAGCCACACTTTTAGAAGGAATGAACTGAACTAAATACTACGACCCAGGGCGCTCAAACTAGCAAGCGATTTGGAGTGCGCCAAACCGAGCTAATTCAAAAATACGCAGCTCTACTAGCAACCAGTTAACTGATGTAAATCGTCCGTTCTCCATTTATGCCAAATTTAGTCTCGAAAAAGAGTTAACCAGAATCACGTAAAATATATTCACAGGACAGAAACGCCATTAATCTCTACGTAGATTACAAAAGTTAACACATACATAATTGTTTATTTTGTTATCTATATAATTAGTTTTAGCATATGTACTTCAAATATTAGCTATAGAACAACTAATCAATAATTTATGAGTATGATATACAGAAGTAGCTTTCGAGGTTTACCGAATAGCCATTGCCTTGATACTTCGAGTTAGTTCTATGTTTTGTTAATGGATGCATTTTTACTGTAGTGTTTACTTTCGTATCAAAGATATAAAGCCAAAAGAAAGCTGTTGTTTATTGTTGTAGAGTACAAGTGTAAAAGAATGCCTCGTCAGTTACTACAGTTCCAAAAGTAGAGAAAGAGAAATTCCAATTTTAATGACAATACAAGTTGGGTAGAGTGGGTGCATTATTTCATGAGACCGGCGCAGTAACCAGTTTTCGATATAAAACGAGAGGTAAATATGATAAGAGAAGGAGAAATATACAATCGGATCGTCCTAAAAATGTTCGTGGTTATTTATAGTTCAATATTTCCCCGTAGGTTATTGTCATTTAGTTTGTGCGGGTGTCTGCAGAGTGTTTGAATTTGTATTTACTGTTTTTCTGTCATATTTATTACATTTTTAACAGTTTTATTTATAATATTCCAGTTAACTTAAGGTAAGCTGATAATATACAGTAATTCAATTTAAAATTAATACAAATTCAAATTATAGTTTAAGAACGCTTACAATGACAGAACCATCGACGTCCACGGAGTCGACAACGTCGACACCAACAAAAAGGAAGTATTTGTCAAAAGATGCACGGGAAATCGTTTGGAGTGTGTACAATTACTTGAAAAAGCATCATACATCAGGTAATAGGTCCTATATCTTGTGTTGCGAACATGAAAATATATTTATATGTCGTTTAGGTAATCTTTTGGACAAAGTGTCCGAGGCAACAACTGTTCCAAGGAGCACTGTAGCACGTGTTATTACCGAAGGTAGAAAAATTGAAGCCGGTGAAGCAACCGTGGTTAGAAGTAGAGCATTACACAATAACAAACCATCCCCAAAGTCAACTGTTGACGATTGTGCCGAAGAAGTTATAAGAAGAACTATTCACAACTTTCATATATTAAAAAAGCAAAGACCCACTGTTAAAGCAATTTATAATGAAATTAAGGATGATGTAGGAAAAAATTTAGTGGGAAAATTTCTTCATTTCGGAAATTATTAAAGCGAATGGGTTTCAGGTTGGTGTTGTAGAAATATTTTGTTCCAAAAAGTATTTAATGCTGTTTTATTCATGTACAGATGGAGAAAAACCACTGATAATCGTCCAATTCTAATGGAACAACAAAGGATTAGAGAGCTGAGGTGTGCTTATATAAGAGCAATAACGAAGTTTCGTTCTCAAAATCGACCCATTGTGTATACAGGCAAATTAACAATAATTAATATTACCTTAAAAAATAACTTGCTTCTCTTTTCATGAAAACTAGATGAAACTTATGTTCATGCAACACATACGACACCATATCAATGGGTTGATAAGAGCAACGAAGGTCTACATCATCCGATATCAAAAGGCAAACGTCTTATTATTGTGCATGCCGGTATGTATAAAATATTAATGTATTGCATTATCATTTAGAGATATTATATTTGTAGGTGGGGCGACTGGATTTGTACCTAATACTCTACTAATTTTCAAATCTGGGCAACAAACAGGTGATTACCACAACGACATGAATTTCAGAAACTATTCACGTTGGCTCCAGGAACAGTTAATTCCTAACCTACCTCCACATTCCGTGGTAGTTTTCGACAATGCAAGCTATCACAATGTCCTTGCAAGAAAACATCCAAATTCCAACAGCAAAAAGCATGAAATGTTGCAATGGTTAAATGCTCGTGGAATTCTCTATGAACAGACTGCAACAAAGGCAGAGCTTTATACTATAATACAGCAGTACAAACCAGCATTTGCAGAATACACAATCCATGCTATATTTGCAGAACATGGTCATACGGTACGTAGGCTTCCACCCTACCACCCGGAACTCAACCCTATCGAGAAAATTTGGGCATATATAAAGCAGTGGATAGCATTAAGAAATGTTACGTTCCACTTAGCAGATGTGGAAAAGTTGGCACGACATCAATTTGAAGCTACAGGTGCTGAAGAATGGGCAAAGGTGTGTGATCATGTGATTAAAATTGAACAAGACTATATACAGAAAGAACACATTCTTGATGAATATTGTGATGAATTTATTATTAACACGGGGGATGATTCATCTGATGATGATTTTG
The DNA here is from genome assembly GCA_004143645.1 of Protaetia brevitarsis. Lineage (NCBI taxonomy): Eukaryota > Metazoa > Arthropoda > Insecta > Coleoptera > Scarabaeidae > Protaetia > Protaetia brevitarsis. The sequence continues at coordinate 652,852 of RXPK01000212.1, forward strand.
ATTGTTATTCAGATAACGAGAGCTCCTGAATTTTTATTTTATATGTATTTGTTTGTAAACTGTATATATTTTTTGGTAAATTATATATATATTTCCATTTTTATATAAATTTCTCATGAATTCAATAAAAAAATATTTAACACATGCTGTTTTATTTGACATTATTTTTATTGGGAAATCAATCATATTGATTGATCAATAACAATCATATTGTCAATCAAAAAGACATAATTAAACAGAATTACAAAAGAAAAGAACTATGATCGACGGATTGTAGCGATATGGTTGAGGGGCAAGCGTTGAAACTGATATAACAGGCATTTCTTTCAAAAATTATTTCCTTACGGGTTATATGTGTATCCGTTTTCCCAGGGCAACCTGTGCGTTATATGTTTCTTGTCAACAGCAAGTGTCACTTTTTGAATATGCCGCCATAATCAATGTTTTGAGAACGGTCTGTAGCGTATTACGTCACACACTTTGCGCAAATCGGTCTACGAAATAATGCACCGACTCTATATTATTACTTTGACGGATATAAAATGTTATAAGATTGAAGATTTATTGTGTATTATTCGTTAGCTTAAACGTAGGTAACGCAAAAAAAAACACTGAAAATAGAAATATTAATTACAGCGCTCATATTTCAAAATGCAGGCTTGCTGCAAAATAGAACACAGAGATAAATTTATTCATGTAAAAACATATTTTACGAGATGGTCAAATAAGTAGATTAGTTTTTATATAATCATCTCAGGAGTATAAAAATAAATTTCTTACCTGAAGCTGCTGAGGGCACGACGGTAAGGCTGCAAATAAAACTATTTTAGTTTCAAATACCTACAGTATACATCAATATAATATTATTGCACTTTAAGCGTTAACGTGGTTACAAATGAGGTCTCCAAAACAACTTCCAACAAACAAAGCCTAATAAATAATACTGCAAAATCGTAATTGCAGCACTCCACTAAATTATCTGCATATATACACCCAAACATAAATTTATATTGGCTGAAATTTATTATATCGTCCTTGTTGAATTTTCTATTTGTATTCATCCAAAAACATATGTATGTGTTTCAGGTCGAGTCCATACGATGTCATTTTTATTAATGCCATAGGGCTGCGTATTTTCATCGAAAATACGATTACCCTTATCGAAATAAAAGTATGTAAATATATTGGCACTGTTTGTGAATATGAATCCGGCATACGTTTTATATGTAAAGCCAATTCTGAAATGGAGTTTTGTTGTATCGGTAAAAAAGTAAATTGTTCGTACTTTTATTGATTCATTAAAAAAAAAATGGAAAAAACAATATGTAACGCACAGGCAAAGTGAAAACAGTATATCTACCTACACTACGAGATCATATGGTGGCCCAAGGTTTTTTTGTGAGAGCTGTCTGACCTGAAGTCTCCAGAAACACTACAGCCTCTTGGCTTTTTGTATTTAGCCTCCCATTTCTTTTATCCATTGAATTATATCAGCGATTTCAGTATCCTAGCACACTGCACCAATTTGTACAGATCTCCTACTGGTTGATATAAGTAATCCTCTGGATTCATCTTTGGCTTACTTGCCTTGTGTCCAGAGCCTCGTATACACACAGAGCGTGCTAAGCGTTCTCTGTCATACCATTACACAATTTGCAGTTAATAGGTTCAGTATTCATCCTAATTTCCTATAGGTACCCTTTCAGTGACTCTAAGGAGAACTTATGGTGCGAAGATGATTCTATTAAGCTCCAATCTTCTTCCTTAATGGTCCCTTAATAGTGGTCTTTCAAGGAATTTGCCTAGTTGCTTTTCTACTACTCAACTTCTTACCTACTCCCGTGATATATTTTTTGACACTCCTGGTCCAGTCTTCTTTCATAATGGTCCCTTAATAATGGTCTTTCCAGGAATTTCCCTAGTTGCTTTTCTGTTACTCAACTTCTTACCTGCTCCCGTGATATATTTTTGGACATTTCTGGTCCAGTCTTCTTCCATAATGGTCCCTTAATAATGGTCTTTCTAGCAATTTTCCTAGTTGCGTTTCTCTTACTCAACTTCTTACCTGCTTCCGTGATATATTTTTGGACATTGCTGGTCCAGTCTTCTTCCATAATGGTTCCTTAATAATGCTCTATCCAGGAATTTGCCTAGTTGCTTTTCTGTTACTCAACTTCTTACCTGCTCTCGCGACGTATTTTTGGATACTTCTAGAACGCCGATTCTGGGTCTACATGTGAAGCCGATAATCGCTTCCTTGCTAACTTCTTGACTTTTTCGTTTCATGCGATTGTCGAATGTTCAAGCATCCACAGGAAAGTGACATTATTACGGTCTGTTAAGCTATTCAGTTCTCGAATACATTACCAAACCAGTCTCGATTGTATTTTGAAATTTACTATTGCCTGGCTGATCAATTCCCTGTCTCTGTAGCTGAATTGATTCCACCTCGAATTTTCTGTTATATAGATATGTCGAAATCACGTGGTCTGATCTCAATCCAAAAAGGTTGCCTTTCACACGATGTATAATATCATTCTTCAAGTACCAACCATTTATATCTGCCTCTTGGTAGTTCTTACAATCCGAGATATCCCATTTTTTCTTCCCTCATTATCAACAGGTGTAGAGGAGGAAGATCTAGTAGGGAATCCATTGCTGCCGTAGGAATCCTCATTGCGCCGATTATTTCTAAACACGCAAACCACTGTATCTTGCTAAGTTTAGTTGTAGCAATTTGTTGCACTTGTGTTTACCGTACCCGAAATGTGTAAGTGATCACAGGTCCGATCACTCTGATGTTCAGTACATAATATTTGGTATTAATTCCCATCTTTTTTCCATTAGCTCTATTAGCCAACATAAGTGGTCTTTCTTGGTTATTTTTTTTAAGCTGTCGATGTGCCAAGTACGCCTACAGTTAAAAATTACGTCATAAAATTTCACTTCCTTTGACAGTTTCATATTTTTACTCCGGACTTTTAGCGGTCCAAAGCCATCTAACTCCCTCTTTCTCATGAATAACTCTTGGAACTAATATTAAGGCCCTCCTCCTTATTCATTTTTTATACCTGTAGAACGTTCTGCATTTTGCCCCGCACAAAGTTGGTAAATGAATCATCTGCATACCCAAAAGTTCAATGTTTTTCATTGTGTACTCTTACAGGTAGCTCGTCCTCGACCAGGTGCCACAGCAGTGGGAACAAAACCCCACTCGGTGGACATCTTCTTTCACTCCCAGCATGGGCGGGTTAGATTAGATTAGATTAGATTACAATTGGGGTGGCCTAACGACCTGTTTCGCAGCTAGCTTTTCAGATCTATTGTGATCCCCTTTTTTCCTAGAAGGCACTCTCTAATTTTGCCCTCTTAATTAGGCTTATCATCTTTGAGAGCGGCTTCTTTGTGTAGCTATTACCTGTGGGGTTCTCCAATATCCAAACAATGGAATTAATACCAATTTGGCAGGTGCAAATTAATCGAAATGAGTCACATTTGTAAAATATTTGTTATGCAATTTTGTTACTTCTATCTAAATTAGGCAGGGGATAGTTGGCACTACTTTTGATATTTTGCTGCTTTCTAGATCAGTTGTTGGACATATCTATTTCCACCAAACTAATTTTCAGGTTTCTGTTCAAATTATGTGCAAGAACAAACATTCCTCTAACAAGCGTTTCACTGCAGTAAATAGGAAATGGTCCTTTCAATAAGAGGTAGGTATCATAAATTTAATAATTTCATTTACCAAAGATATCTACAGACATCGTCATGGAAAATATGGGTTAATGAGACGGTATGATGATATAATTTCAAATTCTGCAAACATGAAGGAACAAACCACACCTGATGAACCAAGTTCTAGTGTAGTATTTTGAACGCGTTTAAACAGGTAGAATCACAGGTATATCTTGGAAAATATTTGTGTATGTAACTTATATGATTTTCATTTTTGGGTTGTTGTTACTAGAAAAATATTCATTATATTAGATTTGCCTAGTGACAAATATAGTGATAACAAAATATAGGACGAAAAATTGGTTAACAAGACATTGGTAGGTCTACGCTGGGACGGGTAAGAAAATTTAGTGGGCACCATTGCTTTCAAATTAAGAGGTAAAAATGAGCTTCACTACATTCCTGATAGTAACAAACTATATTTTCCCTGTATAAATCATTTGAATGAGGATTAGTGAAACCTGCCGATGATCAAAATGCAATGAACTCGACAAAATATTGAACCAGTACATCAGCTTTAGCAGATCATTGTAGCAACTATGGACATACTTTCGACTTCCCTAGCACAATGATGCTGTATTCTGAGCAACACGATAAAAAAGGTTATTCTTAGAAATGTACTATATATATATAAATCACCGGAATCTGTCAATTTCCGTAGTGATCATTTCAGCAATATTTACTCTTTTTTAATTCAATTTAGTAATAAAATAATTTTATCCAATCCTTGTCCTGATGTAATCCATTCTACTTTCTTCATAGTCCCTTTTGGTAAATTTGTTGGTTGTCTATCACACCTTCCCCGACTTTTGCATCTTGGCCCTCAGTCGACTTTGGTATCTCACACGTTTATGTCGCTGATCTTAAAGAAGATGGCGAAATTTTAATATTTGTAACTGTTTAACTTTGTCATTTTTAACCTTTCTTTAATTTTGTATGCTAACGACCAACTCGTACGTAATTTTTTGATTGCGTTTGAGTTTGATTGTTTCATCAATATTTTACAACTTTTAATGTCATTCTGATGAAGCAGTAATACAAACTTTTACCGTTCATACCCAATAGTTTTTTGCTTAAACATAAACTACAATAGTCGCTAGTGGTCGTAGTAGACGGAGCAATTAATCGAAACATGTGGATACTATCTCTTCTAAATTCCAACTCTAGAGGCCTTGATGAATCCAGGGTTAAAACAAAATTTTTAAAAATGCTGGCTTCAAACAGGTTTTTGAAATAAACAGGCGTAACAATAGATGGCAAACCATTTTTTCTAACTATGGACGATAGCCAATAAAGAGCATTTTACTGTAAACTACACTGCTCTGGCTTAATACGTTATGCTAACAGCTTAGAAAACAGAATACTGGAAAAGAGAAATTTTCTGTGAGGGAAAACATAATTTGTACATCGTCCCATTAGACTGCTCTCTAATCGTAAGTTGGTTAGGATATAGACACGCATACATCACCCGACAAGTACTCCCTGCCAGAACTACTGAAATGCTTAAAAGCAGAATACCCAACTACTACAAGTTCCAATTATCCTCGGCCTCCCCTAACAATTCTATTCAAATTAAACACCCTTTATTTGTTTTAATGATTAGATTCCTTACTAAACTAACATGTAGAGCTTCACGGTTGTTCTCCGCGCAGGGTTGCCAGCTAGATTCCTAGGCTGAAATCGCATTCTAGCATTGCTAATAAAATTATAGAAAAATTCGTTGAGTCCGTAAAATTGGGTTGTATATAAATAACAAAAAAATGTCAGCATAAAGCAGCGTAGTATTTTGAAGGTTGCTTCAACACTATATTGTTTTAGGCTAGCACTTAATGGGTTGTGTTCACATATGAATGTGTCTATAATTACAATTTTTTTGCAAACCATTTGCAATTGTATTTGAGAGACATAAAATAACAAATACGAGCGTCTTTCTTACAATAAAAGTTTAAATGCCACAAGACACAATATCTTTAACGTATTTACAAGAAACTTAAATATCGTTGTACAAATTTAGAAATATGTAACTAATTCAGATTTTTTGTTTGTTCAGGTCTTATATGACTAATGTAAAGATCTAATGTTATTGTAGTTATATTGAAAACGTCTTTGAGGATCGCCAAGCGTTGCCATTTCTAACTTTGGTGAATTCAGTAACGTCTATATTCTTTATTCCAGCATTTTTCATCAAATCTTAAAATAAAAAATTTGCCAAATGGAACATTACTGCTGCCACGTATATCTATTTGTCTAGAAATTTTATTCTAATTAAACAAATCTAAACTTCTGCCATCTGTTGGATATCGTGATAGGCAACGTTAGAACTTCTGGCACAAAACCACTTCCAAGATTGTAAGATGGTGAATAACCTCTCAAAGCACACTACAACTCGCAGTATTCAATGTCTTACGGCGACTAATTAGCATAGCAAATAGTGAGGAACAAAGTAGCAAGATTCAATGCGGTTAAATCGCTCAAACTCGATAAAATGTCGGATGAGAGTGGTATATTTCCGGCATTCTTTCAAAAGAGAAGCACGATAGTAGTCCTTTACTTTTCAAAGCTAATCCAAGATGAATGGAGGCAAAGGTGATGTATATTCTCAAAATAGAAAAATCGAAACCCTCTTCTAGTTCTTTGTTTGTTTTGAATACATTAAAAAGCATCAAAGGTCACGTTAAGGAAGTCACTCTTTCAAAAAGGTTTCGTCCTGTGCAACATTATGTGGATATGGAGGGAAATTTTATTTATTTATTCAACTAAATGCATTTGTTTACAACAACAAAATATAGTTAAGGTACTAATTCCAAAGAAACATACATATTGCTGTGTACTGATGGTACCAGCATCAGGGGCGGTTCCACGGGGGAGGAAATTAGGGAAATTTCCCCTCCCAAATTTCGCAAACTAAACCAAAGACTTATGATACAAACATATATGATATGCTCGTCTCAAGGATGAAAATTGACTAAGTTTGTCCCCCCCCAAATTGGCTCTCTGGATCCGCCCCTGCCAGCATAAATGCAAAATGAATTTACAAAAAAAAATGAAAAATTAAATTAACTAGCTCAGCGGATAAAAATAAAGGGCGCATAAGAGCACTTAACCTCAGGGTTACTCTCACAATTAAACCTATCATGAAAAGTAAAATGTGGGCGTTTGAAAATTTTGACTTTCTTTAATTACTTCAAAAATTGAAATGGTTGATTCAAAAATAAAAGAACAGAAATTTCAAATGACGTTAACAATCATTAATTTTATTTAAAAAAAAAAAAAAATCGCAATTTCGCAGGAAAAATAAAACTATAGACAGAAGGTCCTGGTCGAAAACAAAACCTGCATGAATCTACAATTACAAAAGGACAATTCAAATCCTTTAACAAAGCAAAAGACAAATTTGTTCTAGAAGAAAATCCTATTTCACAAAAAATCCACGTGGTTCCAAAATTTTAACACAACCTAAATTAATTTAAACGTGGACAAAACAAGTATATTTACAAAATTGAAATTTAAATACAAGCACAATGCTCCTTTTCACCTACACCGTGGTGATTAACTATAAAATACAAATTTGAAAACTAGAAAACGGAAAAAATTAAACTCTAAAAACTAAAAAATACCTTCTAGAACAAATATAATAACTGATCTTACATCCAATCGTGCACACAAGTAAATACAACAGCAATTATTAATCTTATGAGTTCCTAGATGGACGATATAAATATCAAATTAAACGAACAAATCTTTACATAAAGAGTATTGCAAAATGTGAGCAATATAATAAAAATTTACATGTACTTACTTCTCGGCATCAATCTAGAAACTGAGCGCCTCTGGGTAAAACAACGCATACATATAACATCTGCGTGCTACAAAGTCGCACGAATCGCAAAGAAAATTCTAGAATACACATTGAATAAAATATACAATACTGGTGAACGCAATATGTACAACTGAATGAAATTGATATACACAACTGAACAATTAAATTAAATCCAACAATCAATTCTATTAACAAAATCCCATCCAAAAATAAAACATTAATTTCTGAGAGAATTTGCCCGACGCATCGATAAAGATTAATCTCTATAAATAAAATAACACTGAATTTACGAACCCCGGGGTGCCAGACCACAGCAATATGAAATATAAAAGGTAAGGTAACGATAACAAGTAAACAAATAATGCAAACGTAAACGAAATAAAATGACTCTACCGAGCAAATAAATTGTTTATCGGTGAAAAAATCGAATTTAGGGTATATAAACATGCAAGCATTCCTGAAATATCATAAATATAAAACAGTAAATATCAACAGATTGTAGAAGGAAAGACGTTTATGATTGATTCAGCAAATTTAAATGGTTTGTCGAATGAAGGTTAATTGGTACTTCATTCGACTTCAGGGCGATACTGATATCATATGGGATGATTTAAAAATTTAAATTATTAATACAATTTCTTCATCCAGATGTAAAGCGGTTATAACGCGATGCATTGAATCGATCATAGCAGATTGGACCCCTAATATGCTTACTATAAACTTGTCATACCGACTCTTAACAAAGAAATAGTCAGACGTGGGCTGGGCAGGGCGTGCCTGCAGGGAGGAATTTTAGCTCCACTGCTATGGCCACTATTTGTAGACGACCTTCTGGCTATGAATGAGGCGCTTGGGGCCGACGTGGAGGGCTATGCGGATGACATTGTAATACTTTTAAGAGGATCGGATGAGAAGAAAATATTCGCCGCCCTCCAACAGGTGATTAACAGCATTTGTAGCTGGAAAAGGCTGGGCACTAACCCGAACAAAACTGCGATGGTACCATTTACCAGAAAAAGGAAAGCAGAGCACTCCATAGCACATACAATACAAGGTGTGAAACTTGCATTTGCAAACAATTTGAATATATCTAGGTGTCTTATTTGATAAGACACTAACCTTATGGACCTGCCAAAAGGTATGTGAAAAATCTTTGGGCTATTCCCAAAACTAGTTCATTGGCTTTATGTAATGGTAGTACGTCCAACCATTACATATGGGGCAGTAGCATAATGGCAAAAATCGAAACAAGCAAGAGTTACGGCAAAATTTATATCGACGCAAGCGATGGCAAATATGTCAACGACAGGAGTGATATCTTTTTCCCCGTCGGTGGCATTTGAAACTTTTCTGGACTTTTTACCCTTGCACAGTGCTGTGAAAAGAGAGGTCAGATTAACTACATTCCGTATTTGATATGTAGCAGATCTATCACCACATACTCATATCTGTATTGCGGAAAGCTACTCTCCACTACTTCTTTTCCGAACAGAGAGGAATGGAGAACACAAAAGGGGATTGGCGCAGGTTTATTGACGGTTCGAGCAGAGCAGAGTATGCGCTCAGGGATACTTTGTCGCAGTCGAAAAGTCAGGACTACAACCTTGAGTAATAACTATTTTTTAATCTAAAATCTATTGAGGTAAGTGGTAGGGGTAGTTTGTATAAAAACATCAGTGACGAATTATAAAAGTTTTCAGTATCAATCAGGTAGTGCTGAAATGTATATCATTAATGCAACTTGAAGCTATATATATTTTGGGCGTCTAATAATCTATTCCTAATCTGGACTCTCACTCGTTTGCATTCTGGCGAGAAAAGATGCTGCGAAGCGATTTCAGGAACTAGGGCCTGCCGTTGGCATAGCAGCTACGGTAGCTAAAGAGTGAATCAACTTCTGAGTAAATTAGAAATTGACTCATTATTGGAACAAAAAAAAAGAATAACCTTCCTTCTATAGGAAGGCCATTTTGACTTAAAAGAAAAAAACTCTATTTTCTTTATGTTCAGCTACAAATAATTATATCAGGAGTTAGCTAGTGCTGGTTGATTTGATAATAAAGTAGAATAGTAGAATAGTAAATAATTTATGCAATATTTATAATTCCAAATAACCATGTGAAGCACATTTTGTTATAAAATAATATGTTTTTTGCTATAAAATTAATTTATGTTTACAAACCAAATTTAAAACCAAAAACTAAAGCTTAGAAAGTATAAATTAAGAACCTTGGATCAGAATTCGAAATTAAAATAAGATGGGTTAAACAAGTTTCGACAACAAGAAAACAAGAGTATTTAAGAATGTTTATTATAACTTTACAAAATTTCAATAAAATACCAACTTCATCCTTAAAGTCCTACACAACACGTATCAAATCAACCGGTATCTTCCATTATAAAATTATGGAATTTAGTAAAGATTTGAAGAAAGAAAATATTTGAAGTTAATTTTGAACCAAAGGCCTTTCAGAAGAGGCATCGAAGTACATTTGACTAGATAGTAGCAGTGAATACATACAAAATTCATTATTTGTCTGTTAAGAAACTCGAAAACCAAGAAAATATGTTTTCCAGTCAAAGATATTTTTTTTCCCTAAAATTTGTGGAATTTCAATTAACTTCTTTGCAAAATAGGGTTAGTGAGATCCCATACACGCCTTTATTTTATTTTTTTAAAACGTTATCCTTGGTAAGTTCATCTTATAATTCAGGGTCTTGCTCAATGAAACTCTGTTATTTTATAAAATGCGATTACGTAAGTACCGCACACCGATATTATAATGGAATTATGTTTTCAATTGTATATTTTCAATCTGTAAAAGACCCGTATTAAGTTGATTCTATGATAAAGATAGATGCAGATCTACAGAACACGCCTACATAGTATCGAACTCTCTGATGAGATTAAATGCCAACTGGGTTTAGAATACGAGAAGACAGTTGAACACATTTTCCACCACGATCCCGTCGCCAAAAGAACCTGATGATATTTAACGTTGACCTTTTCCTAGAGGATCTGAAAGCTATCTCATTCATTAGCATTCTGACCTGCCTAAAGGACTAGTAGCAGTGGATGGGAAGATTAATCGAAATATAAGCATACTCTCTCTCCTTAATCCTAAATTATAAATCCTACTCTAATGAAACCCTTAAAAAATATCTTATAATATTTGAAATTATGCTTCCTTGTCAAGCATAAAGAAACCACAAAATATTACTAATTGTATCTCATAATTTATGGTTAATTAAGGAATAATGCTGGAAATATACTCGAAAAACATCATTGATAGAAACATGTTTCAACGATTGTAACTTCATGCTTCCAGTGGTTGGTCCTCCATACATTTTAATACGCCATCCACTTTGGGATATCCAGTTCAAAGGTTCACATGTTTTCTTTCTAATTGAGATGAAAATAATTGTATGTAGGTGTCATAATGTATTTTAGAAATTGCATTGTGAAATATTATTTCACGTTGTGTTTTGTAAAGGTATATAAAACCAGCGCGTTTACTGTTTTAGCAGTAATAAAAGCATCCATAAAGCAACGTAGAATTTCACAAAAAGGTGCATAGCAACGATTAGCGCTGCTTTGTAACTTGAAAAAGACCGCTTCAATACCAATTTTTGCACAATGCTTGTTAACAGCACTATTGAGAAAAAAGTGATTAAGCACCCGTAGTATTTGGTTTTAAAATCAACTTTACGGTTGGCAAGCATTTACGCTAGAAAATATGAGCAATACATTTTATACTTGTAATGATTACAATATTTTTTTTAAGTTAATTTCAATTTTTATCTTAAAAATTTAGCATACATATGGTTTTAGATAAACATGTCGATTTTCCAGCGCGTTTTTTGTCGCCGCACAAATAAAGAGGGATACACATATTACATATATATATTTTCCTTTGGAAGTTTCTCTCCTTATTTCTGTTTCGCATTCCTACAAGATAATGACATCTCTCGTCGATAAAGTCAATCCGATTCGCCAACCAAAAACATCTGTCAGGATATGCCTTCGCTTCTTTCGTCCAATAGTCTGACAATAGAGTCTATTTTTCCGCCAAGGAGAATGTAAAAAAGACGAACAAGGTCGTTCAGTAATACGTTTTCGGGCAAAGGGAATCGCTCCTACACTCTTTATAAAAGTATTTGTTGGCCGTCGGTATTCCTCATTTTACTAGCATATGCGAATGTTTGGTAAGTTTTGTAAGATGTCTTATCAATCAATATCAAAGAGAACTACAGGACTGTTTCGAATTCCGTTAGAACCTTGGAGTAAGAGCATTAGTGGATCACGGCTACTTCAATGGCTTTCAGTATTGCGTTCTGATAGAATAAATGGTACTACATACCATGCCGGCAAATTCCAATTTCGACGGCGAGTAGGCTTATACATTTTACAGAATGTAGTTGTTGCGTGTTTCGAGCGAGCTAGTGTGGGACAAAGTTAAACCTGAACGACGAGCAAGCGACGAGATGGTATCGACGGACACGTTGCAAGCGATATTGGCCCTTGTTCGCATTTATATTTTTCTTTTGATATAAAGAAACCCGACAGCAACTACAAAAAAAGCACATATGTTCGTTCGCACGCAATTTTTATATCAGAAATCTTACATCTCGGAATGAGGGTTCGAAATATTTATTATTTCCGAAGATTAGTCCTACTTCAACGATACTTTTACTAAAAACTCCGGTGGAGGACTGTTACAGACAGAGTTAAACAAAATGCGAAAAGAACGAGGTTTATATTACATAAAATACTCACTTTATTCGTTAGAAAAAAAACTTTATGTCCGCTTTTTTTGTATTAGTTATTTTTAATATTAATAAACCAACAAAGTAATATTTCTATTATTTCATTTAGTTCATTCCTTAGTTTTGACAAACTAAGTCCCGTATATAATTGAATGTTTGCAATTATAATATTCTTTTATAGATCGCTCAAGTTCTATTGATAGTTTACAGCAATTAGTGAAATGCCTTTATAATTTTTTTCTAATTTAAGGTTACCAAAATCAGTCAGACGGCTTATGAAAATAAGCGGATCTATATTGCTACATATATACATCTATACAACAATCTGTATTACCATTTGTTAATACCACAAATGCCACAAATCAAATATATGAGTAAATATCCAAACTCTTAAATTAGTGTTATGTTTGCAACTTTGTCATTTTTTATATATTTTCTGTGTAACTAATTTATATAAAAATGAAGTGTCAATTAAACAGTAAGAGAGAAAAAATAATTATTTTAAAAAAAATTCTATTGTTTATCGATTTCCACAGTAGAGATTGTATGTCAATATGTTTGGAATTGTTTTTAATTATTGTTTTGTTTTTGTTTTTACATATTATTTTTTCTCTCTCACCGTTTCATTGACACTTCATTTTTATAAATTACAACTTGATGTCGTTTTGCCTGAAGATGGTTTATATTTAACCGAAACATTTAGTAAAATAAAAATTAATAGAAAATATGTCAAAATCTGTTATAAATATTTAAAATTCACATTTAAATATTTGATTTCAATTTGTAGGTGTTTTTCTGCTGATCATCTTTACTTCCTGAAGGGAAAATTAAGAAGGAATATGCCGTTGAAGGACTTGCCAAATGCAGAGGTCTTATACCACCTGGTAATCGTCTAGCTGTTTACTGTGACATTTTATATCTTTTTTTGTTATATCCTTTTTATTATTTTAAAAATATGTGAAAGTATAACTAGAAGTGGAACAATTTAATAACATAAATTCAATAAACCACAACAATATGTTAATGTTGAACCTACATCTCTACTCTACTCTCTACTAGGGTGTGAACCTGAGGTTCTGTACTCTTTCATCTCTGATAGAAGAGGCACGATCAAGCCGCTGGGGGTGGGTATTTAGAAGTAACTTGTGGTAAGTTACTCTTGAGGGGAGTGGGGTTTACCAGCAGAGTATATGTATTTGGAAAAAAGTATAAATCACATATAGTCAGATTAGAACATGAACTAGTTCCTGCGGATTCATTCAATTATTAAGTAAAGTGGAATATTCGTAAACATTTCAATATTCTGCTATCTATTTGTTATATCTTTGGGGGCACTGAAAGTTAGCGAAACGATATTGATAAAGTATGAATGTATCGGATAATGCATCAATCTGTTTTCTTTATTTTGTCGTAAATTCTTACTTTAGGTCATGGATGAAGAAATACTGAAGTATTGAATAAATGATTAGTTTTATTGAAATAATAGGCCGTCACCCAACCGAAACATTCATTCCGTAACGAACTCCGATCTTACGCTGTTCTACTTCACAATACTTCTTAAAGGCAAAAATAACGAAGCATGAAAGGTTTTTTTTTTATTTTTCAATCTGTGAAATGTGCTCCTGTGTTCTTACCGCAAGAGATTGAGACAACGACTACTAAAAGACCTGAATGTTTTTTTTTCAGCGAATGCCCGGATTCTTCTTCTAAAGCTTCAGTGAATCGACACAGCGGAAAATGCCAGGACGACCAGTACTCACGTACTAGACGATTACTAAGCGCAGCGAAAGTGGTTGCCTTCTTACAGTGCCCGAACAAAATACCTGAACGCTGCGACCAAGAAAGTAAATATCGGTTCCCATTTCCAGTAAGAAGAACCGATATCTAATCTCTTACTTGTACTGTTCAGCTATTTTATTCGAACATCCTGTACGTTTTAGGCCTATAATAGACGGATGCAAAAATCATAGCGCTTTTCAAAAATGAATAGATTTCATGCGCTTGAAAATAAACGCTGCGTTGTAAGCAAAAGCGATGAAACAAATTAGTTAGTAGTTGCTATATTCCACAATTACATTTGATGAAATACCAATTAAATTGTACTCTTCACTGATTTCAGCTGATGTTAAGAAGTGCGTCGATTTAACTGCGATTATTATAGCCATTAACATCTTCGACATACTTCAACATTTAGGTATTGTCGCTATTGAAATCAAGAAATGCACTCTCAAAACTAAATCATATTTCTTTCTGTTCGCTGAACTCCCAATGTTTGGTAATAATGGCGAGTAATATATTACATATCATTACATACAGGTTTATTATAAATAGAGGATATATTTCAGTTTATTATGTATTTGATATAGTATGTTAACAATAGTATGTTAAAGAAATTCGTTTACGTGCACAATGGGATTTCTTATGCCTAACAATGGTTAACGCAAATATTCAACGTGTCGTTCATTTTACTGCTGTATAATCACTAGGGATGGTGATTTTTGTTGGCACGCAGTAGCGCATACAGAGAAAAAGAATTCTTTAAATCAAAGAAATGTTTCTCTGCGACTATTTAAAAGAACCATTTTTTTTTCAGTCAAAACATGTTTCCTTCAATTAAAAATGGTGTAATTTTAGTGAAAGAAATTCGTATTAACCAATCACCATCTCTAATAATCACCAAACGTTCCTTGAAATTGTACGCAGCATTATTCAACATATCTGGCTGAATCGTAGCAATTTGATCCCTAACAAAGTCTTAATTCTTCCAGCGTTGTTGGTCGTGGTCTAAACACAAAAGTCTTTAAATAACCCCACAGGCAGTAATCCAGTGAGTTAAGATCAAGCAATTTTGGGGGACATGAATTTACAAAATGTCTGCTTATAACATGATCTTGAAAAACAGCAGCCAACAATTTCTTAAGTGATCGGTAAATATGCGGGGACGCTGTATCCGGCATAAAAATGAAATGAAATTTCAATTCCTTCGTTTGTGACAGTTGCAGGTATCGCTCGTCAGTAAGTTACAGATACGGCCTCTCCATTCTGTATCTCCTCAAAGAAGTATAGTCCAACGATAAAATTAGTAGTGAAAGCGCACAACGGTGCGTTTTCTTGTCATGAAAACCTCCCTGAATGGGAGTTTGTGTTGTGGGTTATCTGTCGATCATATTCGACAGCTTTGAGTATTGACTTCACCATTTAGAGTCCATAGCTCCACCATAGGTCATCTGTCCATAAAATACGAGATAATCATTGGGGTTTAATTTCCATCTGAATCAATATTCGTAAAAAAATTCGTGTCTGACAGCAAAATTTGCATATTTTAATTCAAAAAGCAGTTTTAGTTTATAGGGATACATTTTTAGAATTTTACTTAAAATATTCCAAACCGTGGTAGATGACATTTGCAATCGTTTCGACACCGAATTCACACTACTGATTGCTAGCGGATTAGTGTTGGCTATGCTTTGTTTCTGCAACTTGGACATCACTAATTCTTGGTCTTCTTAATCTTGATGAGTCAGTTACAGAGCATGCTCTTTCAAACTTGCTAATCAAATCACAAATTAGCCTCATTTTCGTACGAAATCTTTACAAACTACAAGTGTAATTTCTACCGTATTCATGATTACATTGTATCAAACCAATTCTTGTTTGTGGATCCATGTTCTGAAAGTTTAAGTCGTTTCAATGGACTTTTGCGTGAGTTTTATTTATTTAATAGTTATCTAAATCACGATAATTTATTTCAATTCAATTTCAATTTATTGTTTGCGAACTTTAAGAAACAATGTGTCGGCATAAATAAATATATGTATATAATAATGAATAACGTATTGCTGTGTACTGACTGAACAAAATGAACTTGCAAAATGAAATTAACAAGGAAAAAGAAAATTAAATTAGCTCAACGGATAAAATTTTAAAAGGGCGCAAAGGAACTATAAACCTCAGAGTTACCCTCGTGAATTAAAACTTGAATCTAACCACGAAAAGTAAAAAGTGAGTGAATGAAATCTGACTTTCTTAATTACCCGTAAAATTGAAAAGGTTGAATATAAAATAAAAGGACAGAATTTTTTAACCCAAAGACGTTAATTAACAATCAAATTTTATTATTAAAAAAGGTTTAAATTACAGCTCGTGCAGAAAAAAAAACCGTGAACTGAAGATTCTGGCCTAAATTAAAAACTGCACTTGATTCTAAATTACAATGCTATTTCCTATACAAAGCAAAAGTTTTGTTTGTTCAGGAAGATAATCCTAAATATACCAATATCAATCCACGTGATTCAAATTAAAACAAACTAAATTAAGCGTGGACAATTTCTAGTAAATAACAAGAATGAAAAACTAAATGCAAACATAATGCCTCTACTCACCTAAACGAGGTGATTGATGAAATAAAAATGAATCAGCAAAATAGAAAACGGAAAAATTAACTCTTTAACTATAATGAGAGAATAACAACTAAAATATATATTCCTGAACAAAAATAATAAATGATCTTATATCTATAATGTGCACACATCAATATATTAACAATTGTTACAAAATGAATTCCTTGATGGACAAAATTTTTAAAGAAATGTTCGCATTAATATATTCAATATGAAATAAATTACAAAATGGCAGCAAAGTTTTAAAAAAAAATACATCTGCTCACGTCAATAGTCGACCAAGGAGCTCCCTGATAAAACTCTACAACTGTATTTCTACAATAATCGCACTCTTCAAAACTTATAACGCAGCCGTAAACAACTCAATGACAAAATCTAATAGAATAGGCGTTAAACAACGTGAGCAAACAATAGACATCATTAATGAATGGAATTAATTTAAAAAAAAAACTTAACACTAAATAAATTAAATAAAATAATAAACTCTGTACCTAAATTTATACAAAAATAAAACTAAATTTGTGAACGGAGTAATCATGACAATAAAACTAGGCAACTTAAAATACACACAGCGGTAATGGGTAGCCTAAACTACAGCAGTATGTTGTTATATATATAAATGTACTGCTGTGTACTGGAGGTACAAACGAAAATGCAAAATGAAAATTCAATTAACTAGCTCAGCGGATAAAAAAAAACTTAAAGGGCGCAAAAGAACAATTAAACTCAGGGTTACCCTCGCAAATCAAAACTAATCACGAAAAGTAAAATGTGGGTGAAAGAAATCTGACTTTCTTTAATTACTTGGAAAGGTCACAACAACATAGTTGTAACTCTTCCCGATTATCAAAATCTTCAGCCACCTTCGTTACTTGTACTTGACTAAACAAGTTGTTGTTTTCAAAAAAAGTAACTAGGCGTTGCCTAATAACCATTTCGAATATCTTCGACATTGCTGGCAGGATAGCGATGGGTCTGTAATTTTCTAATTCATTGATATTTTCCTTTTTGTAAACGGGTACAATCTTTGCTTCCTTCTTCTAAAGTTCTTCTGGAAAAATACCATTAAGCAGGCAATTGTTAACGGAGTATTTGACACCCGTTTCAGCAGTTGACACGATAGTTCTTTTGTTTTTCATAGATACGGTAAAATCCATATACAAAAGCAACTACGCTGAAAAACCGATTTATATGATGATACCAATTTTTTTAAGTTAACTAAAGATTGAGTTAAATATGGGCAAACAATTATTTGGTTAATTCAACCAAATTATTGTTCATATAACCCTTTATTTATTTGAAATAACGAAATATTTTGTTAATTAACTAAATTTTTATCATAAAATTTGTTTGAAATTATTTTGCTGTCATGAACATGGTTTTCCGTGTAGATTCCATTTGCTTTTTGCTACTAGCTTGATTCCTTAAAACTATTAACACCTTAAAGTATACCCCTTACTTTATGATGACCCCATACTTTTAACCTAGTTCAAGAAACATTCGTTTTACTTCATTTCCATATCTAAGTAAATCTATAACGATTTGTTAATTAGTTATTTCATTACTCAATCACTATTGATCACAATAAACCATAAACAATTTATTTTTAACAAAACTAATTAGGGACGTATTTTCCCTTGACGTCGCAATAGTTCGGTTGTTATTATTTCTTGTTTCTTAGTTATAGATATATGCACAATACACATGTGTTTAACTGCTATCCCCCAAACAATTCAAAAAATTAATAGTTTGCGAATGATGAATATTTTCAGCAGCTTACTATATCACTTTATGATTTGTTCGTGCGCAAGAATAATATTTCACGAAAACACAAAAATAAAATTCTTTTACCTAAAATTTACTATACTGTTTTAAAATAAAATCCTTCTGCATCATACTTATCTTCTATTTAGATAAATTATTCATATTAAGGGACAATACATTGTTGGATTGTAGGTGATGTTGACATATTTTGAGAGACTTTAGCATAAAATTATACAGTGTTTGATGAACATTACGTCTTTTTCGTAATTGTAAATATCTTGAGATATAGTTCTGTATGTTAATATGTAATAGCGATTTTCAAAAGGAACTGATTGGGGACTAATTACCTTAAAAATAAAAACTATGAACGACTTTCGAATAGATTCTTAAAATTACTTTTCACTGACTTTGATCAACCAGCTTTAGTGAAATGGATTTAGGAAAAGTTGTTAATTAATTTTTATTTTTATCTAAAATCCAGAAACAAGTTGTCTCTTATAAAATTAATTTTAACACAAACAATGGCAGTTCGGAATCAGTACAACTCTTGCCCATTCATATGTGAAACAATGCCGTATTCACTTTGATATATAAACCGATTACAATTGGCCAGTTGGCGAAGCGAATTCGCTAAAGACAAAGGGAATTGCTGATTCCACTATATTCGTAGAGTAGTTTTATTTAATATTTCCTAGACACAAACTGTATTAGATTCCGAAGTTAATAAAACGATAGAGAACAATGAAATGCGGAAATTTTTAACTATTGGCTTTTGAGTTGAATAAAGAACCATGGCAATGGCGAAGAACTTGTCTAAAATGACATACGGATCTATCGCTTACCGATCAAAACTAACAAGTGCGAGAGACCTTTGCGTGTTCTCTTTCCATCATTGGTTGAACAATGTACTATGTACGAAGTTCTACTGACCCGAGAACACGAGAGCCGACTTCACGTGAAATCGAGCTTGATAGAGTTATTTTAAATGTTCGGCGAGCAGTTACGGTCCTTACGTTTTCCTGCTTTCCTAGCGCGGATGGCTTTCAGCCGAAATAGTGTCACAAATGAGGGGGAAATGTGGTAGAACCGGTAAAGAGATTCTTGCTTGTTCGGCGATTTTCTTTTGCTGAGTTTTACGATGTGATTTTAGATAAATTATTAGTTTCCGTGTTTTATTAGAAAATATGTTTTCAAGATGATCGAATTAAAATGTCAATACTATTAATGGTTTTTGGAGACTCGTTTTTCCAACCTTTTCTTTTAGAGTTGTTGTGGGTAATATATTTCATGAAAGAGTTGAATAATTATTGCGACGTTCTTTGATTATTCCTAAACTTATATACAATATATTCTCTGCATAAGTGGTCCAAAATTAAATTAGATTATGTAGCTATACGCTCATTGAAAATAAGAGAGAGAAAAAAAGTACGAACACGAATATCTTTAAAAGTGCGAGGACGCGCATTTTGGCTAAAGAACAAAGCGAGATCCTATTGACGATTTAGGATCGTTTACCCCAATGTTTCGGAAAGAGAGGAATCAATTAAATCGTATTTCCTCAATTACACATTTCCACTAAGCTTTCTGATCAAAATACCAGAACGATGTGCCTGAAAAAGGCGCTAAACACGAATGGAAGATACTCTTATTTATTTTTACGCTAACAGGCAGGATTCTTTAAACCCAAGAAACAAATTTCTTCATATTTCTTTGTTTGAAAGGAATATTTTTATACTGAAAAGAAAAGTAATTAGTTTAAATGATAATAGTTTTTATTTTAAAAATTTTTAACTCTATCTAGAATTATTATTCTACAGAAATAAAGTATATACATCCTAAAATTTATAGTTCTCATGTGGACAATCATTACCATACATTCGTTGCTTGCACACATCACGGTTTTCCCCGGACACAATTTAATTACGCAGGCTAGCTCAAAAACATTCATAGCTGTTTCGCTGATGGATAATCTAGTATAGAAAACAAGATAATTAATTAAATATAATTAAAAGTACATCATTTTTAGCTTTTGCACTATATTTACCGGTATTTTTATTTTTGGTGCAATCCTTAATTTATAAAGAACAATATTGAAATGTATATTCATTGTATTTAGATACATATTCTTTAGGTTCCAATATAGTTCAGAATAAATTAAATATTATAATAATATTACAGATTAAGGCCGGGCATTGCAATATACGAATCTCTGGAGAATAGTTTCCCGATGGTAAAATTTACTGATAGAAACATCCTTCAAAATAGTTATAAAAATACACAGTTTCTCACAATGTGTTGTAACAGTCGAACTCACATCAGTTCATTAAATCTACAATATCTAATTACTTGATTAAATTAGGTTATGCTCAATAAGCAATCTCAAGAGGTGTTTACTCTTTGAAAGTTTTGCGTTTAGGTGATTATTGTCAGACAATTTTGTCGACCACCGTAATATATACTACTATATTTGGGCGTTGTTGAAAGCGTTCTTCAAATCAAGGGTGACGAGCGTCACTATTCCCGTGGTGTGTCTGTTCTTGTGCTGTTCCGTGAGATAGGTGTCCATTACTTCCCGAACGGCGCTAAATGTAGAATGGCCCTTCCTGAAGCCATGGTGCCTGGAAGACAGTCCTCCGGCGGCGTCAACGCTGGTCAGGAGCCGCGTCTTTAGAAGCCTCTCAAGCAGCTTCCCTAGCGTAGCCAGTATGCAGAGTGGTCTGTACGCTGATGCTGTGTTTGAGTCGCCCTTGCCTTTGCAAGGGTGATAAATCCTGCATAATAGCGTGGATTATATAAATAGTAGTGTTATTATCTGGAATGTTATCCGGTATTAGGCGCATATCTACTTTCTACAATAAATTTTTATAACGCGTTGCCCATCCCTTGCTTTATTCATCGTCGAACTTTACCGATGAAACCGAACAATGAGACGGCATTATTTTGCCGTCTAAAATTACCGGAACATGTTTATTAGCACGTTCTTGCTGATTTCTGTTTGTGTCTGATTGTTGTGTATCTTGTGAGATTTCAAATATTCATATATTATAAACCGAGCCGAAGGCGGGTAACTTTCTTTCTTTTAAACTTTCTTTAGAATTTTTCACGGATTAAAAATGAAATTACGTTTCAATTTATGTCAACATGATTTAAGAAACTGTATTTATATTTTTACTTTTATTAACTTTGTTCAAAAAATAAATGCTTTGATAGCTTGTACTTTTCCTTTTAATGTTAGCTTATGTCGTGTAGATTTATTTCTCAAGTTTTTTCCTTTCTTCTTCCTCAACTTAATTTTCACTCCTTACTTGATAACATTTATATAAATTTGTATATTTAATACAAATGTTAATCCGGAGTGTGTACTTACCATTGAAGCGACATGCTAGCTGAGGTAGATAAGATTATTTTCAGCAAAATGCTTGCGACTTTCAAGCTTTATATACATAACCATACTTGCGGAGGATAATATACGATTTTTTTTAATGGAGAAAATACTTTTTGGTAATAATGGTTCTAGATAGAAATAAAAAACAAAATTAATATCATAATTTTCATTGTGTAATAGCCTTTCAGCATGTAAGAATTGCGGAATATCCGGTAGAGTAGTATATGATATATTATATTATTACTTATTGTCTACTATTTGAAGTACTATTATCTTAATGCAAAACAACATTATAAGCATTACAATACCATATAGAAAGTGTTGTGTAGGCTTTCACGGCCGGAATCTACTGTAAAAAGTTTTTCTGGGCTGTTGAGCCGTGGTCTTGTGGAATTACTTCCGAAGTAGAAGGCCAACGGTTCTACAGTCCAGAAAAACTTTTTGCACCATATAGTAAGTTTGAGCATCATGTATTGCACACAGTAAAATATTACATTACAGAAAGTAAAATAAAATTGTCAGTCCACTAGACACTTATATTCAATTAATAGCATGAATACGAGTTAATAAACACTATGAACAGAAATTTATTATACAAATATTCTCAGCGGTAATAAACAATATGATTGTCCCTATATATAGGAGCTGTAAAATATACTAAAGCATAATATATTTATATTATAGAGTACAATCTATTTCTCTCAGTGTACAAAACAAATTGCACTGTAATGGAATCCTTAATGGATCCTCCAATGGATTTGTTGTCGATGTTTATTTATGCTTCGCCTATCTTAGTTCCAATGTTCGTGGAATGGTTACACACAAACGTTAATAAGATTAATGCAATTACACATTAAGAATAGGTGTAGGATTCCATATTTTGATGACATTCGGCACTGAACATTAAGCGGTAATGGTTAGTATAATACTGATACAGAGTACCGTTCGTTTACTCATCTAGCCCGCACTGCTGTGCTGCGCTGTTCCAAATGTCATTTCGCTTGTAATTAATACACCAACACAATGTTAAGGGGAACATATCCATATAGCGGTATTGTTATATTATGCTCGAGTTATAATACAAAACCTTGCCCGAATAATCAATATTTTATTCACACTTCTTTTACATCATGACATCTCTTAACTTACAAATCTACATAATTTTTTTTTATCAAGACAAAAACAATCAATCAAATATCTCCATAGGTTGAGTGCACTTACTAGGTGCGAACATCAAATTGTTAACATTAATTCTGACATATAAACAGGTTAAAAAGGCTGGTTATAGTTTCATTTGCTAAAACCTTGGGAGTATGGAAACGTCATAGCAGTATATAATAAAAGAAGAACAGATTAGTTAGAATGATTATATTGCCGTATCCATGCTAGATGCACTGTCAAGCTTCTATTTCTATTCTAATAATCGGCGAACGACATATTTTTAAAGAAATGACATCACCTGCAACGGAGCAACATTCAGTTCACATGTAATAATTTCTAGATCGAACAAAAAGGAAATCAGTATATGGTGCAAATCGACCTTTCGCAGTTTATTCTACCGTGTCTATCTTAAGTTGTATGATTGTTGTCGTGTTGTAATCGCTTATTTGTAACATATTTGTTTAGTTTAATTGCGAAAAAAAAAGATTTTAAAGATCCATATGATTTAGCGATTATGACACAATATTTCGAAAGCAGAAGTATTTGAATTGAAAGATGTGTTCAATACATTAAATCACACAATTAATATATTACAAATATTTTTGATGAAATTGGATACAAATTAATTTAAGAAATTGTTGTCGTTTTCAGCAAAACCCCCGACGTTAATACATTATCATCATTTGTCAACAGGCGAAATAAAAAAATTCAGATATACTTATTTATAAAAAAATAACGCTATTTTCACATATCTTAATAAGTGATAATAGTTCTACTTGTTAATACGGGCGAATCGGGTAATCCCACTTGATTGAATTTTGTTTCAGGACGAGATTTCCCGTGCCGATGCTTATCGGGGTCTCGGGAAACCGGAATTCTCGACAGCTTGGGATAGCAAATGTAGTAATGAAATGTGTTCCGCGAGTTTCGCTTGATTCTGAACATACAATTTTAAGATTTTTTTTAATTTTTGAGCGTCAAGGGAAATTATAAATATTTTAAACAATATTTTTCTAACGCTGCAAGGGGTGAGCATGATATAAGGAATATCTTCAAAGCATGTTTGTTTATTAATTCAAATACGTAATAGATAAATGATTTGAATATAAAATTAAGAATATATTGCTCTGTTTTTCAGGTCAAATGTCCGGAATTTAATTTTTTTAATTTTTAAGTTCAGTGAAAAAGGATATTCTAATTATTTTCATATATAGTTCTAATTAATACCAATAATTTAATTAACTTAATTACTTGGTTATCATATTTTTTCTTATTTTTTCAATAAAAATAAATACCATAATTTATCTGTTTCATTCACCTGGCGACCTCTCTAATATTGTGAGTGAGTATCGTGATCAGTGTCCTACCGTCAAGGTGACACGGGACACTCGTGAGAGCACTAGATTAGCTGTTAAAAACTAGTGTAACAGCTAATCTAGTGCTCTCACGTGTCCCGTGTCACCTTGCTAACGAATAAGTAGGTTCGTAGCTAAACAGCGCGATCCCAAAGCCCCTTGTTGGTTTGTTTATAGTTGGAAAAACGTAATTATAAAATATTATTGTAAAAACACACGAAACGTGCAATATATTTTTTTTAAGCCATAAAGCATATCTCTTTATTTAAATACCAAATAATGCTGCATTTTATCAATATAGAGACTCTTAGAACACAGATACGTACTGCTGTGTACTTGTTGATTGAAATGAAAAATGCGAAACTGATTTAAAAATGAAATAGAAAAATAAAATTAGCTAGCTCAACGGAAATGAATTTTCAAAATGAACGCACTAGAACAATTAACCTCAGAGTTACCCTCGCAAATTAAAACTTGAATCTAACCACGAAAAGTAAAGTATGAGTGAATGAAATCAGACTTTCTTAAATGACACAAAAAAAAAAAGGGAAAGGTTTAAATACAAATAAAGAACAGAATTTTTAACTCAATGATGCTAATTAACAATCAAATTTAATTTTTAAAATAGATTAAATTACAACTAGTGCAGAAAAAAAAACCTTGAACTGAAGGTTCTGGCCTAAAATAAAAACTGCACTTGACTTTAAATTAAAATAGGACAATGTTATTTCGTATGCAAAGCAAAAGTTTTGTTTGTTCAGGAAGATTATCCAAAATCTTTCAATTCAATCCACGTGGTTTCAAATTAAAATAAACTAAGCGTGGACAATTACTAGAAAATTACAAAAAATAAACTAAATGCAAGAACAATGCTTCTGCTCACCCAAACCGAGGTGATTGATAATTAAAATGAAACAGCAACATTGAATAACGGAAAATTAACACTTTAAAATAAGGAGGAAAAAAACTAAAATATATCTTCCCAAACAAAAAAATAATAATTGATCTTATATCTATAATGTGCACACTTCAATATATTAACAATTATCACAACATGAATTCCTTGATGGACCAAATAAAAGACAATTAAAGCGAAATTTACAAAATCAAAATGAATTACAAAATGGCAATAATGATATACAAAAATACGTCTACTCACGTCAATAGTCGAACAAGTCAATAAATCGTACAACGCAGTCCTATAACCAATATGACAATATTGAATAGAATACGCATTAAATCTACACAATCAAACACTAGACAAATAAATGAATGGAATTAATTTAAAAAAAAACTTAACACTTAATTAATTAAAATGAACCAATAAACTCTTTAACTAAATTTATACACAAACAAAATATAAATTGTGAAAAATTCTCGGTAAATTGATAAACAGCTGATTTAGCAAAGAAACCAACCAATAACCAGCAAATTGGGTTGTCTAACCACAGCAGTACGTTGGATTCAAATACAATATAAAACAAATTTACTTCAATCAAAATACGTATTGAAATTTGCCTGGCACTTTATTAATTTAGGTTAAAGAAATATCAGAAATTCTACGGTAAATTTTGTTAATCAGAGTCATCTATCAATCACCGGCCAAACTAAAGTAGTAAGGGAACTACAACATTCAAATATCCGTTCAATCGATAAATTCCTATAATAAATAGACCATCTTAGTGTCGATTTTATGCCAACATCGAGTAAATTAAAATTCGTAATACAAATGAATATAATGGCGGCGCATACACTTAACCCCAAAATGAAACGTATCGCGAACATGAAAAATGAAAAATTGTA
Organism: Protaetia brevitarsis; assembly: GCA_004143645.1. NCBI lineage: Eukaryota > Metazoa > Arthropoda > Insecta > Coleoptera > Scarabaeidae > Protaetia > Protaetia brevitarsis. Next base: position 679,045 of record RXPK01000212.1, read on the forward strand.
ATTTATTGGGTAAAAGTGAATTAAGACTAAGTAATTATTTTGTTTTTTTAGGTGGGATATACTTGGTGAAATACCTTAGTACATAGGGACATCTCAAATTACAGGTGTGGTGGTAGGTAATTCTCTGAATCAAGTTGGCCGCATTCGGATGGGAGAAGAGAAGGGCTCCGACAACAGGCAAATTTTGAAATGGTATTTAGGATTCTTCTCAGGGCATTTAATGAGAAATGAAAAGGTCATTCAAGTAACGATGCTTATTTATATTATATAGGTGATGTAACGATACTTTTTAGATAAACTTTTGTGCAACTAGGATATTTCTGAACGTATGGCGCAAAAATTGTTATAGGAGCTCACGAAAAACTGTTTCAAATGACTCTAAATTAGTTTAAATACACGTATATAGCAATATATTTTTATTTTGCAAATCGCCCTGTAGCCAGTATGGCATGTACTACGAATAATAATATAGATTAGACATTTGTTGCATGCATGTACTTAGAAGTTACCGGAATTTATGCGAATGCGAATATTCGTTACATCATTATAACAGTACAGCTTAGGAAAGAACAACCCGACCAGTTAGGGTGAGAGAGAAGACACTGCGATATACCCCTAACAATTACCACACTCTATTCTCTCACTCGAACTGTACAGGTTACTATTTCTTTGGGTGTACGTTAATATGTAAAAGGCTGCTGCATAAAGTATTTGAAAAAACACAATAAAAACGTTATATAAGTTGGAAACTTATATAGCATACACTGTGAAAAAGCCAAATCACCCCCTTAATCATCGTATTGGTCTCGAAAAAAAAAAATTATTTTTATTATTTTTAATAAAAAATGGTACTTCTAAGCAGCAACCGAGAAAATGGATTTTGATTGTCGCCAGGCGCCGTGAGTTCGAATCTTGCTGTGGTCAATTAGGGTAACCGGTTTTTTTTTTTCGAGAGAAATGTACGAAGGGTATTTGACAAAGTTTCCGGCCTTTGAAGTATCGCGCATCAGTGATAAAATTCCTTCATTTGGAGGAGAAAAAAAAACTCAGGAAATAAAAGATGAATTACACTCTGCATATGGTGCATCTCCCCTTCATTTACGACGGTCAAACATTGAGTGGCCGAATACAAACGTTCCAGGCGCCCGAAAATCATTACAACTTACTTGGAAGGTAGATCATCGATTAAATATTGTGAATACTGTTAAAGCTTGTGGGATATAATTTGAATGGGTACACGAGATTTTACATCAAGATTTAAATAAGTAAATTATCCTCTGGGCGCCGTGCTTGTTGACGATCGACGAAAAGCGCGTATGGCGGACATATTGCGGGAGTGCATTAGCCTGAATTAAAAAATCCAGCCAAATTTTTGCGGCGATTGGCAACCGTTGATGAAACCTGAGTTCACCACCGTACGCCCGAAACCAAACAGCGGTCGATCCAGCGGATTGCGGTGAAGATACCAACTCCGAAGCAGGCAAAGATCATTGTCTCCGCAGGGAAAGTGATGGCGGCAATTTTGTGGAATAATGGTGGAATAATTTTGATCGATTACCTTGCAAACAGCACAACAGTCATCTGACAGTATTATTATGTACTGCTGGATAAATTAAAGGCCACAATTAAGAAAAAAACGTCCGCATTTGGCTAAGAGAAAGGTTTAGTTTCACAATGATAATGCTCTGCTTCACACGTTCGTGGTCACAGTGTCAAAATTAAAGGAATTGAGGTATGGATTGTTTCTACACCCACCCTATTGATCAGAACTAGCTCCCACCGACTTTTCCCTATTTCCTAATTTGAAAACATGTAACGGGGAAAAAAGTATGGGTTAATTGCTGAGGCAGAAGACCATGTAATCGATCATTTCTCAGGTTTATACAAACAGTTCCTTTTTCTGCGGTTTGAAATGAATGAAGAAATATTGAACCAAATATAAAGTTGCAGAGAGACTATGTCAAGAAATATATTTTGTTTTGCTTCGAAATATGTGTTTTTGTTTAAAAGGCCGGGAGTTTGTTAAATATCCCTGAGATTTCTCTAATTTAAAGAATATTTTTTCTCAATGTAGAATATTGAATTAGAAATATCAAAATATAGGTTTAACTTAATATAACTCCATCAAATTTTGTTTTAAACAAGTTTTCCAGTACTGTGTACAAAGTTATCCAATTATCTAGGATACCACGCACTATTACCAGTGCTTCTGCTTTCCATCTTATGTGATAAAATATTCATATTACCAGCAAGTTATAAATAAATTCACTTTACTCATTTCGGTTATAATATAACAACTTGCAAAAGTTGCAAGTAACTTTGCCATGAGCAAAATAGGAATGTAGCAAGGTTAATATAAACTGTGATAAACTCAATTAAATACATTCACAGGGAATGTTACTTCATAGGTTATTAGTTTGCAAATTAAGTTTCTAGTCATTCAAAAGTTTTAAGGCTTTTTCTTATCTTCGGTTCGTCATAATTATTATACAAATTGGATATATAATGTTCCTGTACTCTTGTTGATTTATAAGCCTGTATTTACTAAATTAATTTTTTTAAAGCTCGAGAGTTCGTTTGAAAATGTGTACACCAAATTTAAAATTCAGCAAACACAAACAGATGCTTTGATTATTCAGCTAAAGAGAACGCAAGCGTAATAGTTACTATCTACTATCAGGTCCTTGTGTACACTTCCAAATGTTAATTCTTTGTAATCAGTTCCTTAGTCCCCAAGTGCTTCGGGACATGATGTATGACACGACGCTAACTAAGGCAGAGTTCACACCGGAGTGATACGACCGCAATACGACAAGCGATACAATCAGTAACACGACACGTTGTTCTGACGCGTTGTGTCGTGATGTGTTGCAATGCGTTATATTGGGAACGTGTCGCAAACATGTTTTTCTGATGCATTGTGCCCGATTATGTTAAAAATAGCCACTTGGTTTAAAATGCTGTTTTTTTTTTGTTGCAAAGTTTACATGGAAAAATAGGAAAAAGAATTTAAAAAAGTGGATGCAAGCTTACTAAGAGCGATCTGTACAGGGTGTATTGTTTAAGTTAGAAAAACATATTAAATACCTACAAAAGTTATAGGATTTTTGCTTTATTATCTTTTACAATTTTCAAAGTTGAAATTATTTCATAAATTGGTAGATAAATGAATACAACTTGCATTTTTTTTAATACGGCACCCTGTATATTATTAAATAGTATGAAAGGCCTCTTTTTACTGATTTTGAATATATATCTGTATATCGTTGATTTCTGAATAAGCCGTTTTTGAATTACTTCAGTTTATATCAACAGTATCACTAAAACCTTTAGATTGCTATGAAAGCAAAACGGACGTTTCCATTACATCTTGTGTAACATTAAAAATATCTCACATTCTTTCATTAAATATGAAATATTCGTCAAAAAAAGCGTCAAATAATTAGAATTTTTTTATGCTAGCAATAATAGAATACCAATAGTAAAGCAACAATTTGGTCAAATTAAATATTGATTTTAAATAGAGATCCTCCCAGCTTTATTTTAAACGCAATTACAAGAAAGTTCATGAGAAGCATTGTTAATTGTATAAATAATGGCGGTGGTTATATTGAAAATTTTTAATATTTTGTTTTGTTTTTGGTTACTAAATATTATTTTCTTCTTTACATTGAATTTCATCCTTTTCATGGCAATCTAGAGTTTTCACTGATTCTGTTTAAATGATATAAACTCTAGTAATTCGAAAACGGCTTATACAAATATCAACAGCATACATATATATAGTCGAAAATCTTGGGTAGCGACAGTAACTCGGAATTAAATTACTTTATTGTTCTTTATTTTTTTTATTGCCAATATTTCGCATCTGAACCATGCTTCTTCAGGGCTCAATTACAATATTTGTTATTAAATTAAATTATTCTATTGAGATGTAATACTCACAAATTTGAACAAATGCGTCGTAGAGAAATCTCCAGATAAGAATCTCGAATACAATATCGAATTTAACGTTTTAATAATTTAATTAAAGTATATTATATAGAAATTTAAATTTAAGTTTGAAATTATTAGCAAAATTTTTAAATTTAAAATGCAGAAACGATACAAATAATTTACAATAACACATTAAAAAAAGGTCGTCGCACTATAAAAAGAGGAGAATATATCTGTATGGAACAAATAACAAGTTTTAATGTTAAGTGAGTAAAGTTTTAAATGTATGTAAAACGCGGTAAACAGCTGACTGTGTACAGTCTTGTACAAAATAAATGGAATTTTATAATGTGGAGGATAAAAGTTTTTAGACTAGAAAACTTTGTTATAATAACGTTTAGAACATTTTCATGTAATATACATAACTGTATTCACTTTGTATGAAATAAATAGTTTCTTTAAGAAAATTTGATTTTACATGATTTATCGAAACATTTTCTTTTACCATCAAGGTAATTTACTTAAATAAAAGTTATTATTTTCAAGAAATATTTTGATAGCTGCAGAAAAAACAATAATAGCAAATTCGTGAAATATATTGTACAAGTACAGAAATTGCCGTATTTCGGTTTTCCTATTTTACTACACTAACTTTGCATATTTATAAATATTTATCAGATAAACATTTCATAGGAACTGTGATCATAAAAACTGGATCCGTAACATCCGGGTGGAATTAACCCTAATGTGGAGAGACAACTGGTGCACGATCGTTTTGAGTGTTTTTTAACCTTATAATATTTTGTGATATGCATAAATGTAAAGTAAATGCTCATCGCTTGAAAAAAAGCACATACTTCAGGATAAAGTAAAAAAAAAACATTATCCTGAGTAGACTGCGTAGTACATATAATTTTTTTTTTCGGAGAATGATCATTTACTTTATTTTAAAACATACGACCCATTGTTAAACTAATTGAAATTTTGTTAACTTTGAACACCTGTAATTTCACACTTATGGGAAACCCACAAGCATGAAGTCGCGAATAACAGCTCCCTAATTTTACATATGCTTAATGAAGCACTTTATTTCGGGCAAATAACCAAATTATTAAACTAATGGTTAGCTTCATTAATTTCAAATATTTTCGTTGTTTACAGTTAAATACTTATTTAAGTATTAATTCTAGTTATTCGTCCCAATATGTTTTACTGTTCCGTATAAAGAAATTTTTCTTGGCGACTAATATCGATTGTTTTCAAGTTAAAGCTGCACTTTTTTATGTGTTTCTCAAACCACTATTTGTTTCAAATATTATTTTTTTACCACCTAATAAATATTTCTTTGCAACTATTTATAAGGATAATTTGCACTACTGCACATTTATTAACGACAAATGGATCTTATTCCCAGTATATGGATCATAGTCGACATAAAAGGACACACAACCACCTTTATGCAACTGATAAATCGATGAATAAAGTATATATGAGTAACGTTTATTTCGATCAATTCATTTCGCTAATTTAAATTAAATATTTATGCTTTTTTTAGTATTTTTGACAAATTAGAAATTTATAACGTAATGAACTAATATTGTTTATGTCTCAAATTAGTGGCTACTCACTTGTGTAAAAGAACGTGTCACCAAAAATGGACAGCTAACAAATTTTTGCTACACGCAATTTGGGTGTTACGATTTAATGTTTTCTGGATTATAACTCCTCGAATTAGAAAATTTGTAACTAGTATCCAGCTAGATGCTGAACGGGACCGTTGTTTTGAGGAATTAATCTTACCCCAAACGACTTAAATAGATCCTTTAGTTTGACTTAAATGTGTATTTATAATGTCAAGGCGATTTTAAGCTTACGTGAAATGAAAAAAGGATGAGTTTTAAATCAACAAACTCGAACTCCATGTCATATAGATATGTCGAAATCATGTGATTTGATCTCATTCTCAAAATGCCGAACATTTGGTAACTAGAGCATGCAACCACAATCAAATTAACATAAAAAAATGATGATTTAAAATAACATGGCAATATACAATTTAAGTGCGTTGTTTGGGTGTCAAAATATGTTCCATTTTACTGTTAAACCAGTAACGACCTTCGCATTATGTATCTTTACTTAGCACCTAATGTTTTCCGAATTTATTCAACGGTCACTGCCCTTTTTTCTATCTGTGAATAGGTTCTAGTGGATAAAATTTAGGGGAAGCAGTGAGGTATTGTAAGTACATGTGTTACAAGCACACTCCGTTTACAGTGAAGTTTACCTAAACTCTCTACATAGGTTCACGTCTACTAATGCATCACTTCCACCCACTTTGCCTTACCATAGAGCTCCGGCAGATAATAATTAAAATAAACATTTTGATTTTCGATGTCTTATAAAAAGCAATGGAAACGTTCCACCCACCGTAAAATAATCAGAATGAGCTAAACTTGAACATTAATCAAAATATATTAATAGATTACAATTTCCCTTTCAAAAAGCGCTTTCTGTTATATTGAACTACCATTTCTTCAGACTTATTTTTTGAAAGTACATGTCAAACGTAAAAACATTGGAAAATTTCAATTTTTTACTGATACAAAACAATCAGTTGCGTGGGCCGCTGTTCAGAAGATCTCAATCAATTCCCCACCTATAGAATACCTATAACAATGGTCCGCCTACTTATTTCAAAGGAAATAAGACGGGTGAATGTTGAATAAAATTGTGTTTATACGAGCAGATCTGGACTTCGTTTTTTTTTTCTCCGAGAAAGAAATACCGATAAGAGATTGAAAAGAATGTGAAGCATGGATTTCTATTCGATTCGATTCTAATTTCGTTGACTTAACCGACGTTTTTAAATTACATTGACGGAGTTTGAAATTAAATTTCTTTATATTTATATCAATTTCTGTTTAAAAACTGTCATTTCGCGAATTTCAATATTGCCAACCGAAATTATCTAAAGGCACAAATTGAAGTTAATGTCAGAGCATTTAGCATTTCACGTAGCTACACAATACGATTACTAGTGCCCAAGCATAGAAGCAATTTAGTTCAATTATCTATAGCCTTATATTATTTAGGTGAATTTCGGTGATTACATTAGCCTAGAAATTTCTCTGTTGGGTGTGTTCATTTTATTTCGTATAGCGGTGTCTTAGGTTCTACTATTGATTAGATCTTGGGTAACTACACCCCTATTATCATGTATTCAGACAGCTTATTAGTAGTTGCGCGTATATACATATCCACAACGTGTGTCGCGTAACTGAACAAGGAATTTCGGTTTCGTCATTTAGTAGGATTTGCGGATAGAACAGGGGTAATTGAAAATTGAATATCACATTGAAATTAGAACGACATATGGAACGTTATAAAAATTTAATATAAGCTGCAAAAGAAATCAATTCAACCTAATTAGGATTAAGTAATCTATGTCAACTCAGTGTACGTCATTTCCATAAAAAAAATATATATAGACAAGTAAATAAGTACGAGGTTTAAAAATGTTTATGGTAAGTCTGTGGGTGTAGGTCAGTTTTAGCTAAAATATTTTCGACTACCGGTAATGTTCCCCGAAGTAGTTGTCGACTTTGTTATTGCAAATGGAAAGATAGTATTTTTATTTCGCTCAATGTTCAATGTGTCACTTAATGTTTATGCTTTACAGGATATTCGCTTTTTTTAAATAATTCAGTGTTATGTTGATCGATAGTGTCGATTGCGCGACTGAAATCCAACTATATCAGTAGTGTCACATCGCCCCTATCCCTGGCGCTAATGATGTCATCTGTAACCCTCAACAATGTGGTCGTGCAGCTGTGGTTCCGCCTGAACGCCGATTGACAATCAGGTAAGATATTATGCAGAGATAGATGTGTATTAATTTGACTATGCAAATTTTTTTCTAGAACCTTACTTAAAGTGGGTAGCAGGCTGATAGGACGTAGATCATTAACCCTTCGTTAGTGTGCTAGTATGCTTGCCTACATACTGGGGTATGGCATATTCTACCACACTAACGAAGGGTTAAAAGAAGACACTTTATTCTTCTTGGGCAAGCGAATAACAACAGATGTCTTCCAGGCCTCAGGGAACACACATTCCAGAATACAGGGGTTGATTACATAGATAATGAAAGGCAAACAATCAGGCAGCAATAACTTTAACATAGAACCATTGATACCATCATGACCTAACGCGTTGCTCTTAATACCGTGTATGGTGGATTCCACCGTAGCTTCATCCACCGTGTTAAAATGAAATTTAGATTCCGTCTCGCTATATACAAAACCACGAGTATCAGACATGACTCCAGAGTAATCTCCCGCCACATCCGGAATGCCACTGACAAACGCATCATTTATACTGTTTGGATCTAACAAGTTTACAGGGATAGTACCGCAACGCCCGTTGGTTACATTCAACTGTTTGATCTCAGCCCAGAGCCGCCGACTGTCTTTAGTAGCAGAAAGACTCATAAAATAAGCTTTTTTTCCCGCCTAATCGCAGAAGAAGTATAATTTCTTAATTGCTTATAATAATCGAAATGAGCAACGGACCCAGACTTCTTATATCTCTTTTAAGCATTATCTTTCAACGTTTGTAGCAATTTACTATTATCAGTTATCCATGGAGTTTTCGGCTTCGTAATCCTAGCTGACCTAACTAGAGCGTTAGTATCGAATAAATATGTAATAAAATTGTTAAGGAAGTTAATCTTATCATCGATATTATTCATTCGCAGCATGGTATCAAATGGAATATATGTTAAATCAGCGCGAAAGACCGAATAATCAAAATGTGAGTAGTCGCGGTACGTTATTACTTTTGGTTGATAGTGCGAAGCACTTTTAAACACACGACAATATACAAGATCATGATCTGAAATCTGGCACGGACGCACCCCAGATTCCATTAAGTTGTCTAAGTCCGACATAACTATAATGTCAATCAAGACAGCTGATGATCGAGTAATACGGGTCGGTTCATTTATGACTTATTCCAGAGCCAGAGACGCAAAAGAGTGGCAATAATGTTGTGTAATCAAGGAATCGGCCTGCAACATGTCAACATTCATATCACCTAGACAATAGATAGCATCAGATTGTAGCTTAAAATCACATAAGGTAAAGTCAGGTAAGTGTGTAACCGGGACAAGTGTGTAGTTTGTTTATATTTATTTTTAAAATTGAAATACGGACGTCTCTTGTTATAATACTAATGTACTAAACTTCATACAAGTTTTACAAACAAAAGTTCGCATCTCCTAACGTGTAATAACTTGAATATCTTGTGAATATATCATACCTTATTAAACAGGCATCAGTTTAGTTTTACACTCTTGGCCGAACTAAAGGATAATGCTATTATATAAAATGCGGAACGATTACACACTTGCCCCATTTTGCTGGGTAAGTGTGTAGTATTGACAGTGTTTAAAATTTCTTCTTTTTCTAGCAAACCGTTGATAATTATAAAAGGTGTATCTATTGAAGGCTTTCAACTGGGCATACATTACGTACTTCTATGTGTAAAATTTATCAAAATGTCTTATTATGTGAACAGTGTTATATTTTCTTCGCACTATGCAATTTTTACTACAGACTTACCTGACCTTACCTTAACTGTGTCTCAAGTGCATTTAAAAATATAGTTGAGCTGAATTTTGGAGGCCTATAAACGCAACCGAAAATAGAAGCACTCCATCGTGAATCAGAAATTAACCAAATCTGCTCAATAACATTACTGGACTCAAGGCAAATGCAATGAAAGCTATCTCTGACATAAATGCCCACAACACCGCCACGCCATCCGCGATCGCGACAATAGAAAATGAAATTGTCAATTGTAACAGCAGCATCCGTCACATTAGGCGTTAACCAAGTCTCAGACAAGCAAAGCACATCGATTAAATTATTATGTAAAAGAAGTTTGACATCTGACAATTTGGGTAGGAGGGAGCGCACATTCAAATGAGCCACAGTGAAGTACTCACACATAGTAAGATATCTTTAACACATCAAACTCCAATAATTCTAACTAAAATTTAGCCAACAGCATAGCATAATTCACAAAAAAAAAGAAAAACAGTTGTGTGATTACACAGGTAAAAATTTGAGGGAGTGAAATAGGGAGTCTCCGTTTTGGAAATATTTTGTTCCAAAAAGAAGTTGCCATAGCTAAAAACAGAAAGTATTTCCTCGGTTTTGTACAAAATCTCAGCCAAAACGGAGAGATTGAATTTACTCCGCTTTCTAAGACGATTTTCAAGGAAGAAATAATCTCCGCTTTCTCTCCGCATGTACACTACCGTATTTAAGCCCTGAATGTGAACAAATATCCCTAACATTGCATTATATTTTCTCCTTCACGGAGGTGATAATTTGTTTACTTAACAGATGTTTCTATTTCTAATACCTCAACGCCAAAAAGGGAAAAGATACCTCCGATTGGGAACATTTGTTCTCCAAATCGTAACTGTTTCCCTAAACATTTGAAAATTGCAAGTTTGCATAGGGCATGCGCGTTTATTAAAGCGATATTAGTGCAGCGCATGTGCAACAAGTCTGGACGTAGTCACTTTGCAATAGTTCGAGAATGGAGAAGGATATGGCGGAATGCACTGTACCTGAAATTTATAAAATACACATCAGAGTAAAGTACGAAAACCGTAAAAGATGGGTAAGAGTTATGGGAGCAAACATCACCAGGGCAGATGTAGATAAAGCAGGTAAGAAACTTGTGCATCCTTATTTAATAATTTTCAATCTACGATGTACCAATTTTTAATTGGCCCCCACTACATTCTAGGTGTTAGCTCCTGAATAAAAGCACGTTTATCTTAGCTTAATCCGTGGTGTTTCAACTGTGTCGTGCCTTCAACCCACGGTCGGTACCAAACTCGAAGAAGCGGCTATATTATGGATAAATTAAAGCAATTCCAATGACGGCTGCTCTGTGACCGCAGAAGAGGACGTGCTTAGTGTGTCTATCCTAGTAATCATTAGGAATATATCAAAAATAATTCAAGAACTTGAGGTTCGATGACATTTTTGATGCATTTTTAATGATAAATAATAGAATAAATGCACTGAGCAAGGGTGCTTCTGTCCACATAGAATAGCCCTCATTGATTAACTCCAATATGATGTTAAACTTAGCTACTATAGAGCTAGGTAACATAAAAATAGAGTTAAAAACCTTCTCACTAGAGAGATATTCTCTTCTCTCTCTGTGGCAGGTACCTTCTTAACGGAAATAAATTCATGTGTAAAGGATGAAATACATTCCGAAACGGAGTTAACGTTTGTTTATTGCGGATGTAATTATTTCCAAGTGGAGTTACTTGCATTAGCAACGGAGATAATTTTATCTGATACGATAGTAGTATTGCATACATATGGGGGAAACAACATCCGTTATTCATTTTAATAACAGCAGTAGGAGTTAAAATTTCTCCATTTCGGAAACTTTTACATTTATTGCAAAATAGTAAAACTGCATAAGAGAGACAAATTGGTTCTTAACGGATTAGGTTGCCTCGGTTAAAGATGTTTTTTCCCCTATGAAAAGCTAAATTATCTCTGTATTCCATCCGTTTAGTAGCAAAACATTTAACTCCGAAATGGAGGCTCCTTGAACGGATGGTCGCGAGGGAACACCGGAAAAGAGTTAAAACGGTGTTAGATTCAACTCCGTATTTTTATCTGTGTAATTTAAGTTAGCATGAGATAAGTGATTTTTAATTTAAAAGTTTAATAATACGACAAATCGAATAAGTTGTTCCTCAAATACACGTAGAAAAATAAATAGTTAGCAAAAAGACGTGAAAATAAAAGAATGTTGTAAAAATAAGGGTAAATAAAAATTAAAACAAACTGAAGTTTTTATAATCCCATAGCAAAGCCAAGCAGTCACTAATGGGTTAGTTCGTCTGTACTAGCATTCGGCGGTCCGCACAATCCTCTCAAGTCATCTTCACATCGAATAGTCTGTATTTTGTTCCCGACTTTGAAAAATATCCTACCACCGCGGGTCCAAATAGATTTCACAGGGATGTTCTTAGCTATTTCTCTGATTAAATTAGCACGACGCTTAGTAAGATCCTCTTTAATAACAAATTTGGTGCCCTTTAATTTGCTTTTGCTATTGTAGATCTTATCCTTAATAGCACGGTTATTGAAACGGACCAGAATCGCCGAGTACCATTCTCTCGTCCTTTCAAACGGTGGGAGACGTCGATGTGATATAGTTGAAGGTCTATATTTAACTTCTGCCAAAGAAAGTCAGCGACGACCTCATCAGTCCTCTCCATCTGTTGTTCCGGTAAACCATATAACCGTAAGTTGTTACATCTGAAATACTGTTCCAGATCATCCTTCAATACCTTCAATTGGGCTTGAAGTTGTTCCACCTTAGATACCAACATCTTGGTCTCTTCCTGAATCAATGGAATTAGGAGAGCACCAATCCGGTCGCACATTTTATTTATAAATTCATTTGAAAGCAGTAATTTTTCAAGAACTTTTTGAACCGACTCGTCATCGGCACTACCCATACCAGTTTTATTACGCAAATTGTATTCAGCCATAATGACGAAAAATAAGTACAATCTTAATTCAACTGCAGACCACGGCAAACACACGCCTAAACACAAGCAATGCACATCACGAAATGTAGAACGTGTTAGAAGTAGTAAGTAAGATGGGACTACATTAGAGATTCACTACCTTTTCCATTTCCGCATCAATTGATCCTACGCCGTAAATATTTAAACAGATGCATTATTTCGGTCTACCTCATTCACAGTGCATAACCGCACTCCGCATATGCACCTCGTATACAAAATGCATCCGGAATTGACATCTGCGACACACCACAGAAATATTTTAAACCCGTCGTCCGATGCGCTCGCTAAAATCAAGTCGCAAGTCGATTAGACGCGAAAGATCATTCTTATGCATACATATTCAATGTAGCTTCCCGTACTCGTTTTAAGGCGGTTCGTTTTCTCGAGCGCCGGTGAAATAAGCGCAACGTAACAAGACCAACGAATACCTCTTGACGTAACTGCAGTCTACATCAATAAGAGCAGTGTAGGGGAGTCAATAGATGTAGCGGAGAGGTAGTTGACTTTTACTAAGTTGCAACACGATAATGTAATATATCTCTCCTCTAGGGTAGAGAACAGAAATGCTAATATAGAAGAGCTGAAATATCTGGTTAAGAAAGCGCAGCAGGCACCATTAAGTGTAGCGCTGCTTGCCGTTTGCTATATCCTTAGAAGATAAGAAAAGGAGATAAAACGAAAGACCGACATTGGATTTATAAATAAATAGCACGTCCCAGTAACGTCTTAATGCATTGTTCAGATTTATAAATGGAGATAGCGTATACAGCTCAATTCAGGCTCGCCTTATTTAATATCCTAAAGTGAACTTAAATTAGTATAATAATTGCTTTAGTTTGCTAATGTGTATGTGTCCCTCAAAAGTATATGATCCTAATAATAGCTACCTATGAAAAATACTGGCTTACTTACCTCTTTGAGCCATTAAACGTACGAAAAGATAACATTAGCTTACAAGATGATTTTTTTCTCATGTACATGGGAGGTGACTTTTTCTTTTAGGTACAGTTTTTGAGATATTGTGATTGAAAAATCACAAAATCAAAATTTAAGTTGAAGAATCGTACCTGAAGCTAGATGTATCGGATTTAGTCGTTCTTGGTACCAAATGAAAGACATTCAAATGACGAATAAATACATGCAGTGAGATCGTTAATTGGGTAAACGGTTCGAAAGGTATCGATAAGAACACTCCAGATTTGAGAGAAAAAGATTTTTAAGCTGGTGCTATGGCCACGGAAAAATAAAAATTGGACAAAAACGTCGGGTTCCTTTTCACGTACGCAAAGTTGATACTTTTGCATAGCTCCAACCATGAAAAAATTGACCAAAAAATAATGTGGTTATCGGCGATTGGGTTAATGAATCTAAAGCGTACATTTTCTAAATATGCTATGTAATTTTTTCGACAATTTGTTGAGCTTAATCACTTGGAATTATGTATACGTAGGTTGGCTAAACTAAAACAATTCAATACAAACGCAGTATTACCAGATGACATGGACACCAAAGCATACCAGAAAAATTTGAAAGTTGTTTCGCCTCTTGCCCTGTCTTTGGTGATTTGGGATTCGTTCCTTTACGAGGAACCATATGTACTCTGCCAACATTGCTTCATCCCAAAATCTTTGATAGCGTCGCTTAGTGGTCTTAATTTATTGATGAACTAAGATTATCCGGAAATAAATGCAAATGCGAATGTAAAAAGTGGGTTTTCAGAGACATGTAAAATAGCAAGAACAGCAGAGCGGCTCTCTCCATATCATCGGTATAATTTGAAATAAAAACGTACGTTATTGATTATTGACACACATGATATGTTCGTATGAAATGATCTACAATTGTACATTTACATTTACTTATTTTGTTAAACCAGAGCCCTACGCGATAAGAGAGTTAGTTACAGGTGCTATTTCAAAATATTGTAAATAGTTCCGGTTTAATGAATGCGTAAAACGTCTATTTGTCCCCAAGGATGAAATTACTACACACGTAACAGAAATTATTCGGGCCGTTTGCGCATTGAAATTCTCCTACTCTTTCAGTCATTTCTGTGAACACAATAAAATAATTTCATTCAAATTTACAATTTCCGGAACGCACACTGGTCACAGTATGTCAAAATGAAATGTCAGTTTTTGCTATTAGCTTCCAAATGAAAACCAAAAGCCCTTGCTAGCATGGCCACCTATCGAAAAAATTGACATATTCAGAAAATACCAGATTTGGATTTATTCACTCAATCGCTTTCATCGTTTCCTTAGTATCAAGGGCGACAAAATCGAATACATCTAATAAATCTAAATATTGTTTCTAAAGCTGAAAAAGCTCAAGAAAATGAAAAAGTTACATCTTAAATATGTACATTTTTAATGTAAACTAGTGTAATGAGAGTGATTTTTCTGCAAGAGAATCAATGCTTCCATATAGTGATTGTAAATTTACCGATTTTTTCATTTACCGGTAATTCGGTAAATGAAAATGAAAATACCGGTTTCCCGGTAAATTACCGGTAATTTTTTTTTTTCATGTGTGACATTAATGGGGATGCCCCAAGAAAATAGAGTTAGAAGTTAGGCTGGAATAATACATATTTTACATAATCTTAAGGCATAATATTAGAATTTTGTAATAAATATTTGTATTTAATTATTTTAAACAGTTGTAAGAAGTAAAACAAAATATTTAAGGTTCAAATTTTCACAACAATGTTGCATTAATGTTCTGTCATAATGTGGTGTATTCAAAATTGCTATTAATTTAAATATGTGAAATGTTGTTCTTATATATTATAATATGAAAAAATTGCATACAATATTTACATATTACATTGTACTGAATTATTATTATTATTTTTAAATATTTAAAAATGAGACATTTACTTACTCTTTAAGAAAAACGATTTAAACCTTTTAAAGTCTTAAAAAAACTCTAGAGCATATGCTAACTCAACTTTTTTCGAGAGATAAATAAAATCCACACAAAAAACCATAAAATGAGAGAATTGAAATTGCACTTGTTGACAAAGGCAAGTAGGAAAAGTTGGGTGTTTTGCTTCCTACCGTCCTAGCAACAAATGAACATTAATCTCGCTTTTCTTTGCGTTGCTTTTCGTTATCCATTTTGTTTCCATTCTTATTTTCTTTTAATTTCTACACGACCTTTTTTTCAACTTTTTGCTTTTTTTTTGTTGGGAATTTTTTGATTCCTTCTCTTTCTGACTAACTCGGCGGAAACTCTTTTCTATATTCTCTATTCTAGGGCATTACAGCGGTTCTCAATCTCAAGAAAGTTTAAATCAAAATTAAACAAAAAACATCTCCCATAAAATTAATAAGTGGGTATATTGTTACTTACATTTACCTGTTTTTATTTTTTTTTTATTTTCAATGTCCCTTTAGACATTTAAATACATATCTATAAACACAATATTTCGTAGATAAAAATTTCTGGTATGGATTTTTCAATTACCGAATTACCGGTAAATTTTTGTAATTTACCGGTAAATTTACCGAACGTTTTTTGGTTAATTTACCGGTTAACCGGTTTATCGGTAAACCGGTATACAATCCCTGCTTCCATAGATAGATAGATAGATTTTATTGTGTGCATGACAATATATACATATGTGTGCACATGTCAAATGTATCAATTTTAATACAATAAAAACTACAAAATGACTCATTAACACAACACATTAAAATCTTTAACAAAGGGTAAAGCACAAAAGCGTACACTACTAAATTCATTCATTTTTTATAAATATCATCGGTAAACTCCTGTATTTCATGAGGGTTTTTTTTTTTAAATACAGTTTTATGGTAAAAATGCGAAAATTATTAGCATATAATTCCTTCCACTTACTGGGCAACATGTCATATAATTTTATTGACAAATACCTAAAGCAGTTTAAATTTTTTAAAGAGTGTGCAATATTTTTATGTCTGGTATTGTGAATAATTTGACGTGGATTACGTGGATAATTTAACGTTGCCTTTGCAGTGAATCAAGCAATGAGGAATAAAATGATTTCTACAATTACCTCAAAAAATTATGACCGCGGTTGGTAAAACGAATTCGTAGCTGTAATTCTAACATATCCACGCGACATAATGAACTATCGTCTCGAAAGATAATACCCTTCACGGTGCCCCACATAGATGTCGCCACCTTTTCGTCGATTTACGTTTCCAGAATTAAAATCTTTGTAATTTTCGCCGAAACATTTTATATAATAATTCTGATTTTCAATTCTCTTGCTTACGTGGAAATTTTATTGCAATATAGTGTTCGTATTTTTTTTCTTATATTTTAGTTATCATTAAATTTAGTGCTATAGTTTATATGTGTGCGTTATATTAGTATTTATGTAAACAGTACTTTATTTTTGTAGTTAGTTTTAGTTTAAATAATTGTTTTTATTTCTTCTTCTTTTCTTCTTTATGATTGTTAAGTCGAAGCATCTTAATTCTTAAAATTTTAAAGTCAAAATATCTAATCTAGTTTTATGCAAAAATTCCAATAAACGTAATTTGATTTGTGCCGTAAGGAGCAATAGAAATGCAACATTAAGAAAGAATAACTGAACAATTTCTTTAAATAAAGTTGAAACTTTTTTTTCCGAGATGTATGACATTTTCTCTATATTCTATGCTCTTTTTCCAAATATAGTTTGTGAGTTATTATCTTATACATCTAGATTAAGAAATTCTTACAAAACGAAAGTTTAAAAAGCTTTTGTGTTGCAGGTAACGGCTTCAACATATTTACTTCTTCAAATAACAACAACATACTTATTTCTGAATTTCTTAATACGGCATGGCAGGGCAATATTTTATTATATTCTATGCAAAAATTCCAATAAGTCCAATTCGATTTATGCCGTCATAAAAAGTAATAGAATTAAAACGTTAAAAGAAGGAATCGCCTGTTCTCTTAATAAAGGTGACAATTTTTTCCAAAGTGTGTAATTCTTTTTTAATATACATAAATTCTCAGTTGGCATTTATGTCTAATATTTTATACATCCATATTAAGAAATTCTTATAAAATTAAACTTAAAACAATCTTTTGTAATAGAAGTAAGTAATTAGAAAATTCTAATTCTTCTAATAATTATAGAAGAACTAATATCTAAATCATTTTTTAACACGGCACAGTACGGTTACGTAATTAAATGCTGATCATATTTCCAAATTATACCGTCCAAACACCATGCGAGTAATCGATGGTTAAAATAAGTAACAAAAGAGAGATACAACATATATACAATCGCCCCGAAAGCTTTTCCAGAAAAAAGAAAACAAGACAAGAAAAAACCTACTCTAATATGAAGCTGGATTTTTTTAATTTCAGGTAAAACTTCAAACCACCGTGGGTGGCTGATGCTTCGCAGGCGCTATAGATTTTAATTTTACTCGCGATGTAAAAACAATTTTAGATTCATTTTATGGTATGTAGAGGAAAGCAATAATATTGGGACCATTAGTATGGTGGCTAAATGTGCGGAACGCGTGGGCGGGCAAAATGCAAAGTAGTATACAAAGTCTGGACTGTTTGTGTACTACAGGGACAGATCCGCTTCTACCTAGTTAAAGTCTAAGTTTAATTATTCACTCGGTCTTGAACTTAGTGCATCGGTATGAAAATAAGATACAAAAACTTTCGAATACAAATTAAAAAAAATTAAGCAAGTATGTATTTTTCATGTAAGAAAGGTTGCTCTCTCAAATTTTCTATTCGTTATGTGATTCTGCATACACAAAAAAAATAAGATTCGATTTACCTATTCAGCAGGGTTTATGTATGTATGTATATTGAAAGGGTGATATTACACTGCGACCTAAAAGATCTATAGTGCCCCCTGTTCTTGCTGTTTTACAGCTGGCCTTCCAATCCTATTCCTTTCAGAAAGTGTAGGATATCAGAAGGCTCCAGGTTAGGTAAGTCTTCCTCTTCGATTTCGCGTGCTCCCAGGTGCAACGCCCTTGAGTTCCACAGTGCTACGTAATTTGAGAGGAGATTGATGCCATCCTGTTCCCCAATCAGCCTAGTCCGCCACCTTAGGATTTTGTTGAAGTTGTCTCCTCTCGGCCCGTGCAGTTAAGCCAATACCCCCCATCCCTTTCGGGACCTGGTTTAACAGTTGGGCTTTCGGTAGCCGAAAGCAACAACCGGCATCGTTGTAGAACCCTGTGCAATCCCTTAGCCACGACACGACAGCTCGGGCGAGGGGGGAATGGTTCACGGCAACGCTCTTCATTCACGCAATTTTTCCATGCCCCCGATTATGAAACGTACGCACCACCAAGTCTATTAATCCCAATAATTATTGCAATATAATTACATATTGGTGTTTGACTTGTTGATGAAATTTCACTGAAACTACTCTGTGAACTTTGTTGTCCTGTTTGATTAAAAAATGATTGAGTATTTCTATTGCGAAGTATTTGAAGAATTGCAAGGATTGCATGGTTTTTACAGTGAGAAATTAACAAATTTAATTTCAATTAATTAGTGTATTTCTGCTATTAGCTGTAATAATTAGGAGGAATTTTTCCTAAGAAAAATGTTTTCCCTCACGCAAGATTCGAACCTACATGCTTTCGTTTACCGGACGAGTGCTCAACCAATAGAGGAAATGTAAGCTCTAGCGTTTAACCGAACATATGTCGATAGTAGATCTTGAAAAGCCGGCAGGACGGCAAATATGCAAGGATTGCAAGCTTCTTGCAGTGAGAAGTTAACAAATTCCTGCCGGCACTAAGCATTTCACCTCTTTTAAACCAAATTTGGATTTCTTTAAATTCAACTTTATATTTAACTCCTACCCGCGCTCATTCCATCCGTGTCGTAAAAAAACCTTCTTCCTTCATAGTGTAGCTCAAAAAACTAATCTTATTTACAAAAATCAGGGCGTTTCTTCCACCAACCCCACTTTATGATATAAAAAAGATTATCCCTTTCGCTTACCGCCGTTGCTAAAGAACAAATATGATTACTTTAAGAAATAAATATCTTCTACACCTATCCGCACTACTTGATATTGAAAAAAGTGTTCCTTTCTTTTTCCGATGCTGTTAAAAAATAATTTTCGGAATTCAATAAAAACCAATGCGACTCCCCAACCAACCGCTAAATCCCTGATATAGAAAAAAAGATCCGTTTCCTTTCCCACCGTTGCTAAAAAAAACAAATATCATTGCTTTTAGAAATAAAGACATCCTCCCTATCAATCCCCACTGCCTGATATTGAAAAAACAGTATCTCTCTCCCTTCCCGATGCCGTCAAAAAATAATTTTCGAGATTCAAAAAAACTAATGCGTCTCCTTTACCAACTCCTCACCCTCTGATGTTGACAAAAGTTATTCATACCACTTCTTAACATTGCTGAAAAATATATTCCGTCATTCAAGAAAAAAATCGATACGACCCTTGAACCAACCATTCGACCCCTGATATAAAACAAACCTATCCGTTTTCCTTCCCGCCGTTGCTAAAAAAACAAATATCATTGCTTTAAGAAATAAATAGATCCTCCCTATCAAGCCCCACTCCCTGATATTAAAAAAGTATCTCTCTCCTTTCCGATGCTGCCAAAAAAGAATTTTCATGATTCCAAAAAACTAATGCGTCTAATGCACCAACTCCCCGCCCTCTGATGTTGACAAAAGTTATTCATACCTCTTCTTAACATTGCCGAAAAATATATTCCGTCATTCAAGAAAAAAAATCAATACGACCCTCGAACCAACCACTCAAGCCCTGAAATAAAAGAAACTAAACGTTTTCCTTCCCGCCGTTGCTAAAAAACAAATATCACTGCTTTAAGAAATAAATACATCCTCCCTATCAATGCCCACTCCAAAATATTGAGAAAAAGTGTTTATTTCCCTTCCCGATGCCGTCAAAAAATAATTTTCGAGATTCAAAAAAACTAACGCGTCTCCTTTACCAACCCCCACCCTCTCATGTTGACAAAAATTATTCATATCGCTTCTTAATATTGCTGAAAAATATATTCCGCCATTTAAGAAAAGAATCAATGCGATTCTCCAACTACTCAACCCCTGATATGGAAAAAATTATCCCTTTCTTTCCCGAATGAAAGCAATTATTTAAATGAAAACGATTATTTGAATAGGAATATTTTTTTGAATAACAGTAGTTATTCAAATGAAGAATAATTATTCAAGAGAAGAATAATTATTCAAATAAAGAATAATTATTGGAAAAAATGAATGAAATGAATGTGGAAATTCATTATTGAATAATACAATCAAGAATAAAAAGTTATCTATTATTTCTAAATAAGAATAAGGAAGCTGGCAACTTATTTTCATTCTTATTCTGAATAAATTTTGCCCAACACTGCTTTGTAGACCCCTTGCAATGTTACTTGAGGACACTTTCTGTTGTTGTGGAACTTTAACCTTCTGGGGTGTAATTTCGCTTAGAAATTCGACCCAAATTTTGTTTATCCATAATATTTGTTAACCGATCAGAAAAACAAAAACTTTCAATTGCGGATTTACACGGTTTGTGCAGCAAAAACCAGAGAACGACACGTTGTGCTTATTTGATCGAATTATCATCAAATACTGTATACAGAGATTTAGATGATTATAGAGGCTGTCAAAGTCAGTGTAAAATCATACTAAGCGATGAATGCCTATATGTTCCTGTTACTTTAGATATTACATACTGTGTATAAGTGCTAGCGACAGATTACGACTTTGTTTTTCATTTGCCATAAATAAATCGCTATCATTATTAATATTTGCGATGCTCGTGAGTGTAAAAAATAAATTCATATATACGTCCTTATTCTAATGAGTGGCTCTTTATATGTGGTTGTATTCTGTAACGGACTTCAAATGCTAACGCTAAACCATCATCATTTGCCAAGTTAGCTAGTGAACTATTTAGGAAAATGATTATAACACTAACAACTTTACTACTGGATTCTTCCTCTTTTCTAGGCACGGTCCTGGGATTTTGCAAACTACGATATCCGTCGACAAACCAACAAGTCGATTTGTAAGAACAAGATGGGGTCTGGCGCAGCCGCTCGACGTACACGGCTTTAATATCTGGATTTCTCAAGTGGTTCTCCGATCAGATTTTTCTTGCCAATACTGTCCTTAATTTGTATCAATGCAATATGATAAATTGCACTCTTTGACGTACAATCAACTATTCTCTTCAAGATATCGTAACTTGTTTCTCTATTTCTACTACAAAAACTGTTACATAGAATCCAGACCAGACAAATTTATTCATCCAGTGATATATGAATTTTCGTTCGATGATGCAGGAATTTTACGCGCACGCTTATGATATATGGACAGCTCATGTTAATAAGATGTGGAGTTGTAGTTATTATTTGCGTTTCTAGCAGTTTTTGGAGGAAGTTCACTGTCATGAGGAAGACCAATGGATGACTGTATAGACGAGTATTCACTACTCACTTTAATTAAAAAAAATAGGCTGTTTCTGCTTTACATAATACACATTTTAAAAATAGAGTTTGTTATTTATAATTTATACAAACTGCGCATTGATAATACTTAAGTGTATTATTTTTTATATATATACAAATGAGTACCCACATGTCTACAAAACGATATGAATTTATCAGTATCAATAAACCAATATTATTGACAATATATAATTAGTTTCCTTTTATATACTTACGAATAGCAAAAATATTAATAATGATAGCACTTTATTTTTGGCAAATAATTATTCTCTTAATCCGTGGTCACTTTGTATATACAGTATGTAATATCTAAAGTATTACGGACAATCTGTGTGAAGTGCACTTTTTCTTCTGCCTGTCCCCTGTCAGAGCAAAATATGCGCCTACATTCAACTCAAAAACTATCACATATTGACCTGGTGTAATTTTAGTCTGATTTTCAACATGTAATACAATCATATAGCAATATACAGAGTATCTCATTGGAATAAGAAAGTGTGAAAAGGCTCGTAATTTTGTGGACACCTGTATAATTATCCCAATCACTTCTGTTTAGAGTACCTACTTGATAACAAATAAAGCCACCATAATTTTAAGCAACTTTAATCGCAACATTTGTCATTCCGTGAGTATTGTAACATGCTATATATAAATAGCAGTCAAGAGGACGTTAAGTTGATGATAAAGTTCTGTAGCAAACGAGAACGACAGAGTTTCATTCATTAGAATTTGCGATTTCGCGAGGTTCCCTTTGAGGTAAATACATGGGTCATACAGAAGACGTTAGTTGCACATTCTGCCAAATAGATGACAAGCTCCAGTGTACTTTCTCTGCCATTGCGATAGACTGGCGAGAACAAGGTTTCTGGTACTGGTCTCAGGCAACCCTGAGCATATAGTTATGTGAAGAACCGCTCCCAAAGATAATAGATCCAATTAAGAAGACAAAGTTGGAGAGCGTCTTCTAAGATAAAGAGAATTACAATAGAATGACGCGGTAATTAAGTTTATTATGGCAACCCCAATCCTAATTTAGTCTAATCTAAGAGTAGAAAGTAACATGGATCAGCAGGACAACAACCGATAAAAGAGTCCTAAAAGAACTGAATTTCGCAAAGACCTACTGAGTAAAAACAGGAAGACTGCCAAAATGAGAGTAGGTCTACCGGGCGCACATTTTATATAATCAACAGTTTGGTTTGCGAGAAAGGAACCCTTTTTATTTCTAGTACTGTCATGAACTACTCGCACAGAATCACTTTAAATGATTTGACAGTCGGTCTGTTAACAGATCACTGTAGGCTAAATACGCATATATATAACAAAAGCTTGGCAGAGGAGGCTATTTGTACGTTCTGCCAAGAAAAGGAAGCAACCCCAGTTTAGTTGCTGTGCCACTGCGATGGCCCGGCGAGGAGAAGGTTTCTAGCACTGGGTACAGAAAACGCCAGAGCCAATAGCTAGACGACAGGTCTAATTAAGAACGCAAAGTTGAAGAAGACCTTCTAACATAACAGATATGAAAAGGTCGTGGTGAAACAGACCAGTATGTCAGTAGTCAGGCGTTGGGTTAGTTGTGAACAAAACGATTTTTATTGTGCGGAAGATACCATACAAAATTCTTTTAGTGGTAGGAAGAAGTGGACGGGAGCTTGCACACCTGGCATTCTGTGAGGTGTGTATTCGCGTATTCTACCGCTGTAGACCTGAAAGAGAAAAACTAGCACCTGGCGATGAGTTTACATGTAGCTAATGGTTTAAAAGTAGCGATTTCTAGGTGTTAAGAGAATCTGTCGTCACAGTTAAGGTTATTTATTAAGTTTAAGTTTAAGATTTTTAAGACATGCCTCCAAACTGTGTTCGTAGTAGCAATTTGTGAAGCTGCAAACAGCCAGAGGTGTAGTTTCCTTAGCTAAGTCTCCCAGTTGGAGAAGTTCAAATTTTGCACATTAGTTGAATATTGAGGAATATAGAAACTATGGTAGATAAACTAGCAAGTAAATCTGTGGAGTTACTCTCAGTTAGAGGACCTTGGGGTGGTATTTGGAAAGCTTGTAAACAGTTTATTGGCCGCAGAGCAACCATTAAATCCATTTCAACTCTATACCAAAATTCTCCTAAACAAAACCCGAAAATCCATTAATATCCATAATAACCTTAAACGTGAGGATGGATATCTTCTACCCAACAACTGGAAATCTCTCAATCTAAACAAACCAACTGTAAATGTCACACTCCACTGTACCATTACTGTTATTTGCGTATAAACTTATGTATGTATGTATGTAAATAGGAGAGTGATGTTACACTGCGGCCTAAAAGATCTGTTATGTCCGCTATTCTTGCTGCTTTACAGCTGGCCTTCCAATCCTATTCCTTTCAGAAAGTGTAGGATGTCAGGGGGCCCCAGTCTAGGTAAGTCTCCCTCTTCGATTTCACATGCTCCCAGGTGCAACGCCGTCAAGTTGCACAGTGCTAAGCAGTTTGAGAGGAGGTGGATGGGTGTTACATCCTGTTCCCCGCAAAATCTACATTCAGATTCCTTTTACAATCCAAGCTTACTCAGGTGTCCTTTCAGTCACCAATGGCCTGAAAGTATTCCTGTTAATATACGAACGTTGTTCTTACTCAGGTTGATGCATTCTGTAAACCTCTTCTGGTTATATGTTCCCAGAAGAATTTTACTTACTTTTCTCTGTTCCATTTCAATTTTTAGTTTCTTCAGTATTGTATTGCCACTTAACCCGCAAAAGGGTTCAGGTCCTACAAAATGCATTCCAGCCCCCTTTTTTTGCGAAATTGTCCGTTATTTCGTTTTCTTCCACTCCTATGTGACCCGGAATCCACAGGAGAGTTACTTTATTCCTTTTGCCTAGCTCATTTAATTTCCCTAGGCATTCCGAGACCATCTTGGAACTGATTTCATATGAGCTCAGCGCCTTGATGGCTGCTTGACTATCAGACATGATGATAATCTCCTGCTTTCCATAATTTCTACCCATATTGAACTGAACACATCTTTCAAAAGCGTGTATTTCCGCCTGAAATATACTTGGATATTTTCCCAAGCTTTCGAAATATGTGGTTATAGGCCCATAAATTCCTATTTCAGTTCCCTCTGCCGTTTTGGAGCCATCAGTATACTATTTGCATTTCTATTCAAGTTCAAGATGGTGTTATGATCCCACTCGCTCCTGTTACTGAGCTTTATGATGAATTCCTTCACAAAGCTGATTTTTTTAACATATCATCCCGGAGCAAATCCCAGGTTTGATCACCGTCAGGAGATTGAGGCCTATGCCTAATCATTCCTTCCTTGACCATTCTCAGTGTGGTTCTTTTTGCCACGCCCTCTACTACATTATGGAGAAGGGTAAGATCCAATACTACTTCGATAGCTGCTGTTGGGCAGGTGCTCATAGCCCTAATTATGCATACACTTGCTAATCTTTGCACTTTCGAGAGGTTAATTCTCGCGGTGGCCAGATTAGTTCTTTTGCTCCATGCTGCTGATGCATAAGTGATGATCGGTCTCACTATCGCTGTATTCATCCAAAGCAGTATTTTTGGGTTGCATACCCAATTTTTCCTTGCAGAGTTTCTGCACACCATCAGAGCTCATTTGGCCTTGTTGGTTACTTGTATGAATTAATACCCAGGTATTCTTCATACTCTAATTAGCAGCGACAAAAGCAACCTTGAATATGTTCCATGCAAATGTAAACGAAATGTAGGCCAAAAGAGATTCTACAACGCGTTTCCACACGGTAGTGCACTTGCTAGCCATATGTGTTGCTTTCACTGCCTGAGCGAGGCTTAGAAGTAACAAGCGTTAAATAAAGATAATTTAATATTTAACCCAAAAGCAAGTTAAACACGTTTTGTGAGGATCTTGACTTTCCACAAATTTAACCGTCAATATATTTACGGTAAATAAAGTTATTAATAACTTAAAGATGAAAGATAAAAGACCACAGCGCTCTCAATACCGACAATCCGGGACGGCACCCTTCAGTTCCATCATCTCGAGGTAAGAGGATAGCGTGAATACCTCATGCATGTATACAAACTAATTGCAACTGCAATGTTACTTGTTAATTTTTTTGTTGTAAATAAAGATTTTATTTTCCTTTCTGAAAGAACGTTTCCTAAAGGATGGGTAAGTGTCCATGGCTTCCTTACTTATCTTGGGCACTTGGTATTGCCAATTCTCTTTATAGGTTGGATTTACACGAGGATGTGGACTAATTAAATGTATCACTACTATTCTCTTTTATTTAAATGCACTGACATGAAGTAATAAGATAATCAATTTAACCTTTAATATATTTAATGGAGTAACGGACCATATCAAAATAATTTTACGGAAAGCAGTTTTGTAATTACAATAACGATAAACAAAATTACTTTCTTTTTAATTTCGTCATTACGGGTAATTAAGTACTACATTTTGAATAATAATCAAGCAGAAATTGCGTGTGGAATGCTGTATTATGTATATATCAATTAATTAAGCGGGAAAATCAGGCGGTTCGCATGTTACTCTGCCATATAGCCCATTCCTGAGGGTCGATATATCACATAGACATTCCAGTTCATTAAAGGAACATGATGGTATGTAATTCATGTGGCTACTTTTTCTTTCGGAAAGCCCTGTTTTAATAAAATTTTATGATTGCTTTATCTATAACAATTACTTCAACATATTAAGATAAGTGCGGCAACTTGATTTAAGCAATCTACTTATTATTAAGTCTGGTATGATTTTATACATAAATCTGAACTACCTGAAAAACCAATATATTTAAACCAACCAAATATATTTTGTTAAGCATATTTTCTTTGCAACAAGCATGCCCTTTGTCATTACAAATATACGTAAAAAATGTATACTATTGACTGAAACAAAATAGTTGGTTGGAAAGGTTAATATATTCAAACAAATTATTTAGTTCAGTATGGTCTTAACACAATAATATGGTTCAACTGTGTAAAAATGTTGAATTGGTTCAATTACTTTCACATTATTGAGACAACATCGGTACTTTATTAACTTAAACAAAGGCGAAATATGTAGTTGGTTGGGGGTGAAAATTTATTTCTAGCCAATGAAATGGCGAGTAGCCACCTGTGTCTTATCGTGTAGTACCTTTTTTTAGGTGGAGCACGGGGTTGGGATGATTTGTAATAATTTAGTTTTCATAAATAAAGTGTATTTGTCTTAGATTACTCCATCACAGGATTCTAACATGCAGGGACTGGCATTATTTTATTTTATTCACAATAAATTAGTCTTATTTGGTGTATCCGTTTAGTGTCTTTTGCGGTGATGGCTAATATTTCTGAATTACTGAAGACTTGGGGTCAACATATATAAGAAGGTAATAAATTAGAAAATATAGTTGAAAGACAGTTGTGACAAATGTGGATATTTAAATTTGTGAAATAAGAACACGTGGAGACCGTGGACTACCGATGAACATTCAACATTTAATACGAGACGATGTTGATAATGCAAGAAATCATTAGAGCACTGAAACACAGCAGATAATCCTGAATGCATACAATAATTTGAAGAGTGAGAAATATGGGACTAAAACAGAGACAATTGTTAGAACAACGAAATTAACGGGAGTGTCTTACGAGATAGTGCAAAAAAATCGTTCAGAATGGTGTATTTAAAACAAAAACAAGGAATGACAAGTGACAATCGAAGAAAATTTAGCTAGATTTCATTGCTTATACAATTCTCATTTTCTTTATTTGGTTTATATTTAGTTCATTTTAATGTTTAAAGTAATTTTATAGTGATATTTTTTTTTAGTTGTGTTTATTCTTATTTTTACTTGATATATGTATGTATGTTTTCTTGTACTTGGGTCAATCACCTGCTGGAAAATTAAATACTATTACTATAGTATATACAAGACGAGTAGGTATTCTTAGCCGATATTATACAATTACAATATGAATTTAAGTTAATTAAAACTTGGGATTTGAGATATATAAAAAAATATTTTTGGAATAAATTAAATACAAATGTTGAATATTTTATGTTCCATATATGTACCTAATAACCTATGATAATGTATTAGAATTTAAAATAGGTACTATTTGGTGTTTAGCCAAATTATATTCATAATACTTATATAATAATATAAATGTTCTCAGAATAGACTGTTAGATTTCGTTTTCTTGTTTATTAAAATTGATTAAGGAATAAAAGAACTGCCGTAACAGATATAAGGTAAGTAATTCTGACAAAATTATTGTTTAAAATAAAAAAGGAACGCAGTAACCTCAATTAAATATTTAGTAAAGTGAAGCACAATATATATTTTACTTAAAATAAAAATATTGTTAGTATAAAAAAATATATATTTCAAATAAGCAAATAGATCTGATTGCTTCAACAAAATGTTTTGTTCTTTGTGTGTTATTTCTATTTGAGTCAATAAAATTTATTGTTTGAAGTAAATATACCATTTGATCAATTTTACAAAATTTTATTTGACCTAAACATAACATTTCAATGAAATAATGAGTTATTTTAAGTATTACATACATTTAATCCAATAAAACTTTTCATTTGACCAAAATATTTTATTTGTTTAATTCTATTAAAGATATTGTTAAAACAAACAAATTTTATTAACAAAATTATTTGCTTCGCCAAACAATATATTTGTTTGCCCATATTTAAATAAAGATTTTAGTTAATACAACTAAAATTTGGTTGAGTCAACCAAATTAATTTTTCAGTGTAGGGAATAAACTGACAAGGAAACATTTCACTGTGATTATCGCTGATTTTAAGAAAATTTTGCATAGTTATGAGATCCATTGGGTGTTAGAAATCGCCGTACAGTGGGCGGAAATCGTGACATGTGGACTTAAGGGAAACTAATCGTTGTGTCATATTCTAGTAGTCGAAACATTACCTATATGTGATTTGTAAACTCAATAGTTAAAATGTTAGTGCGCAAATTTTTTGTAAATATCTATATAGGTAGGTAATTAAATATTTTTATCCTTATGAAAAAAACTGATTATATATTTGTATTCTATCCTTTCAAACGATTACTCCACACCCTGAACTTTTTTTTTATTATTAAAGAAAGCATAAACAAATAATGGAGACAAGAAAGAAGATCTTGGTTAAGGTACAACGAATGACAAAAATACTACGAGAAGGTTCTTCGCGAACATCCAGTCTGCAGCTCATGAAAGTGGTCCTGACAAAAATCTGAGCCAAAGTTTTCTGTTATGCTACAAGTGTTTACACCTGGTTTTCACATAAATTCTCTGAAACATAAGTATTTTAAAAATGTGCATAAATTTTACCGCAAATTATATGGTTGGTATTATACACCCTTGAGTGTATAAAATTCCCGAGTTTTTATTAAATATTTGGCCCTAATTACAATTGAAAAACAATCAGAAAAGCCGCCAAATCTGGAGACAAAGATCTACGGCAATATCATCGTGGTCATTCACGCAAAGTTTGTAGAAGGACCACGAAGTTATTTAAAAAAAAAATTATAGCTAATTGGAAGTCAATCATACGTTTCAGCTTATTTAGAACACACAAAACTTGAGTCATACATGCCAAACCTTTATTAAATTTAATAATATAAAATAAAAACAAAAACTACCGATAAGGAAAACATATAGAGTAAAAAATATGTAAGGTAATAACTTTCTTTCGAAATTTAAAATTAAATAAACATAAATCGTAACACAATAATGAGAAGTTTGACATCCGCTATTAGCAATTACTTCTTGTAGTCTGTTAGGCATTGCGGAACGATGAAAATTTTAAAACAAATGGACAGTAGATATGATGGAATGGACCTTTCAGTATTTTGTGCTTTATTGTAAAAGATCCATATATTACTACTGCGTGAAACTTTTTACGTTTTACTTTCTACTATTACTATTCTTGATTATTTAATAATGACATTAAGCTTAAATACTAAAATGACTTGAAACAATTATCCACTCAACTTTTTCCTTATTTTAAATATTTAGAAAGAAACAAAATGTTTACGTAATCAATACACGCATATTCATTTAAAAAAACCACAGTCAAAAAACTTCATTTGAAATCAAACTATTCCATAGTTAAATGTAGAAATATTAATTGAGAATGAAAAGTATTTCATTAGTGTTTATGTGTTTATAAGAGAAATTATAAACATTAAGACGTTTTTATTGGATAAGTTTGGGAATATTTTACAGAACACGGCAAACTGCTTACTGCTTCATCGCTAAATCTAGTGATATTGATAACAATAATAAAAATCTTATTTATTTCTTCTCTACTAATTAAGGCTAAAGGTATTAAATGCAGACGTAATATTTGCTGATAATTCCTGTTTCTTTACGCGATCTATTTACTTCTATTTAAATTTATTCCTCAAAAGTAGAACCCTTTTATCACATATTCAATACAGCAGATATTTTTAATATGTTCCGTAAAGATTATTATTATTATGATATTTTATATGAAGTTTTTTGAAAACGTATTAAGTCTCATTTGTCTGGACTACAGAAGCTCGTATTTAAAATGAACCATTTTATTGTTTAAGTCTCTTCGCATATATACCTTTTACTTCTGCAATTGTTTGTGTAAGAGTATAAAATTTTCCAAAATATTGGGTTTTTTGGAAGAATATAAAATATAAGAGCTCTTTCCTCTTCATATCTTCTGAAAGTAAATAAATGAAAACAAAACATGTACCTACCAAAATATGCAACATTGTGCAATTCAACTTTATTTTTTCCAAAATTTCTAAAAATATGCAATTATTTCAAGTTATTCGCATTATTAAATGGCGCACTAAATTGACTTTATTGGAAAGTATTTATTTTCGTTTTGAATTCTACGGTAAGAAGTAACAAATAGATTATGTCGTTGTTTTAATTGAGTAATGATCAATAATGAGTTGTTTTAATGTGTGTAACGTTACGTTTGCGTTTTTTTACCAAAAATAATGACAGTGGTATGCATGTCGATGTTCAGTGTTTCTTTACACAAGACAGTATTAAATTAGAGACAGTCAAATCTATGCTTTTGTCTGTTTTTTAGTTTTGACAAACCTATAAGGAGGATTCCTGAGAAAACTGAAAACAACGTAAAAATTTCAAGCAAAATCTGGTTTATTAAATTTGAATGATATCCCGAAGGTTCCTTTGTAAGTAGCACTTATAAAGCTCAGAAAACGTTTATCTAAAGAATTTTGTGCTTTTTTTTTTTAACGGTTGGATGTTTATATCAAATTTGTAATATAATTTGAAACAAAATTGCAATGGCCATTCGCTAATAGATTGTTAATGTTGTAGATAGATCAATCATTGTTAGATTTATTTAACAGTCCTCTAATGTGAATTGGCGACACTCAAGTTGTTTACTTCTGCAAAATAAGCTGTGCATTTCACTTTAATTATTCAATAATGCTATTAACGTTCCAGTCATTTTGGTTTGGAGTTTCGAAATGTCGCTAATGTAACTAATGAATTAATTTCTATTCGTGAATAGTTTCAATTTCAAATTGCTCGATCGAACCAACATTATTGTATTAAGCCATAAATTTCATTTAATCGCCTCTGCCACATTAGATAATAGACTGATAGTGACAAGTATGTCTATACACATGATTGGTTGGCACCTCATTAAGTTGTTTCAGTTTATCCGATACGGAAATCGTCATCTGAAATTACTCGGTTGGTGAAGCATTGTAACTTCCACCAATAATAATAATCCTTTATTTCCCAGAAATAAGTTTACAAAACCTATGGAATAATGTCAAAAGTGAGAAAATTATAATTTAAAAGCTAACTAAATAACTATTACTAATAAACTAATGTATTAGTAAAATATTCTTCTATGGTATAGTATTGTATACCTATCAAATAATGTTTTAATTCCATCTTAAATGTATAAAGATTTAAATTACATCTTCCATAAGGAAGTTTATTATAAATTTTAATCCCCATGCAAACGATACTATTGGACGTGACATTTAGTCTATGAATGGGTAAGTGTATATACATATATACGCATGTCATAAGCATGCACAGAATTATTCTCCCGCCAGAACTTTTGTTCATTTTTATGGATGTACAAAGATATCTCTAGTATACAGGGTTATTATTGTATAGCACTTTTTAAAAAAGGGGTAAAAGATATACATGAGCAATGCCTATATACAAGAAATTACGGTTCTATGTGCATGTTGTAATTTTCCAAATTTTAGGGCCCAAAATGTAGTTAAAGACGGCCCACATCTGTGTTGACCATTTGTATACACATAAATCTGATAGGAAATTAATTTCAACCATCTATAAGTAAACATCGAAAAAATTAAATGCTAGGCATAGTGAATTCATTCAAAGCAGATGTTATTTACACAAGATTTAAACTGAGATAAGACGGAAGCACCAGAATGCAAACAAAGCAGTCAGGTGTTTTTTTTATGATGTACTTTTGCCATGAACTCGTGTATCGCGTAAAATAGTAGTACATTTTTAAAGGTTAAATTTGTTTTAAAATAATCTTATTATGTTTGCAATAAAACTAATGTATGATTGTTAACTTTATGTAGCGTGTTTCAAATCTATACGCTGCCATTGCAAACGCATCCATCCACTGCAAATAGCAAGTGCACACTAAATGTAATCCCAACGTTCAAAGTGTAGCGACGACCGATGGTTCACCGGTATGCTAAATGAGTCAGGGCCGGACTCCAATAAAGAAAAATCATTTTCTCGGTACTCCGTGTACTTAGAACCGTAATTTTTTGTATATAGGCATTGCTCATGTATATCTTTTACCCCTTTTTTTTTAAAAGTGCTATACAATAATAACCCAGTATACAGATATACCACCGTAAGCAGTTGAAGATCTATGAAAAGAAGCCTGCATGACGTTCTCTGAGAAACACCCACCATGGCTCAAATTGCACTTTTTTGAGAGATTACAATTTTGGTTATGGCTGGACCCCATACCAACAAACCATATCTTAAGCGCGACTCAATATCAGCTAAATAAACTATTCTTAATACATTTAAATATATCATCTGTTTTAAATGAGGAAGTTTATATATTGATGACGTAATCCTGGAATTCAAATCATTAATGTAAACATGCCATTTTAGCTTCGATGAAAAATGTGTCTATGATGAATAATAATGAAGTCTAAAGTTTTAATGGAATTAACTGAACCAATAGTTTCTTTGTCAATAGTGGGAGCCAATTGGAACAAAATACAATATTTTGTTTTAGTCGCGTTTAGATACAGCTTATTGGAACTGAACCAAGTGTCATATTTAACGCACAGTTGTTTGTTTGTATATTTTAACGTCATTATTCACCAATACAGTGGTATCATCTGCATATACCACCACTCTATAAGCTTTCAAAAAGATGGCTACGTCATTAATAAAAATCGAGAACAGCATCGGTATCAGGACAGCTTCCTGTAGCACACCCACTGTTTTTATTTGTAGTAAGGGAATATTATTTGCATAGATTACTAATAATAACGTTCGGAATTATTCAAAGAGAACTCTACTTAATTTTGAATTGTGATTTTCGTCAAATATTATGGTTTTTTTTTTCAGAATACTACGTAAGGTAACCTAAATATGTGGTGATTTAATGCTATATTTTAATTTTCTCTTCGCAGTTTTGTTTTTTTTCCATATTTATCTTATTTAGAGTTTCTTGAGTCACATATTAAACCAGAATGTATATGCGTATATCTTTTATAATTTGGTACAATATACAGATATTAAATAAGTTAGGTGTGCGCTGTAATGGAAATTAATTTCAACGAGTTGGAGCGGATACTAGACAAGTAATACTACTGCACAAGATATTTAGATTTCAGATAGTTACTGTAAAAAGTGCTTGGAACGATAACCGGTTAAATTGTTGGATGAACTAATACAAAATGACCATTATTCAAAATTTTAATTACTTGATTGTAAAATTATATACACTGAAAAAACCGATTTATTTGATAATAACCAAATTTTGTTTTATTGTTTGTTGTTCAGGAGAGCTAACTGAAATATATGCTAGGTAATTAATTAAATTTCACTCTTGATTGTTTAATGCTTCAAGACAAGAACGGCTATTTTCAGTTTGATTCCTTGATTTCCTTTTATATATATTTCGAAATCCCTTCAGCGACGTTTCGAAGAAACTTCAAGTTTCGGTCGAAACCTTCCTGACATTTTAACATAAAAAAATAAAGGAATCAATATCTCAAAATAGCCGTTTTATCACCAATAATGAAATGTACACTAAAAACTCAAAGGAAAACGTGTTGTTGGCTGAAAACGTCATTTGTAGAAGCAACATACTACTAGTTTTATATATTATTAGCTATAAAGCGTTACCTATCCGTTTTCAGATTATTAGAGTAAACCATAGTTTACCTATATAAAGATAGGTGTACCTATAATTATTAAACTATTACCAAAACAAAAACAAAATCACTGTTTAAATAAAAATTAGCTGGTTTAAATTAAAATATCGAAAATGACCCTTCCCGAACTCAGGAAAATAGATTAAGTAAGGGTCCGTTTGTTAGCGAATTTTATTACTGTTATCATGCAACAGAACAGTAGACAACAAAGGTCTTTCAGCATTATGAATATTGAGTTTGCATCCAACTATCATATTGCAAAGTAGTAAATACACAAGAAGCATTGAATAAAATGCAATCACTAATACTCTAACATCAGTAAAGTCCCTAGAAGGAATATCTAGATTATGTGTAATTGTAATAAAAAATAAAGGCGGGCACATTGAGGAATTTCCAATTTAAGTAAAATTATGTTTATCTTTGCTCTTACCTACAGTAGACAATATCCCCCACAATGCTTTTCCAGAAAAATTAACTTCTGCTGATGTAGCACCTGAAAAAATGAAATTACCATATTTAAGCAGCAATACAAACGTTTCTAGATTTTAATATCGTGAACCAACACCTTACAGCAATTCGGTAGAAGGGGATTTGATTATACATATATAATATCGTGAACAGGTTTTGGGAACTCTACTAACAAACCGGAATTCACAGAATTTAAATTTAAAAAAAGCGCTAGTAAGTTTTACTTCGTGATTAATCCATTTCAATTTTTTGAAGCCATTAGTCTACGACTTTATTTCCTTCCACGCTTGGTCACATCTCAAAATAGTCTTTTTTTTTATTAAATCCACTTGATACCAATGATTATAATAATAATTTTTATCTCCTTAAGAATCATAGCGTCATATTCAATTGCATGACACAAAATTAAAAGCAGCAGAATTAAAAAATTAAGGTATTAAGGATTCCTTTAGAGAATAAAAAAAAATCTTTCTCAAAAGTTTTAGTACCTTCTACGTAGGTATTAATTATTGATATTCAATTTTAATTTAATTTAAATAAATAAATAATTACATTATAGGTACACATATTTTAACCCTACAGAAGCATCAAAAAACCTTGTAGTTATTAGAAGTAGGCGACATATAGGAGTAGAAGTCAATAGAAGATTTTGTTGAATGCTGGTTTCGCCAATAAATAATATTATTGTTGGAAAAGGTCTCTGAATCTTGTTGCTTAGCTTAACATGTTTTGACATTTTAATTTATCAAAAATTTTGTAATCTTAAGATGTCCATAACTTTAACCTCACAAAATCATAAAGGTAAGTCAGTCACCTAACTTATGTAAACTGTTAAATTAATCAATCAATATTCCAAACAATGCTAAGTGGTTTAGAATGAAAATGTTAAATTTTATTCATTACCACTACATACAGTCCCTTGCAACAACAACTGTCATACTGAAGTCGTACTTTTCAGTTTTCGCTGTGTTAGTTATACAAAAAATTACAATACAGTTGAGCTGCTAAAAACCAAAAAAAATAGAAATATGTAATTCAGTTAAACAATATTTGGAAAATCGTGCTTTTTTTATTTTTTTTTTAAATATGTTTATAAAAAAATGCACACAACCTCAAAATTGAATTCGACGCAACTTTTTCAAATAACTTTTTAGGATATCATGTCATCTAACCTCAGTTTTTACAGATTCATGACATATTTTTTGAATTTACTGCCATACTGGTGGCCACGTGATTTGTGTTAAAATGAATTTTGGGGTTCCTAGACATGCAGAATCTATCCCACCAAAAAAGTTTTAGCAAGAAAAAAAAAATGCAAATTTATGTTGCAATATTTATACCGGTCACTGTAAATAGTATTGTGAAATTTTGCTTATAACTAAAGATAATTATTTGCTACTATGTTAATAAGAAGCAGGCATTAGTTATTGGCTAGAGAAAAGAAAAACTTAAACATTAGAACTGCATGATGAAGTTAAAGACAATCAGTGGAAAGTAGCAAGTTATAATGGAATGTGGGAAGGAAATCTAACTCAAGATTTACATAATGACTTAAAACCCAAATATCAGATATTGCAAGGATGTGACATCGTAAGTTAATTATTCTAAGTCTTAAATCACGCACTCTCACAATATTGATAAAAATGATGAAAAATATGTCACCACCACCAATTGTGTGTTATCCCAAACGACTCTAAGCAAAAAATAAGGAAACAAGGTCTAACTTCTCATTGATTATTTCATGACCACTTAACCTACACAATAGATCTTTGATGGTAAATTACCTAAGACCAAATACATAGCGATCAAAGCCGATTATTTAAATGGTTTAATTTGGACATAAATCTAGTATTTCTTTGTCTGTGACTGTAGCGGCGTTATAAAATAGAGAAAAATAGTTTTCTTTGAGTAATTTACGTTTGATATCATATATCTAGACAAATATTTTTCCGCATCAACGTAAATTTATTTGGATAAAGATTTCTTTTTTAACAGAAATTTGATTGCTTCAAAGAAAACGGTACATTAATAGTAAGCTATCATATTTAATTCATATAAACTTTCTTCGGGTGGAATAAATTGTTTCAAAAGACTTTATTTCTTTGTGAGAAAAATATTCTTTCTCATTGTACGAAAGATTAAAATGCCGGTAATACGGCGTATATATTCCGAAGTGTGAGTGTTTCTCTATTAGTTTTCTATGTTTTTTATTCTAATATTTCAATTTGTATTTATTTCTCTGATGGGTAAAATGATTAAGTTTAATAATAAAGTTAACGAATACTAACATCAATACGTGATAAAAGAACACTCTTCAGGTACAATTACAATACAATAAAATGATGACTAATGAGAAAATCTTATGTTGTTTTCCTAAATTTTCCAACGACGCCGACGTTTCGACCACAAGTATTGGTATCTCTCGAGCTATAAATCCAATAATTAAATTGTACCAGGAATGACGTGAAAAACAAGGGTTAATTACCTGTTGATTAAACAAACAATAGTGTGAAAAATATATAATTAAACAATGAATTAACGAATACTAGAACGATTTCACACAGTGTAAAACGAAGTAATTAAGACAATTAAAATCACGTGTAAACGGTTACAGAGCAAACGACAATGAATGCAATGGGTCAAAATATGTGTTCGTGAAAAAATGTAAAACGACAAAATTGTGTGTCACAGGTAAAAATAAACATGAATGATAAAGAGATAGAAGTAAGCTCCAAAAGGAATTTTAACTGTGTTTTAATTACTTTCTTTTACACTCTGTGGAATGGTTTTAATATTCGTTAATTCGTTGTTTAATTATATATTTTTGACACTATTGTTTTTTCACAACATGCTTTGTACAGCTTAATTACATCATTTCTAGTTTGATAAAGACGAAAGCTTATGGTCGAAACGTTGCTGAAAAAATTAACAAAATAATTAGGAAAAAATGCTCATTAACCGTCGTTTTACTCTAATTCACTATGCGTCAAAATTGATAAAAGGCTCTTATTTTTCATACAAATGAGGCTAATTCTTTAGCTGCTGAATTAGGTTATGGAGTTCTAGCATACGCTAAAAAACCGATTTGTTTGAAGGTACTAAAATTTGGTTATGGTTTCTAAATAGTAGATTTAATATGGACCAACAAATATTTAATAAAGTAAATAAAGTAAAATCCCAAAAAGCTTGGTGTATTAAGTGAATTGGAAAATAATATTTGGTTCGAATTCCAATCTTATTTATTTTATGTACATGTTTCGATTAAGTTTAATGACACATCATTTATATTAATCGTTGATGGAAACACAGCGAAAAATATTTTAAAATAAATAGGATTGGAATTCAAACCAATTATTATTTTTCAATTCAAACAATATTTGTTTAGGAGTGTCAAATTATCTGCTCTTCATATTTTGGTTAAATTTATTACATATATTGTTAGCATAACTAAACGAAATATTTCAATGATATAAATCAGATTGTCACATATACCCTGCTATAATAAAAATTTTATTCGAAATAATCAAATCATTTTAGTTAATTCAAATATATATTACGGTTAAACTTCCCAAATTTCGAACATTCCATTTAAATAATATTTAATTGAATGAACTATAATCTTTATTTATGATTTAACAAAGCACCTCTTTGAGTGCATAATTTGGAGGGCATGCGGTTGGTATTTTAAACGCCCCGGGTATTGGGAATTGATCACAGGAATTACTCCGCCAGTGTAGGATGCGGTGAAGGGAGTCGCCCTTTCAATGATCACGGCACCTGTTAGATGTCTATATGGCAAATATACTAGATACTATGTTGTAATCGCTGCTATTTATACCAAATATGCTCTGTTAGTAGAATGGAATAAGAGAAGTGCCATCTATACGACAATCTCTGTAAAACATACAAGTATTTTACGTATTTGCTATATTGTATGGAGGGAAACTACTATAAGAAAATGTTCATGGTTGGCACTCCGAAAAAACAACTTTGTTGATTTAACCAAAAATAGTGTTACAGCGATTAAATGAAGTTATTCTCAGTAATTAGGTACAGAGAGTTGAACGTCTAAAATATTTCATTAAGACGACAAAATGATATTGTAGTTGCAGTTCCTTACATAATAATTTGATTGAGATAACTAAACTTGCTACTAAACTGACTAGATATTTTTATTGCTGCAACATTGGATTTAATCTTAGTTTATATGAAATAACGAATCATCTTGTTGAAACTAAGTTCTTCTTGACAAAATATATTTTGTTGCCGCAAATAAATCGGTTTTTCTGTGTATTAAACTATATTTAGGATGGGGGAAGACATTAATCTATTAATATGTTGTTATTGTAAACATACAATTCATTAGTCGAACTGCGACGCACAATTAGGAAATCGTGTTTATTTTCATTTATTATTGAGCATATTGTTTCTAGTTATAGGTAGAATTTAAAATCGTTGTATTGATCATCTTGAGCGCAAAATTGGTTTCATGAAACTTAAGTACCGAGATAAATTGTGTCGAATCACAATTTCCATTTACTATGAACTGTAAGCGCTCGAATGTATCCAGAGATTTATACTTTATAATGTGCTGTAATGTGTTTGAAATAACTTGTTTGGCACAGTATCGTATGCGATTTGTGGTAACTCACAAATTGCTCTCCAATGCGACCGACCGCCAATGTAGAATCAAAGGGTTGAATAAAACGGTTCAAACAAGTTCCCTTTGAGAGGAAACAAACTCTTGAATAAAAATCAAACGGTTGAATACGTTTTCGGTTTACTGCTGTCCATATAACCTATTGTTCGGAGTTATTGTTATATATAGTATTGTTCGTATGTAAACCTGTGTCGAAAGTTTTATAACTCAATGTTAGCGAAGAATAATATAATACACAACGAGTGTAATCGCTGTTTCTGTTTGCCAGTGCACCCAAGCATGTCGTTACAGCGTGTGACATTTCCCCATCTTAGCAAATAATAATAATTCCTAGCATTCTTATTTTATCTTATATGATTAGCACATAAGATAGCAACACTACAGCCTCACTCTCTATAAAATTTGAATGGATAAAATGGGATATTTTGAAAGAGTAATATAAGGAGCTTTTATCAACGACTTAAGCCACTACAACAAATCTCCTTTAACATATCGCTCGTTTGATTTTGGGAATCACTGCATTAGGAGCAAAAGATGTGAAAAAAATTACCCCCAAATAAAAATATAAAATAAACGTGCCTGCTGCATATATTTTCCATTTTTCCTTTGCAGCTGCACCTAAACAAACTCACTAATTGTGAGCGAAATTAATTATAAATTCACCGTTACAATATTCTCTTTTATATCCTAGTGTTTTTACAATTACGGCTGAGACGTATATATAAATAATCATGAAGCTGAACTACTGTGAGTAAAAGATAGATTTTATTTTTTGTTAATATATCCTACTAGACAGAAAAGCAGAAAAATATATAGAATAACCTCAAATGCCTGCATTCTTATATTACACAAAATTGTTGGGTTCTTATATCAAACTCAAAAAAAAGAACATCACTCAAAAGGAGAAAATAATGATGCTTGTGAGTCAGCAAAATTAGCTGCTGATAGTACTTATTCGCCTCAAATTCAGATTTAGGCTTCAAATCAAAGTATTGTCATTGTATAATTTACTAATTTGTAGTAAGTTGAAATATTGTTAGGGTCTTTTTCGTAATACATTAGAGATGCGAATGAACCGAATTGGTTTCTTCTATAACTAATAGATAAAGAAACGTATTCTATAACAATAACAATCTAGAAGAATTTAAAAATATTTAGATGGGAGTAGGTATAGGCTATCTTTCGCCATACTCGTAAGTCTATGAATTCTACCTAAAACTTCAAAATAATTTGCGGTGATAGCATCAGAAACATCATAGGTCCAAGGTAGAGCTGGGCAAAATACATTTCAAATCTGTTTTAAATATAAAATACATTTATTTAAGGTATTTAAAATACAGTACTATAAACAAAGTATTTAAAGAGACTAAAGTATTTTAGTAATCTCTTATGGGCTGTTATAGGAGAAAAGCCTTATGTTTTCCTTCATATTAATGTAAGTAAAATATGTTCAATGCTATCTAAGAAAAAAACACTATTGTGTTTTAGTATCTCTTTATTCACATTTTCAATTTATTTTAAATAAATAAGCACTTCAAGAAGTTTATCTAATAACCAACTTCTTGAAGGAGTATGTATAGAGCTTGCAAATGAACTCTTTTTCAAAATAGTGTTTCTGTTCGTTTCCTCGCACATCATACAGAGAGCAGTTACGTTATCTCTGTTCAATTTTGGTATTTCGAAATATTTCCTATTTAAAATCGTGGGAACATTGTCAATTTCGTTATTATTTGTTTCCATCATTTCCAACAATTTCATTAAAATGAGATTGTAATTAGCCCGGCTGATGGTTTAGAGGCTTGCACGCTTGGCTATCAGTCGTGGGGTCCTCGGTTCAAGCCCGACGGACTGTTCTCAGAGTGAAGTGTTCGTGGTTTCCCTTACTCTTTGGCAAATGCTGAGAGACGAATATCTTAAGTCGCTCCACGGGCGCAGACGTAATAATAACTCATGGCTCGGCTGATGCCCCCTATAATTGGCGAAACCTGTTGGGGATGCCAAGGCACGAATTATTAATAGTTTAATAATTAAAGTAAGGTTAGGGAAGCACAGAGCCCCAAATATACGGTATATTATTAAATAAATATCGTTCGCACGATGTGGTAATACCGGTAGCACTGTCCATGTAAATACACTACCGCGATTCTGGCATGCGTTATTTTCAAGTGAACTATGTACTATGATGACCTCATGACGCTCATATTGTAGTAAATAAAGTAATTTTTGTATTTCAAAATACACAAAATACCTATTTCAAAAACATATTTCAAATACAAAATACATAAAAAAAATTATTTCAAATAGTATTTCATGCGCGCAGCCTTGGGCCAAGGTACTGGCAGACTCTCAATATTATTCATCAAGTATGTAAATTTGTAACATTAAATAACACAATTTGAATTTTCAGTGTTTGTTGATGCCCATATAAGAAATTTGTCAAAATACTCTTTAATTGTTAATATTTTTAGTATTTCTGATGTTGGTTGTACGAATTCTTCCATTTTTTTTACAGTTCAGACCAAAGAAACGAGTTGTGACAAACATTTTATTGATTTGAACGAATCACTTTCTACAGCACCAGTACAGGTTTCAAAAGCCAAAGAAAAGAACAGAGAAGTTACACAAACTCATATCTACGTACGTTCATGTTGTATCTTGGTGTAGTTTCTTTGTATATAACTTTGAAATTTTCAATTTTCTGTTTGTGGATTACTTTTTAGAAGAATATATCTTCCTAAAACAACAGTAGGGGGGAGGAGTATCAACCTCATCAAAAGACCAGGTTTCATCTGGTACGGATAAAATATTACCTGTCAAAGGGTCTCTACCTAGAGTTACAGATACTTCAACCAACTGGAAGTCAAAAGCTAGACCACAAAGAAAGAAAAAGAAAACATGCATCATGTGGAAGAAACAATGAATCAAGAGCATATGGATCTGG
The DNA here is from genome assembly GCA_004143645.1 of Protaetia brevitarsis. Classification (NCBI taxonomy): domain Eukaryota; kingdom Metazoa; phylum Arthropoda; class Insecta; order Coleoptera; family Scarabaeidae; genus Protaetia; species Protaetia brevitarsis. The sequence continues at coordinate 721,610 of RXPK01000212.1, forward strand.
AGCATCAATTTCATGCAATTCACGATGAAAATCTTCACTGGAAGAATACTATAAATGACCTACCAGAGCCAAGATACAAGAACTTACTTCAAGGGCAAAGATATCCACAACGAATCTTTAAAAAGAATTTAACACATTTAACTAATGTTGAATCCATGGATCCTTCAAAGAGGCCAAGGGTACTAGCACTTAATTCAGGATAGTGGGAACCAGTAAAGGGGAAGGAAAAGAGTCCGGAATATCGGATGCAAACTGGTTTATTGTAGAATCTTCGAAGTACCCAGAAATACCTAAAAATACTGGCGTTCACCAACTTTGGTCGAAGGATTTAATTATCGGATCGGCATATTTAACTTGATAACCATGACCTATCACGAACAAAGAGCTGCCTATGTAGTTTATATTTATAGCGGCATTAGATTACAGTCTAAAGTACCACCTTTAGCAAATTAAATGCGAATCTAAGCTCCACAAATCCTCGGTTATTAATGCAATCGAAGCTACAACACACTGTGAATAGTAATTAAAAATTATTTGCAAACAATTCTGAATTATGTATTGTTCGGTAGGCAGTACCTGTAATTTTGGTTGCATAAATAATCGAAGATTTGTTGAGCTTGCTACAATATATTTTTTTAGGTTGAGTTTATATTCATTATCTTCCGTTTATTAAATAATACTACAGTATATATTTGTAAATTGTGATTTTGACAGAGAATAATGGACATCGCATACGCTGCCCGATAAAAACTTCACCGCGATCTACTTTATTAAAGGCTACAATTTCAGGAAGGCAATATGAGTGAAACCGCATTACATAATTTCGCAATATACTACGGCGTACACCGGGGAAAACAAAGGGGCTTTGACTGTCTGCTATCGAAATTAAGTACGCTCTGAACAATCAAAGAAATCTCCGGAGACAATGGTTTCCTCATTCTACACACAACGTCAACGAATGGTAAACTGATTTAATAATCCCCGTTGAAACAACTTCCGCATTTCAGTGGACTCAATTTCTTTGCACATATGTACGTAACGTAATATCGGAAACGGTAACTGAATTTCACTCTAGTATCGATACAATCTATAACATTAATTGGAAAGTCAACCACTTTGGCTTCGAGAACTTGATGTGTATATGTGCACGGTTTTTATTCGTCACAACTTTCGTTGTAACAGAATTTGATAACATCCGCAATCAATTACATTTTAAATGGTCTTGCAAAAGGATCTGACATACAGTGAGTCTGATATAGCTCTTGATACCTTTAAAATACATAACTGGATTGATATACTAGATCCTACCTCTCAACCATTCGCATATTTTTTGAAATAGAATTTTTTTTATCTCCGAAGGTTTTATAGGCTCCTAATAGATAATTCTGGTGTCATAAACTCTTACAAAAGAAATGTTTTACTAAGTTATGGTTAATTTTTGTGTTGATAAAGTGTTTTCAAACTCATTTTATGTTTAAAATGTTTAATATAAAAAATAATTACAAAATTGAAGATTTTTTTGAAAAACGATGTAACTGCTCTAATTTAGTTGTATACATAATAAATGTCTATTTAATCTTTATAGCTGTGTGATGTAATGTACAACTCAGAGAGTAGCAATTTTCTTGACAAGGATTTGTCAGGGCTTAAACGCGATAAAGATTAAATAAATTGCATAGGAGATGAAGATAGTATAGTTTAATTGTAACCCTGTAGAAACCGGTTTTGTTTTCTAAATTTTATTTTTTCTTAATGAGGGGTACATAAAAGATGAACACTTAAGAGATTCGTAAATGAAAAATACAAGAATCGATTTTTGATACATAAGTTAGTGGAAACATTTTTTGACGTCACATCTCAGCGGCGTACTCCACACGCATGAGATCGGTCGTCAGTGTCATTTGGCCGACCAATGGAACCATAACAATCAATACACTTGTTAGTATCGTTAGCTCATGTTTCGTTGTTAAAAACAATTGGTACAATACATGCAGACAAAAATGCACCAAGAAAAATAGTCTGGCAATGAGGATACCTTCTATTCAAAATTATGTGAAGCATTTGTTGCAGTTAACATTCCTTTGTCTAAATTGCAAAATCCTGTTTCGCAAAAATCTTTAAATAAATACACCAATAGGCATATCCCTCATGAAACCAGGCTCTACCCTACCTCAGCACCTCATCGAAGTGATGGATTCTATAAAATCTAAAACAATTAAAACTCCTTGATTGGTCCTCACTCACAATCTCAGATTTATTTAGTATTAATAAACTTTAGCGACCAGTTTCGGGAATAGACTCCCATCCTCGGGCTAGCTGGAAGCCAACAAAAGCACAAATACAAAGTGAACCATACAAATTTTTAAAATGAATGTATAAAGTAAATGTTCAATTAGATGATTACAAATGTTAGAATTAGAATAGGAAAAAGGTGACAAAATATATTTTACTTACAGATAGTATAAGTTGCAAAGGAAAGAAAATGTATAACAAACTAAAACTGTAATAATACCAGCTACTGTATAAATTGTAAATTGTGTAGGCAAAACTATACGGAATAATTAAAAAATTAAGACGGACACACATGTTAAAATTGTAAAGATAAAACGTGTAATACATTTTTTTTGTATTTGTTTAAATAAATGTTTCTTTTGAGAAGTGGGATAAAAGGAAATCGAGCGCGACGCGCATCTATAAATCAAAGTAAAAATAAAAGTTATAAATCAAGAGTAAATAGTATTAGTGACATCTACAGTCAAAAAGTCTCTTCTTTTCACAGTTACTTACATAGATTAGTCAATTTTACCCTTGTCTACTGAATCATTTGATAGGGAGCTTAATACTATTACACAGACTGCCATTATGAACGACTTCGATGTTAACATGATAGACAGGTTGCTTAGAAAATGTCAAAATAGAAGACTTGAAAGCTTAACTTGTACGAATAGGTAACACTTATTCTCCTTCTGATAGTCCCAAACAGTATGTTTCCTTACCCTTCATCGGCCCAATTTCCTATAGGATTTCCAATATCCTTAAACCCCATTTCAATATTGCCTTCAAAACTTTACACCCCTTACGTAATGTGTTAATTAACAACAAAGACAGAGTGAAAGATCTGAAAAAAAGAGGAGTCTATAAATTAATATGTGATTCCTGCGGTTGTACTCACGTGGGTAGAACTAGTAGGGATTTTCAAACGCAAATTAAAGAACATTTTCGGTGCGTCCAAAATGGCGCTAGTGGCTTTCCCACTTCGCCAACCACTTGAGGGAGAACAAACACCATTTTGATATTACTAAAAATTTATAATAACAAACTCTCTCGCAATGGCCAATTACATTTTGATACAACCCCTACTTAACCATCCAGTTACCAAACCATTACTGGGTTGGTAACTGGAGACCGTCCCCTGAAAAAGCATCTATACAACACAGGCCGGGTAAGCGAACCGATGCGAACTACAGGAGGAAAATGAGTTTACATGTAATCTGCACATGTGAGGAACTGAAGGTTCTCAGGCAGAAATATTTCGGAAGAGATCTATTGGAGCCCTCGAAGGTTCTCAAGTTCCCACTGGGCAAGATACTGGGCTTTATAGAGAACACCAAGCTGCTCGAGTGGAAATAAGAGAATTAATAGGGATGGTACAATGAGCACCGAGCTCAAGTGCCCGGACATTAAGTGCCCACCCTAACTTTAATGAATGAATGAATGAATGAATGAATGAATGAACTCCTACTTACGAATTTCTTTTTCGTTAGTCGTACAGTTGACTAACTTAGATTACTTTCTTGCTAATATTTTATCTAAGACATTTTTGCTATTTTACCCCATCTACGTAAAAGTTATAAACTTTTACTTTTACTTTGATTTATAGATGTCGCGTCCCGATCGATTTCTTTTTATCCCACTTCTTAAAAGAATTTTTTTTTAAACAAAAAAAATGTATTACACGTATTATCTTTACAATTTTAATACGTGTGTTTGTGTTAATTGTTTAATTATTCCGTATAATTTTCCTACATAATTTACAATTTATACAGTATATGGTATTACTACAGTTTTAGTTTGTTATACATTTTCTGACTTTTCCTTTGCAACTTATATTATTTGTAAATAAAATATATTTTTTCACCTTTTTCTTATTCTAATTCTAACATTATTTGAAATCATCTACTTTAACTTTAACTTTATACATTCATTTTAAAATTTTAATTGTATGGTTCACTTTGTATTTGTGCTTTCGGTGGCTTCCAGCTAGCCCGAGGATGGGAATTGTGTTTACAAGACGTACCCGCACAGTTTCATTTTCATAGGTGTTCAGATAAATCGAACCATTACTTACATATCTGCTACGCGGTCTCTATGCAAAATACCCTACAATACGGTGCCGCTTTCTCGATAAATGTATGAAGTTAAAATATGTTCCTACTAACACTATACATAAGTGATCTTTAAAGTGCGCAATTTGACATCTTCTTTACCGACCAGACGTGGTAAAAACCTACTTAATTTTTTTTAAACCTTACGCGCAAACAAAATCCTCTTAGGAGAAAAGTCATATCGAAATGGTAAAAGAAGACGTTGTAAACAGTTATTTTTGTCGAAGGCATTCTTATATATTTAATACGTTGTCTAAACTTTCTAGATTTAATAGAAGAATTATCTCTGAAAAAGCTACATTCATAAATAAAATTGTGTTGTACAAGTATTTTTGATATAAAAAAGTTTCTCAATATAAACTGAAAATGCAGAATCAATGATAGACACTTTACACAAACCTTGACCAGCATGGTTAGTTATGTTATTAATTACTGATGATTGCAACCGTTCAGAATCTCTCGTAAGGGCATTTATTGACATACTCATATTACATGAACAATAAATTAAATTTTTGAGAATTGTGTCTTATTATTATTTGTTCTATTTTTACATATACGTTTTAAAGTAGGGCGTATTAAAAAAAAAGAACGTTATACATACATGCCTAGATGCGGAAAAATAATATTTAGCTATTTGTACAAGTCAAAATTTGTTGTCACAGAAATAATAAAATCTTTTTTATGGTTGGCCAGACTAAAATACATTTAATTATTTGGGAACGGGAAAAGTTTAATCGCTGGTCTTAGAAATCACCAAGCATAGTCCTAAGTCTTGCTGCTCTTCACATAGTGAATTTCAAGATATAAGAAAGTCACTTTTAATGTCTATAATGGTATTATTGCACATCCTGTAGCGATACTTACTTAGTCCCTCATTTACACAGTACGGTTTACCTGTTAGCATATGAATTCAAGGGCCGTAATGACTATGAGTTGCGGCCTTATAAGATAATAGTAAAACGCGATTATAATTGCAAATATATGATAAATAATCTATATCAGGCTTTATTTTTTTTAAAAGATGTGTGGTAATATGCACATAGACACATGTATATAAAGCTTAACTAATTAGTAATAACCAACTTAACTAATAATTAAAAACGAGTGACTAATTTATAATAGCTAAAATATCCACTGTCAACCAATGTTAACCACCACAAAATACTAATGAGCAATACTAATTAGACAAGGAATGCTAGTACACATGTCTACTAGATAGATGTTCCTGAATTGCAACCTTTTAATTATTGATTCTTATCTGTCTTCATTGAGCATTGGTCCTGTAATCATCTTTGCTTGTTTAAGAGATATTTTGTTAAATTCTTTGTAATCGATGTTGTAGATCTTTAACACTAGCCTAACTGTGTCAGGTTTATGACACAAAATCTTGCTTAATACCACAGGATTTTGATGTAGATATTTTCCTTAATTTAAATAATGATGATGATTAATGATCAAAGATAATACATTCCACTTTGACATATATAGAAAAGCCACACACAAAAACAATTACATACACAACTCTTTATGCAAGCTATAAACAAAAATACACATTTGTTTTTCTCTTTATCATCAGATTATTGAACATATCTCTTGCGAAAGATAATTTAAAAAAACTTATATAGTTATAAGAAAAGTGTGTTAGATAAAATTAAAAAGTTAGAACATAAGAGGTCATTAAGAAATATAATTATACTTATTCCAGAGAAATTAGTAGAGAAAAAGTTTTGCAGATTTAACTTTAATAAATTATGGGTTAACCAGTTGTTAAACCTGGGTAAAAAAATACCTGCATTCTCAGTGAATCTAAAATAAATTTATAGTATCTAGGTTAGAATAATTTCCTCCAATATTTTTCATTATCTAATTCATAAGTTCCACAATAATATTCATCGATCTGAACACGCGACGTGTAACAAACAATGATTATAACAATAATACTTACTAATAATAATAAATTGTTGTGATGTTAATGTCATGGCCCACCAGATAGAAATTATACGGCTATTTGAAAGCGGTAATAAACAAAACGAGTAATTTAAAAGAAAACTACTAAAGATGGGTATAGGGAATGCTACAGCAAATCGGCATAGAATTTAATTGTACATCCAAAAATAGAAAAATGTACAGGGTGTTCTATTTGAAAAAATTAAGTTTTGCAACATTCAAAATTCTTGGATATGTCACTAATTTTTAAACACCCTGTATAATGTCACTGAATTTTTTTTCTACGTTTTGGTAAAACAATGTTAGTACTTGTTGATTTCAAAGTCGGAGATTTCTGACACTTAAATCAAGTGAGAATTAATCAATTACATACAACAATGTAAATGTCAAAATTTTAACAAAAATCGTAATATCTTAGAAACAGTTGAAGATAGGTATAAGATACCCTAATGGTAATCGTCATAGAATTTTATGGTAAATTCAAAAATATAATAATATATAGAGTGTTCCATTTAAAATAACAAACTTCGTGGCGACTTCCGGTTAACCGGAAGTGCAAAAAAGGTGAAAATATTTTAGAAAGAAAGTAAGTGCCAAATCGTTGCAAACCCCATTTTTTTAAAATTGAGGAATTTCGTTAAGCCGGAAAACTTCTAACCAGCCAGTTCCGTGGAAAACCCTGTATACTTGTACACCTGATGATGACCAATGATGTTAGCGTAGCTAATGAAATGTACGTAGCGTGAAGATTCAAAACCGTTGTGAGACAGAAGTTTATTTGCATTTTGTGTGTTAGTTATGATACATTTGTTAAATACATAGATATATCAATAATGTTGGGTTTTCGAAATCGATTTTGCTTTTTCAATACTACTTTAGATCTTAGATGTCCCTGACGTGCCCAGAATAAATTAATTAAACTTCTGTAGCGTTAAATTTACCGAGACCAGGTGTTTTGAAAGACGCCAAGTTACTGTTTGCGCCAGAAGTAACTTAAACAAACTCGTACATCGCGTGGAATTGGACGAACACGTATGCTGGAGAATGAAACGTGGAAACACGTTCTATGTAATCGTATCGCTTAAGTTTGGAGTTTAGACGATTCATGTTGAAGGGAATTTTGGCCAAATTACAGCATTTCCTGGCACGGCACATCCGTAACTTACATCGGAATAATGAATTTGGGTGGTAGCATTTCTTTTTTTTTTGATAATTGGAATTAATATTCTTTCCCATCCTTAAAAAAAATATCTAATTACTTTTCTACATTGGCATTTATGATTAAATAACGAAAATAAGATCTGTCTAGTAAGGGTAATGTACATGTATGTATCTTTCATAAGCACTGATCAACTTGGAGAACATATTACAGGCATGAAAACTACAGATTTCAAATAAATCAGGGAATTAAATTGTTGGATGTGACAAAGGATATGGGATATTCGAAAACCGTACTCCATCTGCAACCTAGATAACAAACATAACAGAGCCGAAGATACCGGGCTTACTAACATCAATGGCTAGCGTTAATATTGCAAAATATTATGAAATGGATATGCTTCATATGATTTAATTCATTTATTTGGAGCAGGGCATATTACAAAAAAAAAAAAATAAGGTAAAATAAATACAACCAATTGTATTATCTTTGTTCGTGCGAAACTAAATAGTAGGACAGAGGCACAGGATGTAAAATGTAATGTATGAATGTATATAATGCTACTTTCACGCTAAAAGCAAACATTTATCTTGATTTTTTGCAATTTAAACAAGAAATATAAAAAAAAAGTACATTGACTCTATCCTTTAATTCTTGTGCAGTTTAACCGCCTACGCGTTTAATTGCCTACGCAATTTAATTAAAATATGTGTAGGTGCTGAAAGTACCTATTCTGGTTATATCGACAACAATTTTGTTTACCCGCCAATTCAGATTTTGAATGATTCTCAGTAAATTTTTCGATTTTAGATATACATTAGTAAGTAAAAATGCAGCTATTACCATAGGAGTAAATTTCAACCTATTTTTTGTAATTACATTTGAAGGGTGCACGGGAATAACGATCAAAGTCCATATTCATACATTAAGAGATAAATGAATTTTAAAGTTTGACACTTAAAGGTTTAACACGAAACTACATTATAACAACTTTGATTTCTACGGACTACGACCGTTTTTGAAATAATTTGAACGCGCATTATTATAATACTCAGAATTTCCTACAAAATGGCACATTTATCTCATTTTCACAAAAAATGGACTTTGATCGTTATTCCCGTGGACCCTTCATTTGCAATGCGTCAGAGATTCTGTAAGACTATTTATTAATAATAATAATAATAATAATAATGATAATCATTTATTAATCCAACAGACAGAATCCAATTACAGGGTCATTAATACAAAATAACTTAATGATAATACATAGGGAAAACAAATACAAAAAAACAATATATTCGAAAATGAAAAATTCAGTAAATCAGATACAAAACAGCTACACTATGCAATGCACAATAACAAAAGGAAAACAGAGAAAAAAAAAAGAAAAAAGGAAAAATAAACTTTAGAGCACCATCGCTCTTACCGCTCTCACAAATTGTGAATAATTACTGTGAAAGATATCCAGAGCATAGTTATGGTGATTATATAATCTACACATGGTGTATAGTGGAGAATTCTGGAAACGGGAGGTGCTAGAAATGTTACTAATAAATGTGATGGAGCCTCTAGAATTAACACGCCGAACGTAAAAAAATATTTTTCCTAATAGTGTTGGATCGTCGACAAAGCCATTTATTAACTTAAACAAGAAACTTACACTGTGTATATGACTATTGCTAACTAGAGACTTGAATTTAAATTCATCTAACAGAAAATCATAGGGATTTAAAATTTAACAAAATATAAATATTTCAGGAATCGCTTTTGTACGGACTCTAAAATGTTAATGTGTATATAATAAGAGGGAGCCCATACGATACAACAGTACTCAAGCTTACTCCGGATTAATGCATTATGCAATGCTACAATACTTTGTAAGTAGTGGTGGGCACTATCGATAGTGACTATCGATAACTATCGATAGTTTTGACTATCGATAACTATCGATAGTTTCGACTATCGATAGTTGGCTATCGATAGCTGACTATCGATAAGTATCGATAGTTGACTATCGATAACTGTTAATAGTTGAAAATATCGCCCACCAGTATTATATTTATATATAGTTTACAACGCAGAGAGATGCTCAAATTCAATGTAAATACGTCAAGTATCGTTTTTATGTGCTATTTATTTTCCCTTTCGGAGTAGCTTAAAGGTTTATTTATGTATTGTCTTGTTAGTTAAAAACGTTTGGGTTATCAATCATCAACTATTCATTGAGTGGAACTAATTCTTTCTTTTGTAATATTCATAGTAGCAGGTATTGATAAAACCATGAAATACTAGTGTTAGAATTCTTATTAGTCTGGAATAAAAAAAACACAAATAATAAATAACAAGAAACAAAACAAAATGTACTTCTGAGGACATATTAGTTGAGTAGAGTGGTGGGCATTATCGATGATGACTATCGACAGTTGTAAGTATTGATAGTTGCCTGTTGAAACTATCGATAACTATCGATAGTCGACTATCGATAGTTATCGATAGTTATCGATAGTCAACTATCGATAGTTATCGATGATCAACTATCGATAGTCGACTATCGATAACTATCGATAGTTGGTCCAACTATCGATAGTACTATCGATAGTTGAAAATACCGATAGTGCCCACCACTATTTGTAAGTTTCGAAAGTCTCTACAGGTTCTAATAATGAACCCCAAAAGTTTGTTACAGCTGGAATATATATCCAAAATGTGGTCATTGAACGACAGCTTCGAATCAAAAATGGCACCTAGATCTTTTAAAGTGATTGATCTCTCTAGGACGGTGTCCTCAATACTATAGTGATAGGCAATAGGATGTTTTTTGTTCGAAAAGCTGATCTTTTTACATTTATTAATATTAAAATTGAGACCATTCGTCTTACACCACTCGCTTATTTTCTGTAATTCCAACTGTAGAGCATCACAATCACTAGTGGAGTGTATCACTCTAAATATCTTTAAATCGTCTGCGTAAAGTAAACACTCGGATGTTACTACCTCACTGATATCATTCATAAATAAAATAAACATCAAGGGTCCGAGATTGGATCCTTGAACAACACCACTCCTTGCAGCAAACATCCTAGACTTGAAACCCTCACACTCTACATATTGCTGTCTATCCCGTAAATAACTATTAAACATAAGAACCAAATCTGTATGGAAACCAAAGCAGTCCAGCTTCTTCAGCAATATATCATGTTGTAGGCGATCGAACGCCTTGCTGAAATCTAAATACACGGCATCCACTTGTTTTCTATTGTCCATTGCTTCGTGCACGAACTGAGTTAAATTAAGTAAGTTAGTTGCTGTCGAACGTCCTTTACTAAAACCATGTTAGCGGGAATGTATTAATGACTTAACATGCTGGGATATTATATTACACATGATTATTTCAAATAGTTTAGCAAAACCAGATATAATTGCCACCGGTCGGTAACTAGAGATAGAAGTTCTCCCACCGGATTTAAATATCGGGGTGATTTTGGACTTTTTCCAAACATTAGGAAATGCCTTCTGAGCAATAATTGTATTATATAAACATTTCAACGGTATCATTAGGGAGCGCGTGCAATCCCTAACAATGAAGGATGGAATGTTATCAGGCCCAGTCGTAAAGTTTCCTTTCAATTTGGCTAACGCTTTCAAAATATCAGTATCGGTAATATCTTTAATAAATAACATTTTAACATCAGTTGTTAAAGCGCCGCTGGCACAGGAAACATCGCATGCCCTCTTCATATCAAACGTAGAGCTAAAATAGTTTGCGAAGCCGTTTACAATATCCTTGGAGTTCGAAAGTACAGTACCGTTATATATCATTTCACCCGATATGCGAGAACAGCATCGCTTTCTTGACGAACGACCAACATCTTTTAGGATCTGTGCATATTCCATTCTCAGTGTGAGCGACATAATTGCGGTAACTAATTCGTATTTTAGACTTCAGTGAAGAGCGAAAGATATGCACGCGGTTTCGAAAATATTGCGTTCTAAATCTTTTGTTTTTCATTTTCAAATAATGCCGTTTTCTCTTAATGTCTCTAATAATTTCATTAGTATACCATACGGGATAGCAATATTTTCTCCGAGGGCTCGTTTTTGGTACATGTTCAGTTATAACTGGCATTAACTTTGAATAGAACCCAATAAGAACATAAACGTTAAGAAAACGTTGTTATTAACGGTAACCGAACGTTTCGTAACGTTTATAAACAACGTCGAAGCGACATATCTATGTCCCGACAAAATACGTTGACAAAAAGTTACTTATTAAGCGTTATTTCACGTCATATGCTAATGTTATTTTAACGTTTAATTTTTAATAGAAAATATCGTTAAATAGAAACGTTCAGCACAAGCTGTATTTTAACGTTTAATAAACCACCTCTGTAAAACGTAAAAAATCGGTTTACAGGTAACGTAACCTCAACGTTAACCCTTTGTTAGTGTGGTGGAGTATGCCATACCCCAGTATGTTTGCCTACATACTGGGGTATGGCAACTACACCACACTAACGAAGGGTTAATGAAAATTCTATATCAAACCTTTATAACCACGTAGTAGTAACGTCACATCTGCGTAATTTAGTGAGGTGCCGAATGTATGAAAATCAACAGTATGTGATGATAACAAAAAATTGGTTATAGATTAAAAGTCATAATGTCCAATACTAAATTAAATTTTATTTTAATTAAATCATTCAATGATCACATCATAGTATTGAACTCATGATAAGCTCTTCAATGAAACATAATGCTTCTTCAGAAAAACTAAAATGTAATTACCTATAAATATAATACAATACAATAATAACAATAATAATAATAAAAAAGATAATAGAATTCTTACCAAAACTAAGAAAGTAACGAGTCATTTCATTTATAGATATATACATTTTCCCTTTTTCTGCACATCCAGGTCTTCTACCTAAACAGTTCATTGGGGCGTATATTTCAACCAGTCCTTCACTGCACTTTCTGCTGTATGTATGTATTGTTTAATTGTAACTTTAAATGGAAGACTCAAACAACAGGTATCATAAGTAACACCAAGGACTACAGGCTGTAAATTTTAGGGATATATATATAAGTTAATGTTTACTTTGATTGGTTTCCTAGATTTTTGTATTACAAACGAATGAAAGTATTTAATACTCACTGTATATTGTTACTATAGTTCCCGTATTATCTTCTGGTTCCCGTTTTGTGAAAACTAAGTGTTCCTTCCCTTCCAGTTATGCTTCACTGCAACGACGTCATGTAACAGTAATTAGAATAATTTCTTTTACACAAGAATCCAGATTTTAGAACCATCAGCATTCGCTAACCTATATATTTGAAAATAAAGTAAGAAGGTGGTGTATACTAAGAAACCAGGTTCCTCAAGAACAAATTTTAGAATATAGTTAAATTTTCTGACATTAGTGTTCTTATTTTAAGATGGCTACTATGCTGTTTTGCCAATTGTGTATATGCATATACATAATTATACGTGCAATGTGCGTCGTATATGCAAATATAACCAGGATAGACTTAATTGATGGGTACCTAGCTACTCACCGTTTAGTTAAATACACTGATTGTTGCGTATCACATATTATATAAAACTTTGTTATAAAGATAAAGAAAAGTTCTAACACTAGACTAGCGTAGTAGACATGTAACTGCAAGCAACTGCAAGTGCACCGTGCACGTTGCAGATGCGCAACAGAGGTGGAAGAGTTTATTTGAAATGGGGGAGGGATGATACATTCATCAGTAGTGCAGTTTAATACAATAATTGTGTTACCTATTGTTAAATACATTTTGCATTCATTCATGCAAAAGCACATCTTAAAACAAACAAATTTAACACCATTTTATTTTAACTATACTTATACTTATGCGTTGGATTGCAGTTAATAGTTTTTCATATTTCAACGTTGCTTTTTAACGTAGAGTAAATGGTGAAACTACGTTTTATTTTAGTTGTACTTGAAATATGCGTTACGTTTCAGTTAATAATTTTTCATTTTTCAACGTTGTCTTTCAAACGTCTTTCAACGAGTAAACGGTGAAACTACAACTTCATATTTTAATTATATCTAAACTATGCGTTACATTTCAGCCACTAATTTTTCATTTTTCAACGTTGTCTTTCACGCAGAGTAAACGGTGTAACTAAAACGTTTTATTTTAGTTATATTTAAACTATGCGGTACATTTCAGTTAATAATTTTTCATATTTCCACGTTGTTTTTTAACGTAAAATAAGCAGTGAAACTATAACGTTTTATTTTAGTTATATTTAAACTATGGATTACATTTCAGTTAATAATTTCTCATATTGTAACGTTGTTTTATAACCTAAAATAAACGATGCAACTACAACGTGTTATTTTAGTTAAATTTAAACTATCCGTTACATTTTTTAGTTAATATAACGTTTCTTCAATGTATAGTTTAAAAATTGGTTATATAATAAACGTGTTACTTATAACCATTAACGTTGTTTCAACCAATACAACGTTAAATTCACGTAAATATAACCAACTTGTTCTCACTGGGAAGGTAGTGCACATGTCATCAATTGACATCCCACTGGTCAAATTTTCAAAGCTACTCCAATCAATATCCATAATAGCTTTATAAAGTTATTTATAATTTATTAATCTATATGCAGTGAGTTTCGTTATTTTTTTGGGAATTTTTCTAATGAATACCTTTCCACTTCCTGTAATGGTAACGATTTATCTGACCATCATAGCCATCTCTTGTATTTATTATATGTAACAGTCTAACAACACCAATGAGTACATTTACAAGCATGAGTACTCTTAATAACCAAGCATCCTCTATACGAAGTTGGCATGCCAATGCAAGCAGGCTCTGACGCCCCGCCAAACAAATAAGGAAACATGGAGTTGAAGCCGCACACGATGTACTAGCCACTCAGAGAACTAGGTTAACAAGTTACCTAATTTAGTAGATCAAGGTTACATAAAGGCACACGATAACAAAATTCAAAAGGAGGTTCGCTTGTTTGTGTATCACCGAGAAGACAAAAAGCTCACCAGCAGCCGCTAAGGGAATTCTGCTAAATCTACTCCCGCTAGATATTTGAATCAAGGGACCCTAGATCTAGACCTGGGGCAGGTCTTTTCAGACCGCACATTGGTTGCGTTAGTCTGCGTTTCTGCTGACAATTAATTAACCCAGATGATCGTTCAATTAGGATGAATTTCTCTACCTACTGTCTGTTTCAATTTGGAATGATAGTCAAGTATTGTCTATTGCTAAGGGGTTATTTTGTCCAACTGACACGTGGAATTATAAAATACTTCTAGTCACATTTTATTTGATCTAGACTAGACAAATTTACTAGCTGTTTAACTAAATGAATGCGATCTATTGGGTGTTTTAACACCATTTTCTAAACACAACGTCTTTTTAATATGCAACTCCTATTTCTTAGTGCTATAATATTCTCTCTTTAAGACGTTTTCTCAATTATAAATATGCAAAACCACTCATTCACAAGTTTTGGTTTCAACTAAACGTACCAATTTTAAAATGTTTTTTTGAGAACCATTATAAAATTAAGTGAATGTTTATGCTATTTGATTCAAGTCTAAACTAATTGCGTAAATAGATGTTCCCAATATATCTTTAAGATGTTGAAATTTTTTATGCTCACTGGAATTAACGTTTAATAACACGAGGTTACACTTTGCAAGTCAGTCACATTTGGTGGTTTGTTTGGGTATGTTAATACGGAGAATCAAACACGAAAACAGATACACGTGCAATACAGGTGGTGCGTATAATGCAATACTGTATTAGAATAGGTGGGGTTTCTATATTTCTATCCGAGGGAAAAATTCTGATTGGTTGACGCTTCTGAATGTCTAGAAAAATAGTCAATCCTCATATCTGAACAAAGAATTCACACGAAATTCTAGTAATTTCTGTTCTATTAAATACGCGTAGTCAACTCGTCTGGCAAAGTTTGGAAAAATCAACACTAAAATATTTGACTAGCACAAAATTAACGCCAACACCGTAATATTTTCTACAGTGTAAGGTTGATTTCTACTTCAATGGCTGAGCCGAGAGATATTTTAAGTAATGTATATAATTAGTGGGGTTTCTGAACCAGTCAAGTTTAATAATATTATCCGGGTCCCGGTACACTCTGGCCTCCAGGAAACGAACGCTATTGTCTGATTCTCTTTCAACACTAAACGTTAATTTCTTGTCGAGGCCTCTGAACACAAAAAGAGCATTATTCATTTTATCTATCCTAGAAAAGACAGACACGTCAGCTACATATATATTAGACCAAGAATAAAGTCTATTTTAAAATACTACACACAAAAAGAATTTATTATTTAATTTAATTTATATTATTATTATATATTTTTATTTATTCAGAAATCGAAACTTAATATATATTTAAATGAACTAAATCTTGCTGGTTAGAACATAAGAGTAAATTCTCTGAAACAAAATATACTCTTAGAACAAATAGTATAAATATTTGCATTGAAGTATACTTCCTCCAAATGAACATTGTTATTGTTCTAAGGAATAAATCTATGCAATCATAGTGAAGAAGTCTGTAGATTCAAAAAAAAAACCTTATACGTTTGGTATAATGAATTACTATATAAAATTATTAAATGTTTTGTACTGAAAACATGAAATATCAAATTGAGATTACCAAAATATTGAAACATTTGAAACGAATTTTACCCCACCATTTATTGCACTAAAACATATCTGTCATTGGTTCTCTCTTTTTTAGGAAGGTTTAGCGGGTTTTGAATATACATACTGCTGTGTTATGTCTCCCCGGTTGTTTGAACTTTATGCTGTTAATTTTTCCAAGATCATGTTTTGGCATTGCCGCGCGCAAATTCTCATATGTTTATTTTTACATTTTGCTTTGAATTTAGTAGTTTTGTTGGATATATTTAATTGTTCAGTTAGTTAGTTTATTTTTCTTTGGTTATAAGTTTAGCATTAGTTTATCTTGTTTTGGTCCTTCTTATAAGGCGTTTTCTTTGATTGTTGCGGCCGACGCAGCGCGTGCTGTCGGTTGTTTGTATATACGCGGTGAGAGGCCTCGTAAGGGCAGAGTCTGAATAGTGTCACGAAAGTAAGTACATGTAAATTTTGAGCTCATTTTTCCCCATTTTACGATTTTTCATTTGTTAAGATTTGTTTCGTATCATATTAATTTTGATCATTATTCAGACGTCTCCTCTTATTAATTGGCGTTGCATATTTGTGCACAATTTATGTATAAGGCCCGTTAATAATTTTCGTTTTAGAAGCAATCGCATTTAGAGTTTAAATTTTCCGTTTTTTTTTTTGTAGTTATCAAATTAATTTTATTTTATCACCTCGGGGTAGGTGAAGTGAAGCTGTGAGCTTGTTTTAAATTTCATTTTTGATTTTGCTTGTTTCTCCACATTGATTGAATTAAATTTTAGTTTGCTTTGAATTTTTGAAACCACGTGGATTTTTTGTGGTATATGAAATTCCTTCTAGAACGAATTCACCAATTTGTTTGCTAAAGGATTTGCATTGTCCTTTTTAAATGTAAATTCACGAAGGGGTTATTTTAATCCAATACCTTCTGTATTAAGGTTTTTTCCCCTATTGTTGTTAATTAAATGTTTTTTTTTTTTCTTTTACAATAAAAGTTAATGATTTTAAATATCATCTTAAATACTTCTTTTATTTTTGAATCTGCCATTAAAGAAAGTCAATTTTGCAAACGCCCACTATTAATTTTTAAAAAAATTACTCTGAGATTTAAGAATCTCTGGCGCCCTTTTAAATTCATTTTTGCTGAGCTAGCCAAATTAATTTTGTCATTTTTAATTTCTTTAAACTTGTATGCTTGGACAATCAGTTCACAGCAATACGCTTTACTAGGCGTCACTTTTTGATTGACCAGCGAACAGTGTTGTTGGTTGTGAGTGTAAGTAAACTTAAGTGGATACCCCAGCCGTTTCACAGCTACTTAGAGAATGGGGTGGAATGGAGCTGATGCACAGATGCTACCATTCAAATATTTGAAGGTAAGTACGTACGTGTTATCTAATATTAAAGGATTACTGGTTTAAAAAGCTTTGAAATAATACTTAGAGTCAGCGCCGTTGTGTCGATAATATATGAACATGGTAGGTACGTACTTTAACACACATATGTAGGTATTTATTAATTATTAGTTTTCAGTAGGTAATACCAGCAAATTATCATACTGATTGAAATTATATCAGTGACTAACGCCGACTAGATACCAGGTCGGCATTGAGGCATTGAGTGGGAGGTATCCCGAGAACACTGGTCGCAACGATGGATACGCGTAACATCTATACCTCTACGCATCAATATCCCGTGCGCACTCCTGGAGTACCTCGATCCACTACCTTCACCCAAACATTGTAAAACTATAAAGTATGACAGTAAATTTGTTTAATTACATAATATTTCTTTATTTATTAATTTTCCCTTACCGAGGTTTTTTGGTGTTACAGACACAAAATTAGTAGGTAATTATTACCCTTGAATAGTAGAAATGCTCAGATTAAGTAGGTAAGTATTGTCTATCAGTTCAATATACTTACATTTTGGAAGCAAATAATGGCAATACTTCAAATAATACTTTTATATACTTCTATCAAAAGTACATAAATTATTAAGGCATAAATATAATATTATCCAGTTGAGAAAATCTATTTACTCAAATCTAAAATAATTATTTTTGTGGTGAATATAT
Source organism: Protaetia brevitarsis (assembly GCA_004143645.1). NCBI lineage: Eukaryota > Metazoa > Arthropoda > Insecta > Coleoptera > Scarabaeidae > Protaetia > Protaetia brevitarsis. The sequence goes on from RXPK01000212.1 coordinate 739,872, forward strand.
TATATGTTCGCAATGATTTTAGTATATTGATTACATTTGAACTAAAGAATTGTTTCGTCTAACAAATTCGGGTTTGGAAAACTGAACAAATTTTATTCTCAGTAGAAATACATCACCTTGCTTATATAGGAAGTTATGTTGTGTTCAATGTGATGCATTTAAATTCAAATTGAGTAATTATTTTTTGTGTGTAGTTATTGGTGTTGCATGCGGGAAAAGTATTAAAGTTTTGACACATTAGTGAAATAACTAAACTGATTAGCTCTATTGAAAGGTACGCGGAATGCAAATTTTGTCGAGAATTGAGTTGAGCAAATACGTTTCGCATTGCTAGATGAAATCTGTGTAGTAAAGTTTCCTGAGCTATACCTTTCTCAACATCCCTGCGTCTCTTCGTCATTGAAATGAAGGATAAGTTAGTATAATTTATATTAAAATAAATTACACCAACTCATCGTCTAACATTTTATATAGATTTCTTTTACAATTTGCAAGTTCGTAAGAGATGAGTAGGGGGTCATGCGCTTTTTGTTACTGCACCCTTATAGGTTTAATAGGAGAATATAAGACATATTTCCATATTGCTGTTTAACATTGTACCATCTTAAAACGAGTCTGAAAATATGAAATTCATAAATATATAACGCGGAAATAAATTTCGGGATGTAGATTTCACAAAATTTTGTATAGGAACGGCTTGGGACCAATTTCGTACCTAATCTTTAGGCCAAAATTGATATCTAGTCACTGTTAACAACTGTCCAAAACTAACTTAACATGATTACCAATTCTGACCTGAAGATATGCCCTTACTGTTTCCTTATCACAAGTGATCTAAATAACTTGTATTAATTGGGAATAGCCGTTATAGAATGGTTCAATCACAGCAATATACATACTACTTAACGTGGGCAGCAGTTTACTTACTGCAACTGCATATATTCATTGGTTTAACTACTTCAATTCAATTATCATAAATAACTTCAAAAGTTACCAGTATGAAAAAGACTGTAAGTAACTTAGATTCCTTCTTAGTAGTATCAGTGCTTAGGATCTCTTTATTACTAGTGCTAAGTAATCTGTGCTTTTGTCTCCTATTCAGCTGAACTTTTTACTATGATAATTATATTTTTATTTATGATTATTAATTTTCTTTCTCGGTGTGTTATTTATTATAATTTTTTAAACAAAATTGTAACTTAGTAATTAAAACCATGAAACAATATAACGTTTTTAGTAATTGAAAAAACAAATGTATTGTCGAAACGTCTTGCTACATGAATTAGTGTGTTTACATTAAGCCAATACATTCACAACTAACTGTTTAGTATATTTTAAGATAGCTACAAACAAGGAGAATATAAAATTTAATTTTAGATGAAAGAATCAAAATTAAAATAAACTGGAAACCTCTCAAAAACGACTGAGGTTAGAATTCAACAAACTATAGCCACAAATAATGCGTTAGATTCATTAGTTCTGTAACAAGTAGTCACATTTCATTTAAAAGAAGATAATTTTTTTTTCGCCTCATGTCCTACCAACAATTTAATCATTGCTTTAAATATTGTGACGAAATCACACTAGCATATTATCTTTGAGCGTATATACCAACTTAAAACAGCAGTGTAATTTGGGAATATTTTTCTTAAGATAAATGCCAGCATGTGCAAGTTTGAAAAACATATACCTACCATAAAAATTCGAAAAACTCTAACAAACCAATTTAATGACACGTTTGTACTCTCTGGTAAGGTTCTAGATCAAGTATGGGCAACCTTTAACATGTTATGGGCCAAACTTTAGTGTGCAAATACGTTCGCGGGCCGCGTTTAAAAGTAGTGCATTTTAAAGTAGTGTTCATAATTTTTAGCGATAGATATCAGACATGAAATAATACGACAATGTTATTATAATGCAATTTATTAAAATAACAAAATGAAATGAACAAAATAGGTACGACATTATAATTAAATCGTGAAATTTGGAATTATTACAAAGTTAAATAGCGACAACGAAATCAATGAGACCCTTAAGCTTGAATTTGGGAAACTAATCCATGGATGTTTGGATAAATTCCACTGATACAAAGACGTAAAGAATTTTCTAAATTATCGTCAGTCAGCCTTGTACGATGTTTTGATTTATTAACTTTCATCATTAAAAAGAACTGTTCGCATTTATAAGTACTGCCAAACGCACAAATCAATCTTCTTGCGAATTTTCTAAGCCCCGGAAAATTGTCTTCTTCGAGGTATTTTTTGTAGAAATCGCACAACTCCACGTCTTCAAATTTAGATTTTAGGAGTGAGTTTTCTTGAAGCTCGATCAACTCCATTTGCAAGTGTATTGGAGCATTTTGTACATTACTTTTTCTTGGAGTAGCTAATAAATTGAAACTGTCTTCCATGTTTTTAAAATCGCTAAATCTGTTCGAAAATTGCTCCCGGAAAAGCAGGGTCATTGTCAGAAAAAAAGGATCATAATTTCTAGGAGAAAAAGGGGCACCAAAGACAGTATATAAACTTTCTTTTAAATAAAATTGATATGATTGACACTCCTTAAGACTCATTACTACTTGCACAACTACTTCCAACCTTAATTACACTTGGACGGAGAGTGACACCGAACGGAGACAGGATCTACGAACTCCCTTCAATGCATGAAAATAAGCTCCAATTTAAAGATTAGTTCGGGGATTTCTCAATACTTTACCGATCTTAATATTTAAACGACTCCCGCGATTAAAAATTTAAGCGCAGTGTTAGGATCGGGAGTCTTCTTCGCCCTTTCTCCTTCTCACAACCCTCCACGTGCGGTCGCTAAATTCAATTTCATGACTGCGGGACCGAAAGAAAAAGTCACGAGAAGACGGTAGAAAGAAAGCCGTCGAGCTTCGATACTCGGCGCTCCACTAAAGCTACTACAATGCGACATAACGGTGATGAAAAATAAAAGGACTTTTTAGCATAAAGCAGGATGAGGGACACGGGAAAATTTCAGAGTAGGAATTTCGCCGTCGAATCCGTACTTTTAAAACAATAGTCCCTATATAGCGAGCGACATCGGTTAGGTACCCGGGACGAGTGGAAAATAACTAAAAGCGATTTCAGGTTTTCCGTTGTTTAAAATCACGTCGCCCCCTAAGGGTGAAATTCTCATGCGACGGCGGCAGCAAAACTCTCAGAGATATAGGCCCATAGGCAATTGAAACATTTTATGTGAGAACTCCCTTATATCGAGATATATATATATATATATATTATAATTCTATAAGATGCCAACACTTGTTGAATGTATATACAAATTAAACCTACTGAATTGTTTTAACGTAAATTGTTTAGGTATGAGAGTTTTTAAGATAAGGAAGGTTAAAGGTCATTATGCCAGTAAAGAATTTGCTAATTTGTTGAATCTATTTCTACAATATATTTCTAAACAATCATTCGATTACTGTAAGTCGACTTTAATTCCCGCGTGACCAAAGGGGTTAAGCGAGTTACCCCAGCGCTCATTTTTTAATACCATGTTGTCAAACTTTTTTTTTACTTTACTATATTTTAGCTAATCTTCGAAAATGCTTAAAATAAGAATTTTATGCGTAGAGTAACCTAGTTGCCCTGCTACGAATTAAATATACGTCGGGCTATAACAAGTCCGAACTTGCAAAATTTTAGGGAGCCGAAACCGTAATGTAAGAGGTCATTATTTCAGTTTTTATTCAGGTACCCTAATTCTAAAGGTATCCAAAATCTGACCATATTTTTTACCGTATTTATCCGGTATGATGATTCTCAGCGAATATTCCCTGACTGTATTTCTATCACCGCTGTTCCTAACCGTATGTGAATTACGGTCAGACTTACGGTGAGCGTTTAGTAACCGTTATTCAGACCGTATGTAAATACAGTCAAATACGGCCTCAAAATCAGGTTTCCAGTGGCAATCTCAACTCTCAACAGGGGGTGCCCTGCAATAAGAAGACGTGCTCATAGTGCAGTGCTTTGTAAGTGGATGTGTTGGTCTCAAAAACACAAAGTAAATATTTTTAAAAAATATCGAGAATATAAGTTCACACAGCACATTTTATTCTGCACATCACTTCAGTACTATATTTTCATCGTAAGAATCGTTACATATCATCGACAGAACTTTCAAAATAACAAATATAAATATAATATAAGTGAAATTGCCCATTAACGCACAGCTTTAATATAATATTCTTATAAGGTTGTCTGCCTTAAAGTAACCAGTTTGTAAGTAAGGGAATGTTGCTACGACGCTTCTTGTTTATGTTTAGTTGCCTCAAAGAGAGAACCAGTAGTCAATATTGACAATTTTGTTGAGTGTGCTATCAGAAATGCTGTGTAAGTGTGTATGATATGTACAGAAACACTAAGAGCACTAAACAATTAATCATATATTCTTTAATGAAGTTGAATTTAGTATAATTGTAAAGCAACACACTATTCTTAAATCTCTGAACGTCCACAACCCTTACTTGTCGCTAGCTCGCACCTGCGCGCGCAGCCGTCTCGAGGTCTATTTCATTACTCCGACGCATTAGCCAATCAGGAATAGTAAAACAATCACGGGATCAGCAAAACTCAAGTAATCATAGTTGTGCCAAGTTGTTACCTATTTAAGAAAATACATGAGTTTAATAGCGATCAGCAGTGTTGTTACTTCTACTAAGCATGTGCTGTAGTGAGATACAGTACCAGTAGTCATAAGTAATACGTTACTTACCACAAATTTGTCAGGTACGCTATGTAATAGCCGTTAATAAAAGCACTATTTACAGTAACAACTTGCATTCAGGAAACTGGGTTTTGTTGCAGGTATTAATTAACGAGAATAGTTCCAAGTAAAACTTTATCTATTGCAAATAATTTTTTATCAAGTAAACACTTTACTTAGTCCATTTTTCTCAGTGTACTGTATAAAAATATTGGCAAGATGAAGATGTAAGAAGTATACGTATACAGAAAATTGGTGGTAAAAAGTACTAAACATTATTTTGTTATTACATGCTGGAAATCCTGATGGCCTTCCTGGCCTGATTGGGCTCACACTATGGCATCTATTATATGATGACGTCATGGAGTTAAGATTAATGGGCAAAGCTAGCACAGTATATTACACGGATGATATTGCAATTATTGTTTCCGCCAATGATAAGTATACTTTAATCAATAACGTAGATAAGAATCTGGAGCGCATCTTTTAGTCTATTGTATTGAAAGGGAACAAACGAAGAGATAATGTGTTTTTCCGGATGGGGTGTACCACAATTGTGCCGGCTAGAAATACAATGTATTTAGGAATAACCCTGGACCAGCGACTAACATTTGGGGAACATGTTCAGAGGGCTGTTAATAAAGAGAAAACCAGAATGTCGACACTTGCGTGGATTATGTCTAACGTAGGAGGACCAGGTGGTTCCAAGGGACCAGTGTTGAGTGGAATAGTGGATTTTATCATACTGTACGATGCACCAGTATGGTACGTTGTTCTACACAAAAAGGTATACACCGAACATTACTGAAAGACCTCACAGAAGCATGCTGTTGAAGGTGGCTACTGCCTTCAGGACTGTGTCCATGTACGGTCTGCAAGTGGTAACACGCATTGCCCCTATTGATTTCCAGGTGCAGGGAAGGGTATACATGCATAACAGCAACGGTTTGGTAAAGCCACGAAGCTCACGTTAGCGGCATGGCAATGAAGATGGGATGAGAATGGGGGAAAAGCACAATGAACCAAGAAATAGATCCCAAAAATACAACCACGGATAACATATACACACCGGACAACGGATTACTACCTTACGCAAACCCTTACGGAACATGGCCGCTTTGGCTCCTATGCCAAAAGGTTCGCGAACGCAGAGACCCACCACTGTTTGTAGTGTGGAGTGAGCGACAGACTGCAATACACCACCTCTGAATATCAAATATAGGATGAGCATAGGAGATTCGCAACTAAGATACTTGGTACACAGCTGAGTTTCGATTCTACGACCGCGACTATGTTGGTCTACTAACGAAAATGGAACGCTGCCCAAAAAGTCTTCCGTAGCATCATTGCACAAAGAGAGATAGGTTGTAGAGCATTAGAATATTAATTGGATGTTGGGGAAGAAGAAATGTGACCAGTGATTTTGCCGAGCAGGCAGTTTCCGAGCCCACTGCATGACGAAAATGGGGAGGTTTGGTATGTAGGTTGGCATTGCACTCACTTGCCAGAATTCTACACACCAATGCACACGGGTGTATTGGCGTCTTCGGAAGATCTCACCTCCACAAAAAAAATAATAATAATAAAACATATTCAGGAGTGATTTAATTTTAAGAAATCTGGTCGAGAAACTACAATTTTAAATTAAGCTACCGTAGAGTGAAAATAATGTTTTTCCCAATTGAACATTTGAAGCTGTTCGAAAGCTCAAGAACACAATATGTGAGAGCATCTACCAGGATACCCTTGAGACCGCAAACACATACAATGTATCCGTTTTTTAATATGTATAACTAAGGTAAAATATAGACCACTCTCTCAGGAATTTGATTTAATTACAAATTATTTAACTATAACAGCTTCTTGCGGGTTTCGCCCTGTGTCAAAACTTTCGCTCGACGTTTCGCTCTTCATACTGACAGCTTCTTCAGGATAACTGAACTGTTCAGTTATCCTGTTAGCTGTTAGTTATAGTTACACCGGCCGTGAAAGCCTACGCAGTGTTATAAATTATTTACTTACATAAATACTGATATTTGTTGTTTTCAATCTGAAATACTTGCCGAGGAATTACACACAGGTTGGCAAGTATTAGCAATCAATTTTTATATTTTTACAAACCTGAAAGTTTTTGGGGCCTAAGCATATTTGAAGAATTTTTTGTCATCGCTTGTTAAAATATTGTAACAAGTAACGAAGAATTTCAAATTCTCAACTTAATGTACAAAATTAGATAAGCTGAGTGGTCAAGTTCTTGCTAAATTTAGGTCTATCTAAGATTTATATAAAATTAGATTATTCGTATTCTCGTACGGCGAAATATATTGACAGGTTTCCAAGAAGTTTAAAAATTTTGTTGTGAAGCATTTAAGACCGATATCCAAAAGGGCATTTCCTCTCGCTGCGCTATGTGTCGCAACACCACCCACAATAACGGTGATATGTTCAGACTTAACGAGATAAACGGCAACCCAAATCTAATTATAAACAGCAGCTCTTGTTTGGTGTTATATTTTACTGGGTAGACTTTTTTCTGCAATATCAATGCAGGAAATATATTTTCTGCATTCTTTTTTTCTTATTTTTAGCGAAAATCGTTAAGTATCATAGTATTTTAAAATTAAACAATGAGTACAGCAGTATCATTGCAAATACACAAACTAAAAACGAAACAATAGCAAAAATGGAGACGGAAGGATTTCCAACTAGTACGTATCGATTAAATTTGAACAACAAAACCCTCTCTTGCAACGAAATAGGTCGACCGATACCACTGTTGATTGGATAATGAATTGATTGGTACATAAATTGTACATACAAAAAAAAATCTGTTTCGCCACAATACCCGCTATTTGTGTGAAAATTACATTGGCACATTTTTATCCGCGTGATCACATATTTGTTGTACGTAATTAACGTTTTGTTGACTGTCGATTGGCCGTTATTAATAGCATGATAGATAGTTCAGAAATGTAATATAGCGGACAATTATATCTATAGTACCCAGGTAAATATGAATATTCGTACAGAATTATTAGTGTAATTTTGCGTCATGTTCGTGGTTACGCAAATACGTTCTGTTTGTCCAGATTTCCCAGTTATATTTTATGTAATGTTAAGCGCATTTATTGTTAGACTTGCCTCTGTAATGAGGGTATTATAGGTTATTTCACACAATTAAATATATGTGCGCATTTAACGCACTGGGTAATACTATCTGATCCGTGCACAGGGAATTTTAATGTACCGAAACGGTTCCTATCATATTTTCAATAATTTATTAGCTTTTAATGGATTTTGCTTGATCATGGAATCGTTTGTGGGTAATGAAATTGGATTTTTAGGGATATATGTTATTCGTGTGTACCTATTATGGAAATATGAATTTAATATTCAAACACTAATAGCTTTGAATCGTTTGCGTACCTTGGATTTCTAACATAAGTTTTCTGATTCCGATATTGAAAATTTTCTTTCATTTAAAGAAGCATATATATATTTTACGTTAAAAAGAAAACCGCCAGCTTGCAATAGAGCTCAACACAGGTTTTTTAAACGAAAGAGATGTTTATTAAAAAATAATTGTTTCTTTAGTATAAATACTACTTCTAAACAAACAAATATGCTTAAAAAATGACTTCTTTGGTGTTACGTGTTTTTTTTTAATCATTTTCACTATTTTCCGTCTGCCAACCATTTACAGATCACTTCTACAAGAAAAATACCAGAAATGAAACAAACTTTTTACTTATTAAGTAGGAAACTTAATTTCACATAAATGGATTTGTTTTTGCCATTTCATCCGATAGAGATTCGCAGTATTTTGATAAAGTGATATTAGCTACTTGATGCATTACACATCTATTTAATATACTTTATTACACCCGGTGCTATCAAATAGGAAACATAATACATTTTTTTAATACGGTTATTTTTTTCTTAATATTTCCTACTGCTGGAGATTTTAAAATGCTCTATGTTATTTTTATAAATTTATTTATCATATCAATAGCGATAAATGTAGAAGAAACAAATGTGATAATTTCGGAAACAAATACACTAAAGCTTTTATTTTAAAATTAATATTTGGGATGATTTTGCGCGGCAGTTTTCCGCAAACATTTTTTTCTGGCACTATTTTTCTTTCAAACTTTTGAAAAATATACTGCGTAATAAAAAACCATCATTCTGACAATTACTTAGCAAATGCGCAAGTATAGATAGCGCATAGATTGGTAATTACCTATCTATCCACTGTAGATTAATAAACATCAGTAATATTCTACTAATGACCACTTGGATCAGCCTGTATATCGCAAATATCTTCCAAAGTAATTTAAAGCACTTTTGGAACTTTGTGTGTAATTCCTTACTTTTTCGATCTATTTGATTAACGCTCTACTGTTATACTTGAAGTAACGTACTCTTTTTTTGGATTTTCTTTCCGAACAACGTTATATTTACTTTATGTAGTAGTAGTTTAAGTATGAGACTTTTGTTTGTGAATTTCAGAACACTGAATCTTATTTTGGGCGCCTCGTTATACTTAACTTATTTATTGCACCTTTAAGGCCAATAGGCCGGCTCTAAGCTAGTAAATTTTTAAATTCAATCCTGTTTGCCACGCTGCACAGTGGTCCCGATTGCATTCGTAGGACGAAATAATTATAATTCATCAAGTTGTAACAGTGATTTTTAAATTACATAATTTGCATACTAAATATGTTGAGGTATAGCTATCAACTCAAAAATTTTGCAAATATTAAACCTTTGTGGCTTATTTGCTATTACAAATAGGTGCGTAGAATAATACCGGCTAATTTGCTTGAAATAGCCGTTTGAATTGTATACCAAAATAGAGACTAATAATTGCAGATATTTGTATCTTATCGGATTTTATTAACTATGGTAGACTTTTTTAAGTATTTAATTCATCATTTATTGACGTAACTTTACGTTATACTTGGTTTAATACTTACTATTACAATGCTTAAAAAAGTGTTTTTTCGAGTTGGCTTAGAAAAGAATTGTAGTTGTTTGCAGATGATGATATTTTATTTTAAAATTGTTCATAGATCAGTTATCGTGTGTACTTAAAATAAAGTGTTAACGTTTTAATATTTCTTAGATGCAATGTCCGTTACAATTAAATATAGCATTCTATTTTCGCAGTGGCATAAACATAAAAATTTGAAAAGATCTTCTACCCTCTTTAAGAAGTCCTACGAAATACACCGAAGAAGAAACATTGTCGTTAATTATTAACGCTAAACTAAGCCGACACCAATACCATTTGATAAGATCGGGAGCAAAAGCTCGTAATGCTGATGTATATTCATCTTAGAACAAAATATTTGAAGGAAAGAAACAAATTCAGAAACAAACCTGAGCAAACATCCGTAAAGGTAACTGAAAAGCACGCTGAGGTTAAATTGCAACACATCCTAGATCTGACAGCAAAGCGTATTTGCGCTTGTCAAAATACAGTTCTAGAATCTTTGCCAAGTGGTAATCATTCACTAACATTAATTTGTAAGTGGAGTTGTGATGGCAGTTCCGGTCAAAGCAACTATAAGCAAAGCTTTTCAGAAAATAATGAAGACGACTCGCCAATGTTTATTTTCTCATTCGTCTACTTCAACTATACATATGGTGAATTGCCCGAAAATAATCAGAAAATTATAATATGGCAAAATCCCACTCCTTCTTCTACGAGATTTTGCAGAGCAATTAAATTCATATTTGCTAAGGAAACGGACGAATTAATTAAGCAAGAGACCTTCTTAATGAACGGACAGATAAAACAACTAGTTCCATTAAAAATTAATAAAAAATTGTGATTAATTACGAATTATTATTCACGATGGTAGATGGAAAAATTTGCAATTCAGTTTTTTGTTCCAGGAACGAAAACCAGATAAAAATGTTAGGTATTTGTTGTTAGTACAACAAAATTTATCATCGTAATCCCCGCATGAGTTGAATCCAACCCTTTGAAACGTATCACGTGAAAAATAATTGTTGAAATAATTTAGCTATGACAACCAAAATTTGAGTCAAAAAAAAATCACTCCTCAAAAAGGGAAAATAAAAATAACTTTAAGCATGTACGGAATTAAATATTATTTTATTGTTACAATACGCTTTAGTATATGTGGGTGCTTTTATAACTACTAGGGCTGAAACATTTATACAAATAATCCTGAAGTTGATCAATGAATAGTTATTTTAACTCTAAAATGAACAATAACAATTGCTCCTACTAAGATCATTCAAAGAGATTTTATTTTTTATTTACATGTTCTACCACACAGAAAAAAAGGAAAATAATGAAATCTTTGAACTGAATTAACGGAATTAGTTTACTTACATATTTTTTTCTTAACGTGACAGCTTAAGTAATTTCTGAGACAAAAAAAACAAATTTTCCACCCTTATGCTAATATCTCATATGGGGTGGCATCGGTTGAGCTAATTTTTGGTATTTACAATATGTGTAACAGTAGCACTCATTTGCTTTAATTTCAGCCCGATAGCTTTAGGGGCACTTTTCAATTGCTTATCGGAGCAGAGCCTCTGTCTATTTAACCGCATTTTTAGTTGAATGGAAAGAAACGTGATAACTTTCCAGTAATATTAAAAGAACCATTTTCATTGTTAGTTGGAACAATTTTAAACTGTAATTTAACTATACCGATTCAAGCTAATTGTTTTCTTTATAGAACCCGAGAAGACGCTGTGGTTTAACTCAAATTTTAATCATCATAACCAAAAAAAAAGATCAGCAAAGGGCATTTTATTAATTTAACACAGTAACCTTTCTCAGTATGGTCTGTATTTTATAGGAATAGTAAAAATTGTGTCTCGCGGTTTTCGAACGTCTTTTTTTCCATCTTAGGGGCTCGTTTTATGTGTTATGTGATCAAGAAGGTGAGGTGAGATTGCTGTTCACTGCTGTGGGTGACGTAGTCACTTTGCGTATTCTTGCGGCGAGCGGTAAGTTTCATTTTGTTAGCCCGAACGACTGCACTGTTGAAAATTTTAACACTTTTTTGACTAATTTAATAGTCAGGGGAGGTCCACACTGTTTTCGTGTTATTTTGTCGAGAACTATAGAAGTTTAAATTTGACTAACAAAGATAGTCAAGTATTGTCTATTGCTAAGGGGTTATTTTGTCCAGCTAACACGTGGAATTATGATATACTTCTAGTCACATTTTATTTGATCTAGACTAGACAAATTTACTAGCTATTTAACTAAATGAATGCGATGTATTGGATGATTTAACATCGTTTTCTAAACACAACGTCTTTTTAATATGCAACTCCTATTTCTTAGTGCTATAATATTCTCTCTTTAAGACGTTTTCTCAATTATAAATATGCAAAACCACTCATTCACAAGTTTTGGTTTCAACTAAACGTACCAATTTTAAAATGATTTTTGAGAACCATTATAAATTAAGTGAATGTTATGCTATTTTGATTCAAGTCTAAAACTAATTGCGTAAATAGATGTTCCCAATACATCTTTAAGATGTTGAAATTTTTTATGCCCACTGGAATTAACGTTTAATAACACGAGGTTACACTTTGCAAATCAGTCACATTTGGTGGTTTGTTTGGATATGTTAATACGGAGAATCAAACACGAAAACAGATACACGTGCAATGCAGGTGGTGCGTATAATGCAATACTGTATTAGAATAGGTAGGGTTTCTATATTTCTATCCGAGGGAAAAAGTCTGATTGGTTGACGCTTCTGAATGTCTAGAAAAATAGTCAATCCTCATATCTGAACAAAGAATTCACACGAAATTCTAGTAATTTCTGTTCTATTAAATACGCGTAGTCAACTCGTCTGGCAAAGTTTGGAAAAATCAACACTAAAATATTTGACTAGCGCAAAATTAACGCCAACACCGTAATATTTTCAACAGTGTGTCTCTGGCTGAGTTTAGCGACCACAGATAATCTGTCTTTTCTAAATAGCCTATTGCGTGGTGGAGCATTCGCCGCTCTGACTTCAGGTAGGTTCGGACTGAGAATCTTTGAACTATCTTAGGCGCACTTGACTCTCCATAGTGCTTTGAGTTTTGAAACCCGATGTGTTGGGTGTAATATTGGTTTAAGATTTTTTTTTGTCAATGCCTGAGAAACTCGCGGTTTTTTTTTATATAAGATACTACCACTAATATGTGTGAACATATTAGTGGTAGTATCAGTCATAGGCGAGCGCCTAATATATAAATTAAAATCAATGTTGGAAAGTTTAACCTAGGCATAAACCAACGCGGATCTATAGATGGACTTTCCTTACTTATGCAATCATCACTTAAATCAACATTCGTTTAAATAAAATGTGGTAGGTATATTACTTGTATACTCTATACATACACATTGTACATTTTGCCAGGTTAATTCTATAAGAAAGAAGTTTACAACTCAAATGCAATCCTCAATTAGAATCTTTCGTATAACACTACCTAAACTACACAAGTGATGTTGTGCATATTTCCTGCATAAGCAGGCATTATTTTTTCTCAAGGTATAAAGAAAACATTTGACAAAATTGATGCACATATTAAATCTTTTCATCTTACAATTAATTCAGCTCATTATGTTGTTCTGAATGATACTAAAATGTTGAAGTTTTGTTTAAAACGTCGTTACTACCAAATAATGGTGATCGCATTCGAACAATGACGATAATCTAGAACTTCCATTTAAATCAAAACAGGAAATATTCCAGAACATGATTTATGGCAGTCATACATTAAAGATGCGAATTATTAACCTAAATACTTAAGGAATGCTAAGTATTTATGCTACATGAAAAGCAACTAAAGGTGTGTTCTCATACATTAGCTGACATGAAGGGAACCAACGCAGCGTACCCCACGCATAAACAAATTTAATTGATGCAGCTAACGGTTTACACAACAGAGTACGATAATTAGTAAGCGTCAATCATAAAAGAGAGCAGTCTCCCATAATCACGCGTGTTTGATTAATAGCGCTCAGAGTTCTAAATTATACCGGCGTTGATTATGAGTGCTTTCCTTTAGTGGTTCTGGTATTAATATCCTAGTCATCGCCCAAGATCCTGATACAATAGATGAATGAACACATAATTGCACATGTTTTCTTTTGTCACGCTATCTCTCATTTTCATCATTAAATTCAATTACTAGTGAGCAAACGAAGTAATTATTCTGCTGAAGCAGACAAATGGTTAACATCACTGTTTTTATGTGTACCTAGAGAAAAATATATATCAGATAATCTATAAAACCGCAACACTTTTTAGTATTAAATATGAGCTACGTGTTCGCAATTAATTAATTAAAGGAATAATACTGTAATTAGCTCTATAAAAATAAGTATTATTAGAAATCAACTAGTTCTCATAATCCATTCAACTAGTATGCAAAATTGATTGACAAAAAAAGGCAATTGTTACAATTAGATTAAACTAAAAGTATTTGTGACAATCGCCCAATATTAGCACACGCTGCGTTTTACCTTACTAAGGATCATCATGCTATTATTATTATGTATTATACGGAAAATTCGCCTGATTAAAAATTTTCAATACGAAATGTATAACTGACGAGGATATCCTCAGGCTACTTGAACTATCAAGTACGCAAGATGTAGAAGATTTATTTAAAATTGAATGTGACACGGATTCGGATACAGATTCAGGAAACTTCTCCAAAAATGTCATTAAAATAGATGAAAGTGATGTAATATTTAGGATAAGAAAAGAAAGCACAGTAAAAAGGGCAGGAAACAAACCCTCTAAGAGGAAAATGAAGCTAACAAAAGATGAAAAACTCGCGCAATTGAAATTAAAATGGGATATGAAAAGAAGCTTGTGGAGTAAAGTCTTTTATGGAAACGAATTCTCAAGGGTTAAAAAACGTAATACACACTGCGCCAGATATCCTCGAACGAAATTCGATTTGTAGAAGAACCAGTTGATTTGCTTTAAATCCTCTTTGCTAGGAAAACGATGGAAATTATTATTCATCACATCAACTCGTGAATTGTTTTGGTGAAATCTAAATACAAAGCGCAAAATAAAAGTATCGTGTAATGGATATCTCATGTTGGAATCGATGAAAAAGAAAAAAATTAACCTTGATTTCATTAGCACTCGATGATGGCGCAGTGAATGGAAAGAGTTAATTAAATACCAGAAATAATGTTACACTTTAACAAAACGTAGCGCCAACGTCGCAAATGTCGGAAAAAATTAGAGGCGCCCCCTCGCATTGTTAATAACATGATATAGACCAGGGTTAGATTAGATTAGATTAGGATTGGGGTGGCCTATCGACATGTTTCACCGCGACCTTTTCAGATCTATTGTGATCCCCTTTTTTCCTAGAGGACGCTCTCTAATTTTGCCCTCTTAATTGGCCTAATGATGATAGGCCTTATCATCTTTGAGAGCGGCTTCTTTATGTAGCTACTAGCTGTGGGGTTCTCCTCCCCCATTACTAGAAACCTTGTCCTCGCCAGGCCTTCACATTGCAACACATGAACTAGTGTTTCTTCCTCCTTTGGCAGTATCTGCAGGTTGCCAGAGCATCTGCCAGGCCTATGTTGTACATATGCCTATTCAGTCTACAGTGACCAGTCAGCAGATAATCATTTTGACAGTCTTCCTGTCTTTATCCAGTAGATCTCTCGTGAATTCAGGTCTCTGCTTCTTTGGGAACTCTTTTGTCTGTCTTTGCCCCGGTGATTTTTGCCACCACTCTCTGGACTGATTATGTATCCATTCATTGATGGATTTTTTAATTTGCAATTTGGTAGTGCCGAAAGGGGGGGTCGGCTCCAACGAATGGCCTTGACGAACTCGCTTGGCCAGCTCGTCCGCCGCCCATTTCCCTCTCACGCCGAGTGGCTAGAGACTAGGCTAGTGTTGCTTTCCTTTGGGTGCCCACCTCATTTAGGGCGCTTACACAGTCCCAAATCACCTTAGAGTCCACGCTTGTGGAGCTAATCGCTTTAAATGTGGACTGACTGTCGGAGAAGATAGCGACGCTTTTACCTGGGTCGGTACGTCTTCCTATCTCTCGGACGCAGTGATGAATTGCAGCAACCTTAGCATGGAACACAATCGTGTCTTTGCTGAAGCTTACCGTAATAGCCTTTTTAGGCTTCTTAGTGTATATTCCCGCTGCAACGCCGTAGTCCGTTTTAGAGCCGTCAGTATATCAGTTTGAGTCTGCTCTTACTGGAGTACCTGCCTCCCAGTCCTTCTTATCTGGTATTATAATGGCATGACATGGCATTCCTAGAAGGGGTGCCTCCTTGAGTTCGTCAGTTTTTTATAGTCAGCCCCGTGCGTTTTACTTATCGGTACTTGATTATGTAAAAGTCGGCTCCTTGTACAAAAATGTGTATTGGTGGCAGGTTCAGAATTACTTCAATTAGACCAGGGTTACTGTAAATGCCAAAACCTAAATCACCAACTCAACACCAGTGACAAAATTCAGAACAGAAGAAAAGCAAATATGAAGAATCTTTAAATATTAAATTATATTAATTTATTCAAAGTAGTCAACCAACTGCACCATATCTGAATCGCCTTACCCTAAAAATATCCCATAACCTCTTGGATCTCACTGATAGGTACCTAAATCTAGATACTTCTCCTTTCATAACAAAATAGATGAATTAATTGAACCAATACCTTTTTTGATTGCAAAAAAGAGGAGGTAAACCAGTACTAATTCCACGCAACGTAACAAACCCATCTGTGGTTAGCACACTAACATAATATTTGTGTGATGTCACACATGTTTCACAGCGGAAGGCAATTCTACACAGATGATTTTCTTATACGTAATAGCTTGCTATAACTCCCTTGCGGGGTTGAGCTGCTTTTATTTGAGCTTTAGATTGAGGTGGAGCAGAAAATGGAGATTTTCTCCCTTTACTTTACGTATTTGTCTCCACAAATTCCTAACCTCTACCTTCTTTTTCCAATTTACCATATTCGGCAATTCCGGCTCTGATCAGGACTTCTTCTACTTCTTTCAATCATCTCGACTTCGGTCTTTCTCGTGTTCTTCTGCTTCCTGTTTCCCATTCTAACATTGTATAATATATAATGCACCTAGTCCTGCTCTCCACACATGTCCCAACCATTTTACCCTCTGTCTTTTAATTCTGTCATCCCCTCCTAATTCTTGTGCTACTTCATCATTCCTTCTCATGCTGTATTTATAATCTTCCATCTTCACCGGTCTTAGAACTGTTCTTATTATTTTTCCTTCCAAGATTCTTAGTTCTTCTTCGTCTTTTTTTTGTTAGTGTCGCTGTTTTTTATTGCGTACATCATCGTTGGTCTTATCAACGTTTTGTAAATAGTTAATTTGATTTTCTTGGTAAGTAGCTTACTCTTAATAGCTTCTTATTTACATGGTAGGCCTTATTTGCTACAATTTTTCTCTCTGTATCTTCTATTTTGCTATCTCTGCCTTTTGCTAACATGACGCCGAGGTATTTAAGCCTATCTACTACTTCAAATTCATAGTTTCCTATTCTTGTTTTTCCATGTTTTTGATTCTTGCTGATATTAATTATTTTTGTTTTTTTGGTTATCGTTAGCCCAATCTTTCCTCCTTCTTTCACCATCTCCTTTAACATTTTAACCATTATTTCTCTTTACTTGGTAATGATACCTATGTCACCAGCATATGCGACTATTTGCCCTCCATCCGTTCTGAGGGTCCCTTTGTTTATGTTCCTCGTGATATTTCAGCGTCAGGTTAAAGAGCATTGCCGACAGCGAATCGCCTTGTTTATCTCTCCTGTTGACTGTAAAATATGTTGTTTCGCCTATTTGTATTACTATACTATCCCTTGAATATCTCATCGTCATTTCTATCAAGTTCCTTAGTTTGCTCTCTATTTCCAGTTCTTCTAGTATTTTTATTAATTTCTCTATTTTAATTGAGTTGAAGGCTGCTAAAGTCAAAGAAACGCATTTCCAACTCTATTTTATGTTTCTACGATTTTTTTCCAGTATTTGTTTCACTCTTTGAATCGCATGCTCTTTCTCTAATAAGTCCACATTGATATTACCGAACATAGTATTGATATTACCGCTAATAGTTTTTCACTTTTATTGCCAATCTTTCTGTATAATTCATGACAAGATCTTATACGCAGCATTTAATAACGTAATTCTCCTATAGTTATTACATATTTGCTGGTCAACTTTTTAATGCCCTGTTATAATTTTACCTTTTTCCCATTCTGCAGGCATTCTCTCTCTCCATATTTTTTTTATGAGCAAATACAAGTGCTCGTGTAAAACTTTCCCTCCATATTTAATCATCTCCATATTTATACCGTCTTCCCTTAGGACTTTCTCATTTCGAGATTTCTTAATAATTTCTTTCTTGTGTTGTTTCTTCTACGTAATTTTTTTCATTTTTTTCTTTTTTTGGCGTCTTCTTGCACTATATCTTTTGCACTATATTATTTTGGCTCTGTTAACAGTTCTTTAAAGTGATCTATCCAAACCTATTTATATTGTTCTTCTTCTTTTACAATTTTGCCGGCTTTGTCTTTTCTTTCAGTTATTTTACTTTTGAATGTTTTGTTTAGTTCGTTCATATTCTTAAATTTTTTCTTGGTCGTTTCTTCATGTTCAATTTCCCGTATGTTGCCACTTATCCCTTGCTTCCTCTCATAGTTTTATCGTGTTTCTTTCTATTTTTTTATATTTTTCTTCGTCTTCCCCCTATTCGATCTAAGCCACTTTAATCTTGCTGTAACTTCCTTTCCATGAATTTATTGACACTTATTGTTGTACCATCCTTTTTTGGTTGCCCTTTCTTCTCATTTAATCCAGTTTTCCGCTGACTTATCTATACACTTCTTTATTTTATTCCATCTTTCATGTCTTCCCCGTTTTTTATCGTTTTTAGAATCGCTTCTGAATTTACTTATATTCCAGTTCATTCGTACATTTTTATTTTTAATATCCTTCCTTATTTTTTGTTTAACCGTTGCTGTTACCATAAAGTGATCAGTGTCAGAGCAAGCTCCTCAATACGATCTAACATCTTTTATCGCTGATTGTTTCCTGTTGTTAATTAGTATATGATTAATTTCCGGTGATGATGATGATTTTGTCCGTTTCTATTATTAGTCGTTTTAGTCGTTTGTTCATCTAGTCAGTCCAGTAAATTATTTTTTTCTGTTAGGCGATATATCCAGTGTTTATTATATTTAATACTGCTCTGTTTCTCTCAGCACACAACGCCGCGACTAATGAATTTTAAAACTTAACGAAACTTGCAATGCAATATATTCTTACAATTCCATAAAATAATGTATTACTTTATTTTGCAGATTTCAAAAAAAGATGATATCTTAATAGTTTTGCTACAAACGTATAGAGTTTCAAGCAAATGACTTGTTATGAGACGCGTTTCATCCACAAAAATTGAAATATTAAGTAGGATGCTATATCATTTATGTAAAGGCTAAAAAGAACAGGGCCAGGTATTGAACCTTGAATAACCCCTTTGTGTAATGGTAGGTAAATGGAATCAAAAGGACGCAACATACCACTGGAATTCCTAAATTGCACGCGCACGAATTACTCAAATATGACTGGAACCATTTCGCTACATTTCTCTAATGCTATAGGAGTATAATTTCCTTAATAATATGTCGTATAGTACGCAGTCGATTTTCTCTGTGCGATGTACTTCAAGACTTCCGTAGAATTGAAGTACTGCTCAAGAAGTTGAGTGGCCCTTTCTAAAACCACGTTGGCTGCATGAAACATTGAATATTTCTCAAGAAAGCATTTTAATTGATCGAGCATAGAATACTCTAGTTTCTTGGAAAAAACGAAAGTTAACTCCATTGTGCTATAGCTGGACAACTCTCACCGACTTTCCCTCTTGTATAATGGAACAACCGCCGCTGTCTTTAATATACCAGGAAAAATATCTTTCTCAAGTGATAGATTAACTGAATATGCAAGTAATATGTATACTGGACTGTTTAATAATTGGAGCTGCAATATCATCGGGTTCTGTCGAATATTTAGTTTCGTAGAATTTTAGTTTTGTAATGTTAGTGATAATATCATTCACAGAGAAAGGAAGGACGCACATCGAATCGCTTTGGACGGAAGAAATCCAACAGGAGAGCCAATAGAGAATTGTGATGCATACATTCATTCATTCATCCATTAAGTTAGGGTGGGTACCTAAAGTCCGCGCACTTCAGCTAGGTGCTCATTGTACCATCCCTACTAAATATCTTATTTCCACTCGAACAGCTTGGTGTTCTCTACAAAGCCCAGTATCTTGTCCAGTGAAAACTTGAGAACCTTCGAGGGCTCCAATAGATCTCTTCCGAAATATTTCTGTCTGATTACCTTCAATTCCTCACATGTGCATGCAGATTACATGTAAACTCGTTTCCTCCAGTAGTTCGCATCTTCTGCACCACGGTTCGCTTACTCGGCCTGTGTTGTATAGATGCTTTTTCAGGGGACACTGTCCAGTTAGTAGCCCAGTAATGGTTTTAGCTTCTTTCTTGCTGCGCCTGAGTAGGTTAACAGAGAATCTAGCATCTCCATCCCCTATTAGCGCTTTGTATGAAGTTGACCTTCAGTCGACCTCCATTTCTTTGTACTTTTTTATCTAATCAGGTCCAGATCTCCCTTCTTGCCGAATCCTTAGTAATCCCACGTACGAGCTCTAGACCCACGAAGAGTCTTTTAGAGCCCTCCTTAGCTAGTTCGTTGACTATTTCATTGCCCTTTATATCCTCATGTCCCGGCACCGAAATCAGAGATACCGTGTAGTCTCGTGTCAATGTATTGAGGGATTGTTTGCAGTCTCTAACTAGTTTTGACCTAGTTACGGGGTTCGAGACTGCCTTGCTGGCAGCCTGGCCGTCAGTCATTATATTAATGTTCCTCCTCATGTAGCCCCCTTTTGCAATCATTTCTCCACAGGCTGCAAGAACGAATACCTCTGCCCGGAAGACCGTTGTATGTTTCCCCAGGCTTATGGATATCCTTTGATTGGGACTGGGTCCACAAATAGCGGCTCCTGTACCTTGGCTGGATTTGGATCCGCCCGTGAACCAGTTATCATTAGAAGTGATCTCACTACGTGCCTGGTCTCTGTTCGGTATGGAGATTTTCACCTTTTCAGTGAAGATAATTTCGGGTGCTATGCTGTCCGTGGGCATTTGCAGCAATGGCCCGTCCAGCATCGTACCCGTAGTATAAGTGTGCCCTCCCACCCTAAAGTTGAGATGCCACAGGTTGTTGGTTTTCAGTCTAAGGATCGCATTCATTGCCTCCGCTCTCACATAAAGCTCCAGCGGGGGGAAATCCACAATGGTCTCCAAGGAAGCGGTCCCTATGCTGTTAATTGCACTAGTAATTCCCAGCTATGCCTGACACTTTTGTCCTCCTCCACCAGACTACTGCACCGTATGTTATCGCTGGTCTTATCACAGCAGTATATGGCCAATGGATCACCCTCGGCTTTAGTCCCCAGGTTTTATCAGCAACTCTCCTGCAGCGCCAAAATAGTTGCGTAGCCCTGGTCGTTGTTTTAACTAAGTGATTTTTCTAGCTCAGTTTCGCATACTTACTTCCTTGGGTAATTGTAACTCCTGCCCACACAGTCTAACGCCGCCTAGGTCATTAAGTTTCCTCATGTTGATGAAAGCAACTAATTTCGTTTTTTGTGGATTAACTGAGAGTACTTGTGAAAGGCACCATTCCTCCACCATTCGCAGTGCATTACGCATGATGCCTACCACCACGCCTGGGAACTTCCTTTTAGCTACAATGATAATATCATCACCGTACCCCTGCGTCCATACTCCTTTGTCGTTTAATGACCTCTTGAGATCATCCACGACCAAGCTCCACAGCAGTGGTAACAGTAACCCCCTCCCCTCTCTCCTTGAGGGCACCCTCTAATGGTGATGTAATATCAAGCTACAATTCTTGGATCTTGGAAAGCGATACTATTGTCTATTATTTCCCATTTTTTTTTGGCCGTGATTTGTGGACTGTTTAATTATTTTTCACATCGCCCATGGATTATTCCCAGAATTACTGATAAGTTTATCATTACATTTTATGCGACTACTGTTAATTAAGTCCTATGCCTAGTTCTTTCAGTGCGATTGAAAGAAGTAATCGTTTTATTTACCGAAGTGTTTACTATACAGCGCTCTACATACTGCTATGGTTTGGCACCCCGGGTTTCGGAAATTTAAATGTGTATTTTTATTTATTCCAAATCAGCCTTGTCAAAACAATGTTAGAGTTTCCACTATTCTTATTGTTGTAAATTTTGTTAAGAATTTTGTTTTAATTGTTAGTATCATTTTATTTGGTCAGTTGTGTATATTTAATTTCATTTATTTGTACATTTTGCGTACTCCTGTATATAGTTTTTATGCTAGTTTTTCCTTTGCGTTGCGCTGTGCGTTCATCGCACGAGATTGTAAATTTCATATATATACGAGTGTTTACCTTAGAGGCCCACGGAGTTATCAGATAGACGAGCCCGTGTATTGTTGTGTTTAGTTTTTGGTTACCGTTTCTGGTAATCCTTTTTCAGTTTAAGATGTAGTTCGTTGGTTGAATTTAAAATCGTCTATCTTGTAATTCTTTTGTTAATTAGTATTAGATAGGTGTGCACATACATGTAAGGCTTTTAAAATATTTCGTTTAGAAGTAAGCGCGTTTAGAGTTTAAATTTTCCGTTTTTTTTTTTTGTAGTTTATCAAATTAATTTTATTTTATCACCTCGGGGTAGGTGAAGTGAAGCTGTGAGCTTGTTTTTTATTTCATTTTTGATTTTGCTTGTTTCTTTACGTTATTTGAATTAAATTTGTAGTTTGCTTTGATTTTTGAGACCACGTGGATTTTTTGTGGTACTAGAAATTCCTTCTAGAACGAATTCACCATTTTGTTTGCTAAAGGATTTGCATTGTCCTTTTTAAATTGTAGAGTCTTATGCAGGTTTGCATTTTGCATAGAATCTTATATTCATGCTTCGTAATTTTGTTTTTTTTTTTATTTGTAAACTCATGCAGTCACAGCAATACGTATGTTGCTTACACAAAGAAAACGGATACAATCTGCATTATCTTCTGCCTTATATTGGAAAAATACTTTTTCTGGAAAATAATATCAAAGCGAAGAAGATAATAACTAATTTATTTTCCAAAGTAATACAAACATTTCTTCCAATAGTGCACAATATTAGCACGAAAAGGCGATAGACCGAGGATTATTCAAATAATACACAAGAATGTTATAGAGGAAAAAGACGTAGATGATATTACCGTGCTTGCGTGCCCATCGACTTAGGGAGGTTCTGGATGGCGATAAGAATAAAATTAAAAATACATCCCTTTGTAGTAATCAGTTGCGGCAAGCTTTTAGGTAAATTGTTGCCCAGAACAAAATGAATATTGCATATGCGGCGCTTGATGGAAATATTGAAATTTTATCCTGGGTTACGTAAACAAAAGGAATTTCCGGGAAATTTACCGTATGCTCGCCCCGTTCGTATGTAAATTTTAGTTTTGCTAAGCCGCACCGCGCTTTGGTTACACGTTTATTATTCACTTAAAGCAAAAGGTTGCTTTAGATTATCTCTTACCTACTGTAATTACAAAAGCTTCACCGTATTACAAATATATATCCGCATTGCTAAAGGATGTTGGTACTCTTAATGCCTTACCCTTTAACAGGTCCAAACATTGTGATAACTTCACTCTATTAATATTTATCAAATCTGAAGTAAACTGAAGGCAACCGTGGGAGTGGATCCCTTAATCCTGTTTGGATTTAGTTTTACCTGTACTAGATACAACATGGTTCATATAATTACCAGATTCTAGCCATTTTCCAAATGTATAGGATGTTCAGTGAGGAATGGGACATCGCGATATCTCGGAGACGAATAAACATCTTAAAATTTTAAAGTTTAATACACAATGCAAATATATTAAATATAAAATATAAAACATAATTTATAAAAGTAAAAATTAAAAAAATAATAATATAATAATAAAATCTGAACTTATTTCAATTTATATATACATATATACAAAGTGGGCCACCCCATTCGTGTCGGTTTATATACGAAAAGTGGTAACATAGTTTCTTTTTTTTTTTAAGGATTATACAGGTTTAGAAGGACCACATTTCAAAATTATTTTGAAGTATACAGGGTGGCACCAAAGTTGTAAAAAATTGAATGGAACACCTGTATACTATGACTATTTTGATATTATAGACTAGGTAAAGGCAAGTTGGTGTAAGGTTTCTTATACCTAACTCAACTCGTTTACAAGATAATTAAGTATTCTTCAAAATGTACACCAAAATTTAAGAGACGTGCCTGTCATGCATATTTAAGCTAGATATTTTAAACTGTATTTATTTTTTAACTAAAGCTTTAGACTTGATAATAAAATAAAAATAATACAAAAAAAAAACATACAGGGTGAACAAAAACATAGTTTTAATTTTCGCTATTTTTAAAGGCAACGAACTTTCTTATATTAAATGGAACACCCTGTATTTACTACCTTATTTAGATTCTAGTTTTAACGGTCTTTAAGATTGTATTAATGCTTTCTATATCTGTTATAGTTTCTTATTGTTAGTAATTTAGAATTTTCTTTTTCAAATACTAATTCCTAGCCATTATTTTTTTTTTTTTGAAGTAAGCTTAGGCAAAAGTGTCGTTATTATTTTTATACACAAAAGTCAATTTAACAATAACAGAACTTGTCAGCTACGCATCATTGTTGTTTGTCGTTATTTGGAAAGTATTTTAATTATTTACATGCATCAAGGATTTATGCGCACAAATATCCTAATAGAGCGTAAATCTCGATAAGCGTTTTCTTTATTTGCTGCAAGTTTTCCGAAGTACAGGAGTGTGTCTAAGAGCCTCTATAAATTACGTTTAGCATAGAAACACATAAAATATTGTATTGTCAGGAAGGCATTACGCCTTGCACATAATAAATTAATGTCCTGTTTTCTTCTTTTGTTGCGTGATAAATAATAATAGTAATAATAATAGTATTTATCCCATTTTAATTTGCAAAAAACGACTTTCATGATTTGAAATTTTATTAGAGGAGGAACAAAAAATACGGTCAAAAACACATGTTTGAGGAAAAAGACTGCTAGAAGAAGTAAGTATAAAAATTGTCAATTATTTAGATAGTATTATAACCGACTCATAAAGAAATACGTAATTATTTAATTTAATCATGCAAGCAAATGCCTCAAAAAATATAATTCAATTTTAACTTAAAATTATTGATCACAACAACAAATTAAACCGCCCTAAGTGAAATTGCTAAAAAAATAACGAAACATTAAAAAAAAATTCCTTGGCTTTGACATAGCAAAAAAGATATATTTATTGTTTCAGGAAAACTTTCATCTTCTCTTTCTTTCCAGTTCTACTGCTGCTAAAAAATCAACTTCACCAATTAAAAATGTATATTCTGCCGCAATGTTTCATTATTATTGCAAAAAAGAAATATTCAACCGTTTAAAACAAAATTTCCATATAGGGATAAATATTTTAGTTTTCGCGAAATAGTTGGGCTGTCCATAAAATTACAATATCCATAATTTAGTTATTGATTCCTTAAAGAAAAAGAAAAGAAAGCTATATTTTATATATATTTGCGTTGAAATTTTCGTTTTTCATTTCCTGGTTTTCGCTAAGGATACAAGTTTTTGGCTTTCGACGATTAGTATATAAGTACTTACAGGTGTCTATAAAGTATAATTGCGTTATTACGAGATTTTTTTGAAAAATGTTTAAATACACATCAGATTAACTTTATATCACAATATATTTACTTTAAAAGTCCACCATATCTGTACAATAAAATAAAGTTTCAGACCGATGTGCATACTCTAGCCACCTGTTTCGCAGTTTTATATCTCTACAACCTTGTTTGAAAGATCGTTCACGTATACTATTTATAAAAAAATACAATGATGTTCCTGAAATATCAAATCCTTTGGAATCGGTCAATTTAAAACAAAACTTCGCATTTTATGTTAGGTACTCAATTGAATTGATGTACGTTTCTCTTTTTATTTACAAGTTATTTTACCATTTATTTTTTGTATATTCCTCTAAATATGTGGAGATAGTTTTGATCGTGTTTATTATTTTTTTTTTGTAGCAATATACGATTATGCGTAATGTTAGAAGTTACGAAATAAGATTAATCCAGACACATGAAGTTACATAATGTCATCAAAAAGCACCTACCCACTTAGACCGACTAGATGTCAATACTTTTTTATTCCACTTTTTTCGTTTGTCATAATTCGC
Source organism: Protaetia brevitarsis (assembly GCA_004143645.1). Classification (NCBI taxonomy): domain Eukaryota; kingdom Metazoa; phylum Arthropoda; class Insecta; order Coleoptera; family Scarabaeidae; genus Protaetia; species Protaetia brevitarsis. The sequence continues at coordinate 766,026 of RXPK01000212.1, forward strand.
CACGGGCAAAAAATGGGTCGGAATTTTGAGCATAAAAATCAATATAATTAATAAATTAATATATTTGCAGTAAGTGTGATGTAGTAGGAAAGTAGATAGAAGATAGAGAAGCAACTACTTTTTTTTTCTATCGTTGATAAAATAATCTATAGTTTAACCACTGCTTTCTTTCATTCAAACATGAGCAACGCGATATCTCAGCTGAAAGCCTAAGCGTAGAGAATGTTCAAAGGGTCTTTTCCATTGAATTTGTTATCGGTGAATGGAATTTAAACAAAGATATTGTATTTTAGCGTAGATCCTGCGATTTACGTGCGCACAGAGAGCGTAATGAAAGCGGGCTTTCATACCGTCTGGTTCCCTCCTCCTCCGAAATTCATATTTGTCTCTCGTGGAATCCGTTATTCCCGGATTAAATTTCGAGAATTACCGCCTCTGGGAGATTTGATGGAACAGGCTGCTCGAAAGCGCAAAAGAGAACTAAAGACCGGAGTAATTATTAAAAATTAATTCAGATATTGACTAAAGCCATCCACCGCTTTATAAGAACGAAATCCTTATTGCTTCCTTTATTTCACCCCTTTTGCACAAAGGCAGTGTTCTATTTTAGTCTCTAATTGAATTCTAATGCTGACGCAGCTTTATTTGGTTAAACTGCCGTGTGGTAAGAAAAGTAACTTGTATAAATTTCTTCCGCATGCGTTAATAAGAGATTCTTAACGCAGATTTATTTGTCGTACAACATCACCAGGCAGCGACCTTGAAAAACGCCAATTGAACCACTAACTTTCCTCTAGTGCTGTAAATTAAAATTACTGCATTTGAAGAAGTCGGCAATGATAAGTTTTCTTTGCAATCGATTTCAATTAATGAACCGACTTTTTTTCTGTACGGAAACTACGAAACTTTTCCTCAATTTCTTTCTGTTTCCCGATACTACTCGCACAGGACTGACTTCCACAATAAAAGAAATTTTGCATTAGCAACGAATATACTTTATCCTAAGAACGCAAAGTCGAACGACAGACATCTCTTCGCGATTTGGAATACCTACTGATTTATTGGATTTTATTAAAACTGATAGCTAAAGTTGTCAATGTACATCGCATTTCAAATAAATTTCTGAAGCAGTATATCTTATATTTTACCTCATACTTATTGTTTTTCTTTTTCATTTCCATATTTACGTTTTGTCGATCAATGATTAAAAAGCTCAAGTTCCAACTAACATTTCATTATTTGTGTCTTTACCGCTTAATGATTAGCAGTCTTTCTTAATGCAAAATAGATGGTATAAAATAATTTCTTGACCTTATCGACTATAAACATAGCATTACCTGTCGCTCATGCACCTCGGTGCATTTTACCACCCCTTGTGCGGTTCTTTTTCTTATCTCCTAGTTATTTCTCATGTAAAATATGCATAATATCCTTTACTTTAGTTAAACATAGTATATTATACTACTTACTTTTTTATTGCACGCTCGAGAGCAAGCCACGAAACGTTACATTTGCTTCAAATGATGCGATTTTTTCTTCAAGCTTTGACAGATTGAACCAAGAACATCTATTTTCAAGAGTTTGCAAGGAGGTTTGGACTTTTGGACTGGTAAGAAAGTATCATGCAGCTGTCAAGTGGCCACTATCAACATTTTAAGCTCACGTTGTAACGTTTCACGTTAATATAAAATAAATTGCTGGGTTTCTTAATCGCATTTAGAAATAATTCGTAATTTAAGTGTAATTTTTATCGATTTATTTTATTAATCACGGGCACATTCTATAATTAATTACTTGTATCTAGTTTTGGAACATGTTTATTTACATCATATTTTCTGAACATACCTGTTTCAACTGTCAATACTGTTTTTGCTTTCATTGTATGGTATATAAGGGCGGCTTTCTGTGTTAACAATCCCTTCTTTTACTGACCGCCGACATAGCACCGACATCCGACACTGCTGTACCGACTGTCTTGGTAACCTCTCTCGCGGAAGAAACTGCGTGGAGATTATCAAAGACATAACTGTAAATTTTTGCACACTTACTTTGGCAGGAGCTAGAAGTGTGGGCAAAATTATTTCAACTATTCTGACAAAAGAAATAGCTACATATTAATTTGTTTGGGGCAGAAGCTACCGACATTTTAATTGGTATTTTCACGCACGTGCTTATCTGCTTCTCTCAGCTAATTTAGAAGCAAGACTGCAAACTTGACAGCCAATATTGCAGAATCTTTCTTATTGCATTGTCCAGGGCAAAAGGTAAGGCAATTCAGAAAGATCTGATTTACTGCTGCACTCATCCTGAAATAGGCAAGGGACTCATTTCTTGCATGAGGAAACTTGACGATTAAACCGCACTGCGATATTGGAAGCCCGTTAATTTAGTAACTAATTTCTTGATTATTGCTTTGCATCTCTATGTAATTTTCTGTATTTTTGTTGTATGTATATTTGCTCGCCGCCCGCTGAAAATAAAGAGCTTTATTCTGCTAATTTTACCCCGCTGTGTATAAACTCACCTCTTGTGTATATAATTTTCCGAGTATAAATAAAACTATTTAATCAAAATACCCGACTTTTGACTGAATTAGATTGTGACCCTGGCTTACTCACGTTACTTAGCTATTAGTAGAGCAATTTAATTAATCTATTTTGCACTCTGTCAAATTATTACTGGTAGCCATAACTTCTTTTTTTATCGCCTGTCAAACACATAATGGATTTAGTCTGCAGATCGATTTGTGGCAGCGCCATCTGTGTTGCAAGAATTAGTTCGCCAGGTTAGGAAACTACACAAGCTGCTATTTAATTTATAGTTATAAGGAATAATTAAACAAATTTTATTTAATTTTCATTCTACAATATCTACCGTTATAAATATAACACCGTTACCACGTTGAAATAGATAGTCTGGAGATATTCGTAAGCAACTAGTGAGTTATTGAACTGACTCACTAGTTGCTTAGAATAATAATAATAATAAAAAATTTGATCCTTAATTAGTGATTTTTAGAAATGCAGTGCACGCCGCATCAAACAGGTAAAAGAAGCAGCATCGTGCTTTGGACCCTCAAAATCTGCTGATAAATATTTTATTGCGCATTTTATTCAATCGTGTGATGAAAAATTTGTTAGCAAATATACAGAGAATGTGCATTCCACTTATTTAAACTATTTAAAAAAAAGAGAAGGAGTGGAAGTCCTCAATTTTGTGGCTCTGTTATTCAATGGTCAAATCAGAATTCATTATTAAAGAAGAAATATGTAGATGTTACTCAACACTTAAAGTTACGGGCCTTCCTGAAAAAGACTAATGAAGGATATTGTGCTAAGAAGTCGAGAATATTAACCGAAAACAGTTTAAAAGATTATTTATGTGAAGCATCGGACGATGTATACTTAGGAATGAAGGCAAATTCGATTAAATTTTAATTAATAAGTGTGTGCTTTAACGCAGGATAATTTATTTAGATTGTTCTAATATTCTAAGAATTCGGGGATGCAATTGCGATCAAATGGTAAAAGTGGCTACTGATGACATAGAAGATATGTCAGAGTATCTTATTCTTATAAAAATTCCTGACTGTAAAACAAGAAAGGTTCGATCTTTTACTATCATCGGAGAATCGTTTCTGAAAATATATCGACGTCACGCTTCATTGAGGTCAAACAATATGCCTGAAAGGAGGTTTTTTTTTTAATATAAAGAAAAATTAAAAAAAAAACATACTTTTTCCTAACACTGCGTAGGCTTTCACGGCCGATATAACTATTACTAAAAACTTCTTCCGGGTTTCGCCGTGCGTCAAACTTTTGCTCGACGCGACATTTCTCTGTTCATACTGACAGCTTCTTCAGGATAACTGAACTGATTCTCCATGGTACGACATTCTTCTTATATACGCCCCTGATGCAACTAACCGTGTAGTTTCCGCTCCAATGACCATGACGGTTTTTCGTAGTAAGCTCTTCCACGGGTTGCTGAGGTGGTACCTTTTTTCTCTGTTGACGGTTTTATTCTTCTCTATTTCTATGGCTTTCCTGATGAGTCTTTTCCCGTAGATCTTGGTAGAAGCTATCACTTTTACGTTATTGAAGTCGATTTTGTGCCCGGTGTTGTGCATGTGTTCTGTTACCGCTGACTGCTCGATCTTTCTTAATCTTGCGTCCCTCTCGTGTTCCTTTATTCTTGTGTCGATAGCTCTTCGTTTGTTCGACGTAGCACTGCCTGCATTGGCATGTTATCTTATAGACACATGCTGTGCGCCCCTTGGCTATCTTGTCCTTTGCTAATAAGCAGGCCACCTCGGCTGGAGTTCGAACCCGCGCAATCCGACGAAAGACGAACATATTAACCATACAACCAGACATACTAACGAGAGAAGTAACGATTAGCGCTGATTAATTATAACTTATAGTATGTTACTCAAGTATTTCTTCTCACTTTTTAATTACACACAAAAATGAATAATCCCTGTATCGTGTTAACCACGAACATAATCAAAAAGAGGGAAATATCTGAGGATAAAATGCAAATTTAAATCACTAGTATATCATACAGAGCATGAGTTACAAATACGTGGTAAATTATTGCTTTGAAATATAAATTAGCCACAAAGCGTCTTACTTAATGGAAATAATAATTTCTATGCAGGCAGATGTATGTTAATAATTCATCGACGAGAAGAGTGATAAGCGATCCCCTAGGCTTTCGTCTACATTATGAATATTTACTAATTCATGTTTATTTGAATAATAGAGCTAAACTACATTCACACAAGACTAAGCACTTTCATTGTGTAGCCGGCTTTGTACTGAGCTCTCGACTATAACTCCAACGCATTACCATTCATGCTCATTATGTTTGTAACATGCAAGTATTCGTGTTTATAGCATTTTCATATTGTCTGGCTACGAAAATATGATTGTAATACATATAACAAAGAAAACCGTGAAAATTTGCAATGAAATTTTACCCAGATAATTGTACATGCATATATGTAGTATAGGTGCAGTTTGCTGTGAAATATTGATCTACATTTAATTGTTCAATTGCTTTGAAGTTATTCTGGTCCGTGTTTCTCTTTAAACGGAAATTTTTAAGCTTTTGCATACCACAGGAGGTATCCTGTGGTAACACCACCTAGGAAGAGCCAGTGGTGGAATAGAAATCGCCTAAAAATAACAAAAATAGAAACCTTTCTCCTTTGCTTTTCTCCATATATACATCAGATATATTAAACCACTTTAAGAACCAAGGCCAGCAGGGGATCAAAATAACTAACAAAACATCTCTATTGTTATTAATGTACGCTGATGATTTAGTTTTATTTGCAAACTCTCCAGTAGATGAGAACAGGAAACTTGAAGCTTTGAAACAGTATTGTTACATAAACCTGCTAACTCTTAATACCGAAAAAACGAAAGTGGTTGTTTTCCACAGGGGACGAAGGAAGAAAGATGTCGGCACGCTCTACTATGATAAGCATCCACTTGTTAATACCCAGACGTGCAGTTACCTTGATGTGCCTTTCGAGTGTGGCGGTATTTTTAATCGCGCGTCTAACGTTTTTATACAGAAGGGCTCTGTTGCATCCTCCAAAATAAGAGGCATATTATGTAGATCCAAGTCAGACAGTTTTGACACTAAAGTAAAGCTCTTTGACAGCGTCACTCGTGCAGCCCTCCTATATGCCTCCGAAATATGAGCGTTAGAATACCTGGACTTAATAGGGAAAGTACAAACCGGTTTTTTCAAAAAACTGTACCATTGGCCGAGCACTACTCCAGGATATATGGTACGACTGAAAACAGGACAAGTTCACATCAAGGTGGAAACACTCAAAAGAACATACAATTGGTGGCAAAAAATTCTGGAGATGCACGATTATCGACTCCCCAAACAATGTCTTAATGCGCTAATACAGTTGGATCATTCCGCAAGTAATATAAAATGTATAAATTGGGTTTCACAATTAAAGAAGATCTGCGCGGAGATTGGAGGAACGGAGATATGGAACGTAAATCGAACAAGTTTATTAATAAAAACAAAAAAACATGACATACTGGAAAAATATACAAATCATATAATAAGCAAAGATATTGAAGCAGTAACAAAATCCGAATACGCAGCTACCTACCGATACATAAGTAATCTATGCATGGGTGAAGATTACATGAAATTTAAAGCAAATATAAAGAAAATCAGACTAATTAGCCAAACTCGAGTCGCTAATAACAGAGAGATTAAATGGTATCATAATAACAACTCTTACAAAATAAGAACTGACAATTGCTGTACCATCTGCAACACCCATGAACTGGAGACCTTGCAACACTTCCTGTTGGAGTGTCCTATTTACACCCAGCCACGTAGACATTTTTTGCTGGCTCCATCTGATACACTGACCGTAGAAACACTGCTGACAATACGCGATGAACAACAGATGACCCGCCTCTATCACTACATTGACGGTGCCCTCCGACTGCGTTCATTCATTTTTAATGAGTAATTTTGTTTATTTCTCGAATTGCCTTATTTTTTTCTTTTTATGTTAACTTAAAATATGTAATGTTATTATCTTATTTAAGCTACGAACCCTTCTGTAAAACATGTCTAATGTATAAACAGAATAAACTCTATTGTATTCTATTCTATTCTATTCTATTCTATACCACAGGATCAAGTACTTTCTTTCTACTTATTTATTCATTTTTGTTGTTTTTGAATTTATTGTAGTAACATTTTCATAAGAAAGCTTGCTTGAATCTATTTAACAACCATATTCGCATGATTACTGGCAAATTCTCGAGACCCGCAATGCCATTTATAATTAACACTGTCAGAACATTATAAAAAATAAGGTATTAATAATTATTCATAGTGTCCCTTTCACTGAAATATATGTTTGAACGATAAATGAATCAAAAATAACTGGTTTGTTGGTTTTCCTTCACTCTCTTTATTTTTAAAATATCTTTTAGATTATATGTTTCGGCATAACCATGCCATCCTCAGGTCTAAAAACGTCGCAAAGATATAATATAAATAAACGCAACAAAATAAAAACAAGTTGTAATTTATCTTGATACGAATTATTAATTATGAAGATTGTATATACTATTTAGAAATGAGAGATTGTGAATGTGTAACTGTGTATTTAAGTATAGAACTATGTCACCTCCAGACAGAGTCTCTTGGTCGTAGTATTAGTCTCTTTAATATCTACTCCTCCAATAGGCTAAGTAATTCTGTTTTATTAACTTTACATTTTCAAAATTATTTGTGCAATATCCGCTAGAGCTAGTAATTATGATGGTTTGAATATTAGAATGAGTAAGCTAGCGTGTTCTCAGCTGATTTCTCAGCGTACGTTAATTAAGCTGTTCCCTGGGAATAGTAATTCCCTTGCTTTTTCCGACTTGCATTCTATTAGTATTCTTCCGGCTTTCCAAATGCCTTGGAGAGAGTTATTGCCAGTCAACCCGCTGCCCATTTAGACAGACATCATATTTTGTCTTCTACGCAGAGTGGATTTCGAGCCGGTTTTAGTTGCGTAACTGCAGTTTTAAATATAATTGCCAACATAATTTTCAAATCTGGTAGTGAAAATTTAACAGGTTTGTGTTTACCTAATTATGCCAAGGCCTTTGATACTATTAGCCGCGAGTTGTAGCCCGCAATTTTGCACTATATAGGTTTAACCTGTGAGGTTGTTGCGTCTTGGTTATGTGACTGATACACAGTAGTTGGTTAGTTTGGATGGGCGGAAATTTGGGTGGCTGACCTCATCTTCTGCGTTCCACAGAGTTTTGTTGTCGGTTTTTGTTCTACACCACATATACATATCAGCTTCATAATGCTTTGAGTTATTGTAATTGCCATTTTTGCGCTGATGCTGAACAAATTTTGAATTACTTTACTTGACTTAATGCTTCCAAGACGAAATTAATTTTCTTTGGGCCGCAGAACAAGAAACAGCAGGTTCTTGCATCTGGGTAAAATGTGTATGTTGGCGATACAGAAATTAAATTTAGTCTCACTGTAAAAAAAACTGTTATTATACTATAGACAAGAAAACGATTACATAGGTAAATGTACGCAGAAGGATTATGCTTCCTTACAGTTAATTTATAGTCACAGAATGTCTGTACATTCTGTACTGTTTATTTAAACAGAAAACTTAAAGATATTGTTGTGTGAATCATCAGAGTTGTCATTGTTTAATAATTGTCTTTGTATGACACTTGTACTAATTCTATCTGCGGTCGTAAAATTCAGAAAGTGCCGAATTCATATTTGATACTCGTATTTGGTATACGCAAATGTTGTTTAAATTGTTAAATATGCGTAATGATGGGCTGCTGCATTCAACATGTTTGTTTTATAAGGTTATAAAAACCGGCAAGCCTGAGTACTTACCCACTGAAATAACTTTTAGATTGAGTGTGCATTACTTTGTAATAGGGCGCCCAGAATGCATTTTATTTTAAATTGGTTCATTATTTACTTTCTTAATAAAAAAAAAATTGATTTCATCCTATTTATGTAAACAAATAAAACATGTAAGATTTGTAACGTATTTTTAGTTTTATTTAATCTCTGTGTGTGTGTGTGCGGTGATGTAAGCGGCGTTAAGAAATGAATGGATAAATAAAGAAATTTGGCGCGAATCGCGAGGACAACACAAAGTCCCTGATTGGCGGACAGCCGAGAAGATCGTAGGTACACAGACGAGCAACGAAAATCGGCAGCTAGCGTTGTAGGAGAGTGGACGTGCTGTTCTTTATAGAGCGGATGTGCCGTTCGTCTGGGTGCGACCGTTGAAGTAGCCGCCAATGTGCGCCGGCCAAAACACAATTTCATATTGTTAGCAGTGAATAGCGTAACGGGCTATTCATTCATTCATTCATTAAAGTTTCTAGGGTGGGGCACTTAATGTCCGGGCACTGAGCTAGGTGCTTATTGACCATCCCTAGTAATTCTTTATTCCACTCGAGCAGCTGGGGGTTCCGAAAAGCCAGTATCTTGCCAGTGGGAATTGAGAATTCGGGGGCTCCAATAGATTCACGAATATTTCTGCTGAGTACTTCAGTTCTCAATGTGTGGTTACATGTAATCGTTTACTCCTGTAATTCGCATCTTCACCACTCGGTTCGCTGACCGCCTGTGTTGTATGGATGCTTTTTTGAGGGGGACAGTGTCCAGTTACCAACCCGTAATGGTTTTAACTTCTTTCTTACTGCGCTAGTAGTTATAGAGAACTATATCCCCATCCCCTATCAGCGCTTTGGTATAGAGTGTGACTTCAGTCGAACCCATTTTTGTACTTTCTTTATCTCCGCGAACTACTTCTGCGGAATTTGTAATCCACATACGGGCTTGACCCATGAAGTGTTTAGAGACCTCTTCTAGTTGTGGCTATTACATTGCCCTTTATATCCTATTCTTGCACAAATCAATCAGCAATCTCTGCAAAGGCAGAATAGTTGCGTACCCTGGTCGTTGTTTGACTACTGATTTTTTCCAGCTGAGTTTGCATCTAGGGTAACACCCAGATATTTACTTCCTTGTTAATTGTAACTCCTACCAACAGTCTAACGCGCTTAGGTCATTGAGTCTTCTCATGTTGGTAAGGCAACCAATTGTTTTTTGGGATAAATGAGAGTCTTGTGAAGGCAACAATTCCCACATGCCAGCGATTACATGATGCCATATCCTTTGTGTTTAATGATCTGACGAGAACATCACACAACAAGCTCCATCAGCAGTGGTGACAGCACTCCCTCTCTGAGGCACCTCTAGTGGTCCTCATGGCGATATTTTATCTAGCATATTGGCAGAGAGCCACTCTTGCCTTTACCAGTGCAGTCCAACCCATCTCCTAGTTCGTGAGGTCAATGTTTCGGTCCACTCCCAATAAGAACTAAACGCTTAAGAAAACGTTGTCTTAACGGTAACGAACGTTACGCAACGTTTATAAACAACGCTTGAACGACATATTATGTCCGACAAAAAAGTTGGCAAAAAGTTACTTATTAAGCGCTTTTCACGTTATATGCTAATATTATTTTAACGTTTAATTTTTAATAGAAAATATCGTTAAATAAAACGTTTGCACAAGGTGTATTTTAACGTTAATAAACCACTCTGTAAACGTAAAAAGTACGTTTATAGTGCTACGTGATATTATCGTTCAAACACAAACGTTTATTGGTAAGTGAGGTTCAACGTTAATAAAATTCTATATCAAACTTTATAAGATCTGATAAAGTGACTATATATCTAGATGTGATATATATGTCACTTTATGACTTAAGTGTCGTTTTATGTGTTTGATAACGAAAAATGGCTATAATATAAAAGTCATAATGTCCATTACTAAATTTAATTTTATTTTAATTAGAATCATTCAATTCTGATCATATCATAGTATTGACTCAGGATAGGTCTTCAATGAAACATAATGCTTCTTCAGAAAAATAATGTAGTTATTTATAATATAAACAATCGCATAATAATAATAATAATAATAAAAAGATCATAGAACTCTTTACAAAACTAAGAAAGTAACGAGTTATTTCATTTATAGATATATACATTTTCCATTTTTCTGCACATGGTCTTCTACCCAACAGTCCATTGGGGCTTTTGATATTTCAATCAGTCCTTCACTGCACTTTCTGCTGTATGTATTGTTTATTGTAACTTAAATGGAAGATTCAAACAATGGATATTATAAGTAACACCAAGGACTACAGGCTGTAAAATTTTAGGGATGTATATATAAGTTAATGTTTATTTTGATTGGATTCCTAGATTTTTGTATTAAAACGAATGAAAGTATTTAATACTGCACTGTATATTGTTACCCATACGTTTCCGTATTATCTCTGTTCCGTTTTGTGAAACTAAGTATTCCTTCCTTCCAGTTATTACTTCATGCAACGACGTCATGTAACAGTAATTAGAATCTCTTACACAAAAATCTAGATTAGACATCAGCATTCGTCCTATCCTATAACTTTGAAATAAAGTAAGAAGATGGTGAAATAAGAAACCAGGTTATTCAAAAACAAATTTTAGAATATAGTTAAATTTTCTGACATTAGTTTCTTATTTTTAAGTGGTACTAATGCTGTTTTTGCCATTGTGTATATGCATATATATAATTATACGTGCAATGTGCATCGTATATGCAAATAACCTATAGACTTAATTGATGGGGTAACTACCTACTCACCGTTTAGTTAAATACACTGATTGCTAGCGTATCACATATTAATATAAACTTGTTATAAAGAAAAGAAAAGTTCTAACACTCGACTAGTGTAGTAACATGTGACTGCAAGTGCAAGTTCCGTGCACGTTGCAGATGCGCAACAGGGGTGGAAAGAGTTTATATGAAATGGGGGAGGATAATAATTCTGTTACTATTGTTAAATACATTTTGCATTCATTTATTGCAAAAGCACATCTTATGTTAAAACAAACAAATTAGCATCATTTTTTGACTTCTATACAAATCGAATTACATATAGGATGCAGTTAAATAGTTTTTCATATTTCACGTTGCTTTTAGCGTAGAGTAGACGGTGAAAGAACAACGTTTTATTTTAGTCATATTTAAACTATGCGTTACATTCCAGTTAATTTTTTCATATTTCAACGTTGTTTTTTAACGTAGAGTAGACGGTGAAACTACAACGTTTTATTTTAAGTTATATTTAAACTATGCGTTACATTTCAGGTAATAAATTCTCATATTGCAACGTTGTTTTATAATCTAAAATAAACGATGCAACTAAAACAGTGTTATTTTAGTTTAAATTTAAACTATCGTTACATTTCTTAGTTAATATAACGTTTCTTCATGTTAGTTAAAAGTTGGTTATATAATAAACGTGATTATATACCATTAACGTTGTTCCACCGATACAACGTTAAATTCACGTAAATGTAACCAACTTGTTCTCAACTGGGTAAAGAATCGGTTAATCGAGGCGTTGATGTGTTATCAAAGGCCGCCCTCCGATGTCTCTACAAATACTTGCAAGGCAAATTGCCTTTGATTTAGGCTCCTTTCAGTCTTCCACAAAATATGCAAGGGCAGCCTCCTGATTTGCCTTTGGTATCTCCATTCAGAGGATGCAGAGGATATCTAGCAAGTGCTCCTTCTGTAATGTTTAAGTGTACAATTTTTTCCCATAGTCTTAAGCATAAATTTGTGAGACTAATTGGTCTGAATGATTTTCGGATGGTAGTATGTGTCTTTTCCAGGTTTGGAATGAAACAACCTAGTATTTCTCCAGGCCTTCGAAAAGGTAGCCCAATGCATGGCTAGCTCGAAATATCTCCAAGAGGGGCCCCATGATGTCTCCAGTTGCCTCCTGCAGCAATCTTGAAAACAACGCCATCTGATTCGGAATTTATACGTCAAACGATCACTGCCCAACGAACAAGATGAGGTTTGAAGAATATCGTTTGATTTCTCAATCTTCATAGACGCTCCACTGCGTCTGATTGTCTGTTTTACGAAGTCATCCTGTCAGCGGAAGTGCCGCTGAGAAGAGTCTCTCAGAGTCTCCTGCAGTGTTGTGAACTCCGTCAAGCTGAATGACCTCAACGTATAGAAAGTCCTTTTCAGATCTGTGAATTCTGACATTCAGAGACCCTCTAGCCTCACGAAATTCCCTCCAGGCCTTCTCGATTCTTTATTTTTTTGTTATAGGTCTATTTGAGTTTCCCGTTTTTTTTCGCCCTGTTAAATAACTGGCGTGTTTCTCTTTGAGAGTGTTCAAGTCGTTACTCGACCAAGCAGCCTGTCTTGGTGAGCGACGCTCTGTTGGTGGACAGTTGTTTTCATAGCACGAGAAAATGGTCCCTTGCAACCATACAAGGGCCAACTCTAGTTCCTCACTATTGATGATCCTTACAGGATGGTTACGTAACGGGCTAATTTATCCCTGTTGTTGCTGAATTACCTTGGCCATTTATTGCTGTCGGAGGAGAATACCAGATATTGGTAAAAATAAACGCTTACTGGGATAACTGTCGCCATTATTTTTTAAGATTCTGACCATTTGCTTAGTGCCGAGGAATAAAACCTCATAAGCGAGGAATCCAGCAATCAGTTATTAGATCGCGTATTAGCCGTGGGCTGAAGTGTTGTGCAGCCGTATGCTGGGAGTTTTCCGATTCAGCAAGTACGACGACGGAGCTAGTCCTGGGCGATCGACGAACGAAAGCCAAAGGCCCGCCAAGTGTTACCGCCTTATTTTTATTTTTTTATTATTAGTAAAATCAGAAATTATAATTTTGTTTATTGTTTCCTTAAATTTAATATTCAATTCAGACAGTAATATACAAGGGGAGCCCATTCATTATTTCTTCTACCACCAAGTAATCTTTGTTTACCAAGTAATCTTGTTATTTGTATCTTTTTCTGCTTTCGTTGTTTTATAATAAGAAATACTGTAAATGTGAAATCAATATCTTTTTATTTTATATTATTTGTTATACAAATCATTGGGGCCCAACTAAAAAAATATAATATTCATAAGTAAATTAACGACTCATTGCACTTTGTCATCCGACGCTAAGCGAGATAAAACCTGCCCCATTACATTTTGGGTGTGTCACGCATGGCACGGAAAGCCTTCCATCACAATCTCACGCACAAACGTGAGACCGGTAAAGCGTATCGTTACAACTTGAACGTCCGATTTAAGGGAACCCTTACCCATACGCAGGACTCATGGATCAGGTTTTTAAGAAACCGTACCCTTATCAAATAACTAGAGTTTCCCATACTATAAACGATAGTTACTATAGTGACAGCTATCGAGATATAGTATAAAGTAGGGCTGTTGCTCGAAACCGGGTACTCGGTTCAGGTACTCGGGCACACGGTTTCGGGTACCCGGGCACACGGTTTTGGGTACCCAGGCACACAGTTTCGGATACCCGGGCACATGGTTTCGGGTACAAGGGCACACGTTTCGGGCACTCGGGTGAAGCTCGATTTCGGGTAATACCTAGTTTTGGGTAATACACGATTTCGCATTATACCCGGCTTGGGTAAAGCTCAATTTCAGGTAATACCCGGTTTCGAGTAAAGCTCGATGTCGGGTAATACCCGGGTAAAGCTCGATACCCGGGTAACCCAGAACCGGGTAGTGCACTAAACAGGTACCCGACTCCTGAAAAAGACGGGTTTCGACAGCCCTAGTGTAAAGTACCACATTATTGTAATCTTTCAAAAGTAGTTACTTATACAATACATTTATAGTACAATTAATACCACATAGTGTAGTAGTTCAACCATATTTTTTAGTAGATTGAACATAGTAAACGAAATACTACGAAATTTTATCAATAACAACTACAATATTGTGATAATAAATAGATTATGATTATATTGATGATGATTATATTGCGGGACTCACATGGACATGGACTAATCTATGCTCACACATTACCACTCTCTGATTCCATACGAGTTGTTGTTCGTGATAAAAGGAGAGCGATGTTTTATCGATCACAGCAGTTCTAACATAATACTTACACTCACTGTATTAGCCACCGGATAAATATGATTTAACCGTATCTGCCTAAACCTATTTACATCGAGTAAACTTTGACAATTTCTGTAAATAATATATTTAGGCAGCCAGACTAATTGTGCGATAGTGTTTTCTACTACTTCGATATATACAATGCCAATACAGTTGACAAGCAAATGCATAGGTATTCCTCAATAATTGCTAAATTTTTAAGAGAAATATGATTTCAGGTGAGAAATACTACGATATTTTACAATAGTGTGTCATTATATTAACTAGCAACACCAAAATAATCTACCACAATATTAAACTACCATAAAATAGCTACATTTCTGCTAGTAAAATTCATGAATGACATTGGTAGACTGAACTACAATTGTAGTAAATACTACCACAATATGTTTAGGTATTACAAAATGCTGTTCTACGTACAAAAATATTTTTCTCTGCGCAGTCATGATCTTTGAGGACATTTAGAAGTGCGTACTTTCGCTTCTTGTTTGACGCATAGGTGGGGCAGTGATTAACTAATTAGTTAAATATCTACTTTTATGCAGCTTTACTAAGAGTTGGCGGTCCTGTGTATGGTATGATCGGTGCGGGCTTTTAGTAAGCTTTATAAGCTTTTGTTCATTTTATTTGTGTACAATTGCCCAAGTAGCACATTTAGTTGTGATTACTAGTGGTGTACTTAACGAGCGATTTTTGCACTCGATTATATCAAATGAACGATCGATTGTTCATTAGCTTACCGCGTATTCGGAAATCGGCAAGGTAAAGATGGCGAAAAATGCGTCTATATAATACATAGTAATACTGGAGCGAGCGA
The DNA here is from genome assembly GCA_004143645.1 of Protaetia brevitarsis. NCBI lineage: Eukaryota > Metazoa > Arthropoda > Insecta > Coleoptera > Scarabaeidae > Protaetia > Protaetia brevitarsis. The sequence continues at coordinate 781,425 of RXPK01000212.1, forward strand.
TAAATAAAACTTTTTTTGCTGGTAGATCAGCTTTATACCTTTTCGCCTGCTATTTTTTGCTTTTTCTAGTTTGTACAAATAGCTGCCGCATGCTTCATAAAGCCTTTCGGATTATTTATTGTGTAAAAACTTTATATACAATGCTCTTTCTTAATCATTCACTCGCTCAAGTACATACTGTGTATTATATTTCTCAAATTAAATGCGGATCTAAGCCCAATAAAGTCTCTCTGAATTACATATCGCTAGGTATAGAGAACTTGCAGTTTCGGTTGCATAAGCAGTCGAACATTTGTAGAGCTTAAATTCGCATTTAATTTGAGAAAGACGTTACACAAGTATTACATAGACGCATAGAGTGTCTATTAGTTTTCGGAACCTTCGCTTTGGCGAGTTTCGACTTCTCGGTAAGCTAACGAACCATCGATCGGTCATTTGATATAATCGAGTCCAAGAATCGCTCGTTAAGCACATCAGTACTCAGTAGTGATTACCACTGCTATAGACATAACTACTTCATTACAGTCAACGTTACGTAATTCACGTTACAATTACCAACTCTGAAGGGATATCTACTTAGACGACGTATCTGTAATTGCAGTTACGTCGTGGCCACCAAATGACTTTAAAGTTTGCAAAGTTTGTTTTTTTACAGTGACAAAATAACAAATTAATGTATTTCTGCTTTTAACTGTAATAATTATGTAATAATTAGGAGTAATTTGTCCCAAGAAATTTTTTTCTCCTCACGCAGGATTCAAACCTACATCATCCCGCTTGCCGGGCGGGTGCTTTACCAATTAAGCTATTAGAGGACAAGGTTCGTGCGCTCTTACCGAAATCATGTCGATATTAGATCTTGAAAGGCCGGCAGTACGGCAAATATACAAAGATTGCAAGTTTTTACAGTGAGAAAATAACAAATTAATGTTTGTTACTGCAAGGTGTTAATGAAATAGTAATTATTACCTCATTCCTGCTTGTTGATTTACTCTAAAGTTAATTCGTGGACATAGTTATAGATTTATATAAGAGTAGTCATAACCCGTTAGTAAAATATTCGGTAAAATTGAGGTGAGCAGCACGTAGATATTACCTACCAAAGTTATAGATATTTTTGATGTTACAATTACGTAATCATTAATTCCTAGAGCGACTATATTTCCTTTAACCTTTAACCAAAAAGTTACATTTGGCTACAACCTTAAAGTAACCGTTCCAAATATATGTATAGGGGAAGGTAGGGCAAGTTGGGAGCATTAAGCTTTATAACACTGCATCAGGATTGCAAATTGATATACAAGGTTCTAAGTACGCTTGTTGTAATCTTTAAATATTTATCTGCTGATGGATGAATTTACAATTTTTCGATGGGTACTCCTGATGTTGGAGAAAATTTTGAAAAGAAATATGTAAATACACCATCTTGCCCCACCAATGGGGGCAAAATGGGGTTCCAGGTGAGTTAAAAATGGGTCGTACCATAAATCTAGGTAATAGGTAAAAAAAAAATAGATTCTTAAAATATTCTTAAAAACATGCAGGAACAAAGCTTAAACTCTTTAAAGCGGAACTACTTAAAATAAAAAAAATACAATAACGATACGAATATTAAACTTAACCTTCACAATTGAGACAATAGAAGACGAACTCATCCACGTTATTCGCACAGCCTCCATGTACCCAACCTCGCCATCCATGGCATTGCATCAATACTTCCCCTTACAATACTAACATTGAGCGGCATTTTCCTCAACAGAAGAACTTGATTATTTCCTTGATGTTTTCTAAAAATTTATCTCTTCGCTTTCCCTACAAAATTCGGCTTCTTGATCTCTTCTGTTTTCTTCTTTGCCATTTTTTTTTCCTTTAACTCTCCCTCAGCACTTCTAGTTGCCTTAGGGATTCTCCAGACTTCTATTTTCTTGTAGCAGATTTTTATACGTAGTGCTTGTTGTCTTTGCCTTGTTACGCTTTGATCGAACCTGTACTTTATTCCTAATATGAGAAATAGCCATTATATCTTCGAGAAAGCATAATGGCATATCCAGGCATAACGGATCAGACTGAAGAGTGAGATAATGATGTCCCCATGTTGCCCCATACCAATAGCCCCATCTTGCCTCTTTGGGACATTTTCTGTTTATGTTATAATAACATACTAAATATTTGAAATAAACAAATAACGCACTATAGAAAATACATGCAATACATGTCAATTAATAAGCACATAAAAGTGTAGTTGTAAATAATTTACTTATGCTTCCGAGACTGGCCGTTGAACTCACCATCAAAATAATAACGAAATTCTGGAAATTGCAAAGTTCACGCACAAACAGCAATAACTTTGTTATTACGACTAGTAAAGTTTCCGACATTACAACAAACATAAAACAGCACTTGTCAATATTAGGACTGCTATTATTTGACAGATGCTTACTGCCGTTTTGTAGATAAGACGATGTCCCCATCATGCCCCGTGGCCCCATCTTGCCCCACCCTCCCCTACAACTTTTAGGTAGGAAATTAGCTATAAAGTAGTAGAGTTTAAAGGTATTTAGGTGAGCAGTGGTTCTGCTAGGTGCAATATATGAGTAGCGGGTACTAGGTTTTAATGCAAGCCAGCTCATTCGATACATTTCGCATACGTCATCGAGGCATCGTTGAGATCTCGCTGACATATAACAGGTGCAATTTTCAGAGATCTGTATTGAAGCCTCTCGTTTACCGCGTTGGGCACAATTATTAACCATTCTTTATAACAATAATGTCAATACGCAATATGCGTTTTTATTATGCATGTAATATAATATCTCTGATTTAACAAAATTATGACACAAATATGAAAACTTATAAAACAAAATTTGTCACCTCTTTAATTTAAAAACTACATTTTCCCGTCGTTCCATATAATAGACGACGTGATCTTATTTTCTACTACTGAATCTTGTAAATGGAAATAAAGTGCCGCACGTGCTAGTACAAAATAAATAAATAACCTTTACGCGGTTATAAAAAGCATTCTCGAATGATTTGAAGATACGAGTGGATGAAGGTGTTATGTTACAAAATCAAACTTTTTCAGAAATTAAGTTTTTTTTATATAATTTTTCTCAAAGGTATTGTAACATAACCCCTTCATTCATTCACAAGACTCTAGTGTTCTTGAATTTCTGGAATTTTCGATGGTGCTATCTGAAAGATGGGCACAAAACACTTTGATTCATGCAAAAAAGACAGTTTTTAAAATGCGACCTAGCACCTTCATCCACTCGTATCTTCATTTATCAGGTGTTGTTCATGCTATTTCGTATATTATCCCTTTGACGACTTAGATTAAACGTTTAGTACGGCATATATATTTACCTCAGGAATCTCGAGCTAAATCGTGTGATACACTGACTTGAGGTGTATCAGGATATTTCGGAGGTCTCTATTTTGTGCTTTAAACCCTAGTGGGTATGTACCTGAGTATTTTGACATACTTTAATATAAACTTGGCCTCTGTAAAATGAATGCCATCTCAAAAAGGAAATTTGAATTGAATTTGAATATGTTGCACTAGTATTGCATTGTCGCTATACAGGTCAATCACTAATTAATGTAACTTTGAAGTTATAAGGAAGCTAAAATTATTATTTAATTAATATTACTTCAAAGTGAATTTAATTACGTTATAGTAACACATCCCAGATAACACGTAAGCTTACGACAAGCTTGCCACTTGCTTTTACTTTACCTTGTCCAGACAAACTTAACAGTAAAAGGTTAATGCTGGGGTTAATGCAAGGTTGCGGCAAAGTTATTATATCATGGTACGGTGACTTCGTGTATTTCCGGAGTGATTCGGCGTCAATCGTTTATCGAGTATTGATTTTTTTTGGTTTAACCGCCATTCCGCTATTCTGTCATCGACCGCCATGTTGTTTGTGTCCAGTCGTGTCGTATGCGTTTGAGCTGTTTCAGTGTATAATAGTTTAAAACATCATTCATGCCAAAGTAAGTATTACCTAATTTTATATCTTTTACTAGATATGCGTTGTTGCTTCAAGAATATCAATAGTTTATAATTCTAACCGATGAATCAAACTGTGTCTGTGTACAGAGAAAACAAGAGATGTACGTGGCCAGACTCGGTATAATATTTTCTACTAATTTCCATTTGATTTACTACTGTACCGTATATATATACCGTTCCTGCGAATACCGTAGTAAACGACACTTACAATAAATAAAAAAGAACATGTATTAAATTGCCCCAACTATTGCATATAATTCTAATCTAATTTTCTACACCATAAGCGCATAAGCCAATGCACTTAGTTTAAAAAGTTATAGTTTATATTTGTTAGCTTATAGTATAATTTGATTTTATATAATTCAGAAATTATGAATAATTAAATGTTTGAGGTTTTTTTCAGTTTTAATGACAGTGTAATAGGATTTTTAAATAAATTCAAAAATACACATATAAATTAGTGTTATAATTATATAAGAATATATATATATATATTATTTGTATCTTTTATTTCAGAAATCATTCTAATGTTATCAAATATTTTTTAGGAACCGATTACAGTAATGAGCGTCACCAAATTAAATTAAACCCAGGCGTAATGTGAAGGTCTTAGAAGATTTTCTTTCATAGCAGAGTGTTTAGAAACTAAAATGGATACGTTTAAGGTTTGGCCCAACAGACTGCCGCAATACAACAGGCATTATATGGTAACTAATAAGGATTAAGAGGAGAATCAATTTCATAACTTATGAAATTCTTTTTCAGCGAATATAGAAGCTTCTATGACATTAGAATCATCAAATAGTTGAAAACTCTTCTTGGAGAAAAAAAAGTTGGTGAGTAATTGATATTATTTAAATTATTACCTGTTTTTAAGTCCGAAACCATGTTCATTTATTGAATAATTCCAACAAAAAATTTACAGATTCGATATTTGATATCAACCCATGAAGGAACGTTAAGAGTTTGACATCAAACATCCTAAAAAAGCCACTAGAGGACAATATTGCGGCAAATCATTCTCTAACAGGGAAAAGCTTAAAAAAACCCTTTCCAGAAGACTGAAATGCTTAAATTATTTTTGGTGAGTATTTTATTAATAACCACTAAGTATAGTAAAAATAAGATAGTTTGTATTTTTGTAGTAACGAGGGAAACAGTTACTTTTCATAATATCCACGACGACTTGTCGACTCTTGAAAACTGATAGCCGTTCCCTTGTCTTCCCATCTCTGGTATTGTTTAATTTTTTAATTAGTTGTCGTTTTTTATTACAGAGAATCGCGGCAACACGATGGCAACGGAAAATAGATTATAGTGTTGTTTCTATATAAATATAAAAACGCAATCTAAATATGTATATATAAATATGTAGAAGTTTTTTTATTATTATTAAATACTGAAATTCAATTTTATTTGAATGAAATTTACTTGATGCAAAAGATGTGATTTTGAAAAACAATAAAATATTTTAGGAGACGATGGACGGCATCCGAAAATAAATAAAAAGAACGCAAATTATAACTAATTTACTAAAATTCTCTCTGAGTTGTTTAGCAATAATTTTGTAAAAAACATTTTTGGAAACACTTGGAAGTTACATAAAGTTTATTTGTACGAATTTATTTTGGTTTCAGCTTGCTGGTTATATCTTTCCTTAAATATTTTAGTAATTTTCAAAGTCACATGAAGAAGAGGTCATATACCCAACTCCTTTCCTTGACTATAGCAAGCTTTAGAGAAAGCTTATACAAACCTTGATAAAAGCTTACAACAATCAAAACAAAATAGGAATTGGATATTAATTTCTTCATTTTCTTGGTTTTTAGGTCAAAAATATGGAAATGTACATTAATAAGGACGTTTCACTTTGGTTTCAAAAGCTTTTTCAAGTATACATATAAAAATATAAATTGTAAATGGTGTAAATTATAAGTAAATTGTTTAATAAATGATAAAATCATAATTCAAATTCATAGTAAACAATGTTTTGTTTATTAAATAAAAAAAAATGTATACCACTTATAATTTATATTTTTACATATATCCTGAAAAAGCTCTTGAAATTAAAACGAAACGTCCTTAATGTACATTTCTATATTTTTATGACCTAGAAACCAAGAAAAAGAGAAATTAATATCCAATCCTATTTTATTTGATTGTTACAAACTTTTATCAAGTTTGTACAGGCTTTCTCTAAAGCTTGGCTCAACATTATCATTCCAACCTTGTCATATGGTTTTACAGACAAGCTTATGGAACCTTGCATGGTAACCTTTCACATGCTTTTACAGACAAGCTTAACCTGTAACCTTACTTGGGAAAACCTTGTCCTGTGTCAACTAGCAAGCTTGTCATAACCTTGCAGCAAGCTTACACCTTTGCCATAACAAGCATGTTGACAAGCTTTTTCCCTTGTCGGAACAACGTTTAAAAAGGCTTGTATTAACCTTAAATTGTTATCTGGGATACAACTTGAAACTAGATTTAATAGGTAGATTTTACATATTATATAACCATTCCACATAATATTTACGTTAAGGATAGTATTAACTGCTACCATCTAATAAACATAACCCCAGAGTTATCAACTTTTAACATATATTACTTTAAATACGAAAACGCAATGCCAAGTGAAACAAAATGGATGCGCCGTTACAATACAATTGCCATGAAACAAAATATAAAACGAACAAGCTTCTAACCCAACACAAATCGAAATTTTCAATTTCATTAGTGGCGGGCGGGTCGTGACTTTTTCTGCAAGGGAGGCTACTATAACCTAGGTAACTCTTCTCGCTCAATAAATTATATTTTTATAGTTATTATGGTAGCATTGTAAGTGTAGAATAAAAAAAAACGATTAAATAAAAAATAATTTTTCTGTAGCAAGAAGCTCTAAGAGGGGTGCGAGTGAAATCTTGCTTGGATAGCAAAATGGATGAGGTGATAGGTAAAAGTGAAATAAAGTCTTGATAAACGTGATAATAAGCCAAAAATAAACTCTAAAAAACCATAACAAACTCTTAGCAAACTAACATAATAATTATAATAGTAACTCTCACGAAATTCTGCAATAAAGAAATAAAAAGGTAATAAAAACTTAAAACAAACTTTTAATAAACGTAATAGTAAACCAAAAATAAACTCTTAGCAAATCAATATCTTTTAAAAAGTAAGAAAAGGTCTAATATTTTTTTTTTGAAACCTGGAAAACTGTATTCGCCTATTCTTTGCACTAACAAATTAAGCAATTACTCGCTCGTAAAATACGTCATTTTACGTTAATGAATTAAGGAGAACTTTTCAATTGATATATAAATATTGATATACCTACAGCTTAATCGATTTTGATTCATAATATTGCAGTTATACCTTTTAATTCTTTTTAGTGATGAAAAGGCATATTTTCATATAAATCGGTCTTATTGATAAAATTTAACATCTCGGTTGGCGCTTTACATTCTCCGAACACTTGAGAATCATGATACAACAGAGACAATTCATTTTTTATTTGAATTTCACCAAAACAAGAGTATCGTTCGAGAATATCTTACCAGTCAGTCGTTAATATCTTCGCAGCTTCTTATTTCGTTCATTCCTTCCATTTTCTGTCTATTAACAAAACTTATTAGTTATTAGTATTGGGAGTTGATTGGATAGTTGCGTGCCAATATCGGTTTACGACCGATAACTCTCGATAACATGCCGATCTCATACGATCTAACCTGGGAGGCAATCCTCCAACTATACGTATTCCCTGTATAAAATGCACATGCACTTACGAGACGCATTTTCAAATTTCATGTATTATTAGAAATTTGTTTGTCTTTTCAAATTAACTAATAAATAAATTACTGTTAATTATATTTTTGTTCGCAAAATTGCTTTATTTTAGTATAGAGCCATTATTTTGATACATAATAAACACTATTTCCTTTAGGTAGACTGTAGCCTCCGTAGCCTCCCCTGACGAGCCGCCACTGTTCACTATTCATATTTTTAGTTAATAAGGACAGAGAAAGATAAATTTCTTGACCTACACGCTAAATAAAAAAAAGTGGCGCTAACAGTTATCATTTTTATCAATAAAACTTCATAGCAAGAACGTATTTTTAAGAGCTATCACATTAATATTTACCAGTAAAATGGTATGCGTTTTTAATTTCATGTCATCATTGACACAAAATTCACGATTCAATAAGTAATCTAACATATATAAGGTAAAGTCAGGTAACTGTGTAACCGGGGCAAGTGTGTAGTTTGTTTATATTTATTTTTAAAATTGAAATACGGACGTCCTCTTGTTATAATACTAATGTACTAAACTTCATACTAGTTTTAAAAACAAAAAGTTCGCATCTCCTAAACGTGTAATAACTTGAATATCTTGTGAATATACCATATACCTTATTAAACAGACATCAGTTTAGTATTACACTCTTGGCCGAACTGAAGGATAATGCTATTAATATATAAAATGCGGAACGATTACACACTTGCCCCATTTTGCTGGGTAAGTGTGTAGTATTGACAGTATTTAAAATTTCTTTTTTTTTCTAGTAAACCGTTGGTAATTATAAAAGGTGTATCTATTGAAGGCTTTCAACTGAGCATATATTACGTACCTCTATGTGTAAAATTTATCAAAATATCTTATTATGTGAACAGTGTTACATTTTCTTCGTACTATGCAATTTTTACTACACACTTACCTGACTTTACCTTATTTATTTTATATACAGATGGACCGTTATATTTTGAATTCTAACAACAGTTAAGGCCGCTTTATAGTTTTCTTTTATATTTTAATGCAGCAATTTTTATTGCACGCAAGAAAAATTGCGAATTGTAAAGTGGCCTTTTGAGTGAATATGTTATAAAGAGGTATAAAGAAGAAAAGGAAACAGTAACAATGAATTGCAATGCCATATAAAGCAAAAAATACTTTTCGGAACGTTCCAGCTACGCATCAGCTACTATCCGCCACGTTATGACCACGTTCCATAAAAGTTCCGATGACGTCACCATAACGTGATTAGAACCTTACGTTTTATTACTATTAGTAGTTACGGAGATATCACGTAATTAGAACGGAAGGGCTTACTTTGTGGAAGCCATTAGAGTAATAAATATGTCAGAGTGACTAAATGCGCTACTTAGGGTATTGTAGATTTGTGAGAGGTCGCATGAATGATGGATTTATAATAGAGTGCGATCCCTTCTAATATATTAATATTTCTATACTCCTTCCTTTTGGTGGTATTATTATATATTTTTTTAGAATAAACATATGAAGAGTGCACGGAAATAACGATCTAAGTCCTTTTGTTTGTGAAAATGAGATAAGAGTGCCATTTTGTAGGAAATTCTGAGAATTATAATAATGCGCGTTCAAACTGTTTCAAAAACGGTCGTAGTCCGTAGAAATCAAAGTTGCTATAATGTAGTTTTGTTTTGAACCTTTAAGTCGCAAACTTTAAACTTCATTTACCTCTTAATGTATGAATATGGACTTTGATCGTTATTCCCCTGCACGCTTCATATATTATTATTATATCGCATTATTCTGACAATACATTATACACTTACAGGTATACCACAATTCTTGACTGAAAAGATTTGAGCAACACTTAAATTCATAATCAAAAAACCGTTTTAAACTGCTAAACCCGTATTCCCTCTGAGCAGCAGGGAATGAAAATGCAAATGGAATCCTTCAATACCAGTAGGGAATTACCTGCACTCTCGTCCCCTTTCCTCTCCCCTTTTAAAGTTAAGTTTATCAAAGACCAATAAATTTCTTAAAACGAATCGACCGTAGCGATTCCGAATAAATGGCAAATGTGTGTGAGAGAGAAAGAGAGAAATGAAGTAGAACGGACGCAATCGAACTCGATACAATTTCGTTCACTTTTGTATTATTTATGGCACTTGAAATAGTGGACGCAACGTGAAAAGACACATTTTGCTTGTAAAGTTTTGCGCTACAAGAGGAAAATTTTCACCACAATAACCTAGGCGAAGTGATCACTTGCAGAAAACAAGAATAAATGACGCGAGTTTATGACGCTGGGCTTACTGTTACTTTAGCTAGATTTGCATAAACTTAGTCTTGGCTGGTTAAAAGAGCAAGCTTTACCAACTTCACTTGAGGTAAAAATGCGTTTTTCTCACGTAGATAACTAAATACTTTTAATATGTGCATTTCATTGTCATGCGAAACTATTGTCTTTTTCAATTGCTGTAAAAAGTTTTTAGATTGTCTCTAATAACAAATCTTTATACAGTGAGGACGCGTGGGTTGGAAATGGAAACACTTACTTTTATATCCTTTTTGAATTATGCATCGAATTCTAAGTATGTTTCGTGCACTATTTCCTATACCTAAACTCAACAGTTATCGAGAAATTCATGATTGAATTAATTAAGACCATATTTCTGGGGATTTTTTTTGTATCAAGCAAATCATTCCATCTTGTATTTATTTTGTTTTTTTTAATTCTGGTATTTTCGATAATTGACTTGTCACTTGTCAACGTATAGTGATATTTCAAGTAAGTAATTGTCAAGTACAGTTATAAAGTCTGAAAGAATGGCACGTTTAATTGAGACGCAACGAATAGAAATTTTGATGATGGTAGGATATGGCAACAGAACCCGTACACAAGCTCAAGTTTGCGAATTATTTAATAAGAAGAGGCCCGGAGAGGCCTATTACACGATCGGTGGTTAGTAAGATAGAAAAACAAGTTTAAAGACCTGGGTCACGTAAGAGATAATTATAAAACCAACCATCTTCCAGTTCCACAGAACACACAAGTGAATGTTTTGCTCGATTTAAAAGAAACTCCGCAAGAAGCAGCTCGACAAGTAGCTGTAGACCAGTCAGTCTGTATATCTTCTGTTCTAAAATACTTACAGAAGCACAAGTGGCCCCCTTACAAAATACATTTAGTTCAGGAACTTATTGAAGATGATCTCAACCGCAGATTAGAATTTTGCGAAATAATGATGGATAGATGGCAATGCCAACCCGCAATTTTTAAGTAAGATAGTTTTTACCGACGAAGCAACATTTTGTTTGTTTATCGTACCAATAAACACGCAAAATTGTCGATATTAGGCACCAGAAAATCCACACTGGAGTATGGAAAGTCGTACACAATTCTCTCAAAAAGTAAATGTGTGGGCAGGAATTGCGGGTACCTCAATTATTGGACCGTTTTTTTTATTGACGGAACACTTAATTCTGAAGATTATTTAAATCTACTGCAAAATTCCATAATACCAAGTTTAAATGCACTTTACCCGAATTGTGAGAACCCAAATATACCGGCAGATTCGATATGGTTCCAACAGGATGGAGCGCCCCCACACTATTCGCGAACAGTACGAGATTACCTACATAATATTTGCCCAAACAGATGAATCGGAAGGAGAGGTTATATCAACGGCCGGCTAGGTTTTCAGACGTAACTCCTTTAGATTTTTATCTATGGGGTTATCTAAAATCCAAAGTGTACCTCAATAAACCAGAAAATATCGAAGAGCTGAAGTATAGAATTAGAGTCGAAATACAACAAATCCAGCCACAAACTTTAACTGAAGTGTTAGAATATATTGAATATCGACTTGCCTATTGTCAGGAAGTTAATGGTCAACAATTTGAACATTTAATTTGATTTATTCTTTTTTCTTTTTAATAAATTTACAAAAAAAACAAACCCCTGAATTTTAAATGATTTTGCTAAAGTCCTCCCAAATTTTGAAAGAAATCAATCGCAAATTCCTCAATAATGAATTTAGGTAGAACACCTAATGCAAAAAACATACTTGGAATTGGCTGCAGAGTTCAAAAAAGAAATAAAAAAACAGGGATTTTCATTTAAAAAAAATAGTAGTCCTAACTTATTTTTGGCCTACACTGTATACATGAATGTACCATGAAAAAAAATCTCAGCTAGTAAGTAAAAAGTAAAAGTAAAAATCAACGTGTCCGAGCGTTTTTACCAAAAAGAAACCTCTGAATTTTAAATCAATTTGTTTCAACCCACGCGTCCTCACAAATTTTGAAAAATCAACTGCAATTTCTCGAGAACTGTTGAGTTTAGGTATAGAACGTGGTACATGAAACATTCTTAGAATTCAATGTAGAATTCAAAAGTGAAATAAAAAATAGGTATTTTCGTTTGAGAAGATTTAGTTTGTTTTTGTAACTTTTTTTTTGCCACACTGTATACATGAAATTACCATAAAAAAACCTGCAGCCAAAAATAAAAACTGACGTGTCCGAGCGTTTTTCTAAAAAACAAATTCCTGAATTTTAAATAAATTTGTTTCAATCCACGCGTCCTCACTGTATATAGTAAAGTGTTACTCAAAATTATAATATTTAATTTATGCAACTGTAAATATTTTACTTTATAAATAGTATTGTCAAAAATAAATGCATTACAGTAACAAACAGTAAGATAAATATTTACAGCTATTGAATGGTATGTTTTTGACAACAAGACAGATTACTAAAAACTAAAATATTTTTCTAGATTTTTTTGTTTGAGGTCGATAAAATCAATATAATAAAGGAACCTGGATAACCGCAACTAGTAAAAGAACTAGCAGAAAAAGATTAACAGTAAACATATAAGGCTTAATTATGCAATACCAGAAGTAGAAGTCGGAAGTTGTAAAACATAGACTTTGAAACTTCAAAGTAAACAGAAAATGTGTCTTATAAATACTTGATTATTTCTACTGCACACAGAAATCAATACTTTACTACAAGTGTAACAAAGGAAAACGTCGTGCTGTTATTTCTAAGAATTGATTAACAGTCTCGAAACTAACAATATTTTGATGAATCGACAGCAAGGTTCTAGTACAGACTATTCAACTATGCACTACCATCATAACTTCTATCGGTGGGGAAAATATTGTATTTGGAAGTTAAGTTGCCTGTTCGCCTTTTAAAACAAAGAGGTATGAGTTTTATCATTTTAATTAATTCCAAATAGGTTACAAATATTCTTTATATGTATCGATCTTAAAAGCGGATAATGCAGCGGAATTTAATGGCTCATATATTAGTAGTTTTCAAGATACGGTTGTTATCAAAATATAACTCCTCAGATATTTGACGCTTGAGTTACTGTGTTTTTGACAGGAAGGTGGTTTTTTGTCGACGAATATTTCCAAACCATATTAGTAAGTATTAAAATATGTTGTCCAAACATTGGTTGTAAAATTCAAAAAAAAAGCTATGTACATATATTGTTCTAATCCAATCTATATTTGTAAATATTTCTTTCATTACACGTTTCGATTTACCTTGTAAAACAATGCTTTTAATTTGCGAAAAACGGTCATTCAAAGTGAAACGCGCGAAATTAACGTAAGAATTTGTTTACCAAAAAGAAACGGAAATTATATGAGATCAGCCATTTGCGGACACTCGAACGTAATAGATGGAAATTGAACGGTGATTACGCGAGGTGCAGCCCTAAAGCCAACACTCATAAGTAATACACGAAATTAAGCGGAGATGCCGCGAGCTGCAGCCCTGAAGTCGACACTCATAACGTAATATACGGGATCAAACGAAGATTACGCGAGGTGCAGCCCTGAAGCCGGCACTCAAAACGTAATACATGGGATTAAATGAAAACCATGCGAGATCAACCGGCGGCCGACACCCAACATAGCAGGCAGAGAGCGAGGAATGGAATACTCTCTCTTGTCCGCGATTCGTAACAGCTTTTATAGGCCCCGGACTGTCCCCGCCACGCGGTCGCAAGTGGGAGCCTGCCTTTGTAACGCTTGAAAAGAAACTTAAACTAGACACGTCACAAAAAAATAGAATTACGGTTATACTATATACAATTACTGAGAAAATAAATTAAAAATTCCAAATTGACAATTGATGATAAATAAATTTAACTTAAAATTAACACAAATTGATTTTCTATTTAAACGGCACGTGACAATGTTTTAAAAATTTGTTTAAATTTTTTTACGTACTGCTGTGGTCTGGCACGCCGGTTTTCGCAAATTCAGATTTTTTTTTCTTGTTTACTCCGATCAGCCTTCGTCAATGTGTCGCGAAAATTTTCACAGATGTTTTGTTTATGTTTATATAAGATTTTGTTTATGATTTGATTGTATGATTTATTTATTTAAATGTTCAGTTGTTTTAAATTAATTTCACTCTTTAAAATATTTTGCGTTCACTGGTATTGTTTATGTTTTTATATTTTGTGATTTTGTCCGTTAGCGGACTGTTCGGTGCGCGGCTTCGCTGTACGCAGCGAGCGAGTTTGTCAGGCAGTTCCAAGATAGACACAAGAGCGTCAGTACATGAAATTTGTAATTGTTTGCTGCCATTTTGTTAATACTTTTGATATAGAGATTTGATTCGCTTAATTTGAATTTATTTCGTCCATCAAGCAACTCGCTTAATAATAATTGTTATTATATTGTTGTGTACACAATTTAGATATAAGATCATTTATTATTTTTGTTCGGGAAGATATTTTAGTTTAAAGAGTTAATTTTTTCGTTTTTTAATTTTGCTGATTTGTATTTAATTATTAATCACCTCGGGTTGGGTGAATAGAAGCATTGCGCTTGTATTTAATTTTTTTTTTTGTAAATTTACTTGATTTGTCCACGTTTAATTTAGTTTGTTTTAATTTTGAAACCACGTGGATTGAATTTATATAAAAAGGATTATCTTCTTGAACAAATTTGTTTTTTTGCTTTGATATAGGATTTAGCATTGTCCTATTGTAATTTAGAGTCTTTAGCAGTTTTTTGATCCACGGTTTTTTTTTTCTGAAAAACTTTGTAATTAACGTTTTTTTTCTTTTTTTATAATAAATTCTTGTTTGTTTTTTAACGTCATTCAAAATACTTTTTTTTTTATTTTTGATTAAATCAAAACCTTTGTTTTCAATTTTTGAGGTAATAAAGAAAGTCAGATTTCTTGCACCCACTTTTTACTTTTCATGATTAAATTCAAGTTTTAATTTGCGAGGATAACTCTGAGTTTAATTGTTTTTTGCGCCCTTTTAAAATTTTTCCGATTGAGCTAGCTAATTTAATTTTTTCATTTTTAATATTCATTTTGCATTTTCAAAACTCTTGTGTTACCTTCAGTACATAGCAGTACGTTGTTTAAATGTGCATGAATGAAAAAATGTACAGATAACAATATTTGAAATACTTCCAAAATAAAATTGGATGTTATGGTATATTTAATATTATGATATTTGAAAAATAAAAATTGTAAGTAATGAAAGGTTTAAATTCAATTTTAAAAATTTTATGCATTGAGAGTTAAAAATAATTTGCTTTTTCTACGCCTACTACAAAACGGACTCGAACAAAGACATCTGAATATTTGCCTAGAATTTGGTTGGGAGACCTAGATGATATTCGATTTTCGTCATCACCCCAAGCAATTATCGTGGATTTTATCTCAAAACTAAACTCACAATTTGATAGTATTAAATTCACTGTATAAAGAAGAAGAAATAAACAACCAACTCCCTCTTCTAGTTTAGTGATAGGAAACAATAATATGTACATTAGAAAAAGACATCTATAGAAAAGAAATCAATACAAATAGATTCATAATGGCCAACTCAAATCACTGTTTAACTAATTAATTAATTTCCTAATCAATAGTCTTATCTTAATAAAGCGAAATTTAACAAAGAATTGCGACTCATTAAAAGGGTAACGATCTATAATGGTTACTGTTCTGTAGATGTAGTTCAGAGCGTAAAGACAGTCCAATATAAACACTGTGCTAGAAACTCCACAAATTTAACTTCAGAAGAAAATCGCGACAACAGGTTTGTTAAATTACCTTTTCATCGTATTTCAAAAGGTTTAAGCGACATTTTTAAAGAACAAAATTTTTAACATTTGCCTCTCCTCGCGGAACACACACAGAAAACTTTTAGGTAACGCGAGAGATAAACCTCATCCCAATGAAAGATCAGGCATTCGCAAAATCGATTGCAGTGGGGGTGATAAAGTTTACATTGGACAAACAAAGCGTGTGATAGTAACCAGGTTTAGAGAGCACGTGGCAAGTTATCGTTGGTAGACTTGAATTATGCAGCACTGCGCAACATATAAGCGGTACCGGACATAAAATGGATACAGAAAATCTTAAATTAGTGAAAAATGTACAATCACCGAAAGAGTTATACATATACGAAACCATATTCAGTCTGGTTTAAAGCGACCGTATCGATTACTCGTATTTCGCACATTGTTTGTGCCTAGCGTTCAGACTTGCTGTGATGCACTCGCTTACAACGACACAGTATATGAAAAGGCATTAAAATAACAAATGGAATCGCGAGGTGACTCCCTTACACCATTCAAGTTTGATGTATTTATGGGGGTAGCGAAGAGTAAAGACACACATACGTCGCTAATTCTTGGTATATCCAAGAGTCAAGAAGTGTAAAAAAGCAGTTCTAAATACGTTTCTTTTTAGAGGGAGATAGCGGTGCATGTTTAGGTAATAGATCTTCCTTATTTTTACGCAATTCATTCGATTTGGATTGATAATGGGAACCTATGTGGTCTCGAAACAATTGTCCCGAATTAATCAAATCTAATGTAGTGCGGAGTGATCGGATATTTGTCTACGTGTCTAATTATTCATTTAAAACCATGAAGTTATTATCTCCTCTGCATTTTTCGATTTCATATGTTTAAAGCAATTTTGTCTTGTCGCAATCATGATAACAACATAATATAACATGCAAATCATTTACATTGAACAATTTATCAAATCTCAAAAATTTCTTCGAAATATATAATATAATACAAGAGCCTGCTTATTATCCTAACGGGCAATAAAGATACTTTTGAGAATAAACAAACATTTTCACATTCACATTTGATTGAAAGAAAATAGAATTTTACCGCAAAGACATTCACATATGCGGTCCAAAATATAAAATATCACAGTGTTTAGACTAAAAATAACTCCTATACAAATACTTTACGTATCTTATTGCTCCATCTACTCCTTACCACCGCATCTTTCTTTTTTGTGAAAATAAATCAGTAGAATTTTCGCTAATTTTATCTGATAATAATCGGATAACCGTTATATTAGGTGCTTTTTGTCGTATTTCTCCTTTTCTCAGTGTGCACCTGATGTTCTCACGCTATTCTATCGCACACGGTTATCATCATAATCCGAAAGAAGTCTCGATTCGACTTTGATCAAAATTAGTATTTTTGGCCTTGTATGTAAAGAATGTTCTGCTGTATTGCATTAGAGACAGAGATTTCTTGAAGTACTTAGTTCCTTGTTTGTTTACCTCGTTACACAAGATTTTGCCTTGGCGCCCTTACGGTCAATCGAATTCTATGCCAGTGGAAGTGCTTTTGGAACCTCCATTTGTATTTGGATACGTATTCCAGACTGTGGCAGATATTTCTTCAGTTCTTCACGCAGCTTATATCTGAAGATGATTTCCTCAATGGTCTAACAACGTCTGAAAAAGATTTCTCATGTGGAGTTGATTCTACCCAAGCTTTATTATACGAGACTGTGCAAAGACATGTATCTACAAAGGCACTTTTCTATATGTTCAACCTGATCTTGAAGTGCTCGGAATTTCCCAAAAACTTAAAGGCTGCTCGAGAGTGCTTTATATTAAAATGTGGAAGCCCAGAACACGTATGCAATTATAGATCTAGGAAGCTTTGATAAACAACGTCCAGTTAATAATATATACCGACATTCAGAAAGCGTTTGATCAAGTTGACCACTATATGTTTTTGTGAACACTTCATATTTGTTGACGATTTAAAATATACAGTGAACGGCATAAGATTAAAATATGCTAACACTTTTTTGGGGGATAGGTTATCCATGTCTAGAAACCCCTTTTTTTGACATACTTCACGTCACCACTAGTGTGGTGGCAAATTTGAAAAATATGCCATTAATCTACAGAAAGTGAGGTTAGATGACATGATCAAAAAAGTGATTCTAAAAAGTTGCTTAGAATTCAAATATGATACTGTATGCTTCATTTTTAGCAGCTCAACTGCAGTCAATTTTCAGGTTATTAACGCAATGAAAACTGAAAAATACGTCTTCAGTAACACATTTGTTGTTGCAAGAAACTGTTTCTAATAATAATAAATAAAATTTTATATACCCACATTTTCATTCTAAACCACTTAACAAATATGAATTAAAATAAAATTATAATAGGTTTTTCTTTTTTTTGTTTTCTGCATTAAAATGAAAATTCTTAGCCCAAAACTGATATTACGTACATACCTCAGTCCTCACAAAAACAATAAATAACAATAACAATAACTACTAAGAACTGAAACTCTAAAAATAGATACTTGTTAGGCACCTACATCGTTCTGTTTCTTAAGCAAGGTAGGTTTTACCTACTGCTTATTATTCCTTCGTTAAGCTGGTTTTACACTTGTCAATTTCTAGATCAATAACTAGGACTTGAAGGACTTGATCTCAATAATGGTTTTACACTTGTTAACTTCTAGTTCGATTTTAAGTTCAATTTCTAGTTTAAGTTCTGTTCAAGTTTAAGATGACATCCAACTGTTATACATCTGTCAAGAAATTGATTGATTTCAAGAACTTGGTCAAGTTCTAGACGCTAACATACTTAGAATGTGTTCTATTTTTGCATCAAATTATCTTCAATTCTGTAGGAATTTCCGTAATTGGTACTCGTGAAATAATTGACTCAGATTATGTTATACACAATGTTATAACCTGGTTACCGAGGTATAGTTCGCAGTACTATTGTGCAATTGTGGTTGGGTTATACTTCTGGTCATGTTATATATATTTGGTTACATCCACGTTGTATTATTGTACCTACCTGTTTTAGTTTCGATATTTACTATTTGTATATTTAATAATTTATTGGCAGTTATTATTTGATTCTTCTGAAAATGTATCTAAATTGTACTCTTCGAGACAGAGAATGCTTAACCTCAAACCTTTACCCCCTTTGTTTTAAGTATGCAACATCACTCCAAGAAATAATAATATCCCTGTTGTGACAGAACGCTACCACCCCGAACGTTACAAAAGAAACTAACCGATTCTAATATTCCCGATTTCAAGTTTTATTAATTGACAAATGTAATACAGCAGCAAGTTCTATTTCAAGAAATAGATATTGATCTCTATGAAGATCCTAATATTTATTGACAAGTATAAAACGGCAACAAGTTCTAGTTCAAGAACTACAAATTGATCAATTTTAAAGTAAAATATTGACAAGTGTAAAACCAGCTTAACGTCTGTCGAACCACGTTTTGACTTTTTACACGTGGTTTAAACGCCTATTTACGTTCGAAATCGTCCCTCGAAATTCGGAAAGTTTTTCCGTGTGAAAGATCCCCGGTAAAACATCGGTCTATAAATTGACTCATTTTGAAAGAAATAATGCGTTTCTACCCTATTTTAGGGTTCGAACCGCAAGACTAAGCATGAAGAAAGTCAATTCGACATGAATCCGAGTTCTAAAAAGCGCCTCAGTTTAGCAACGATCTCACAAAGTACCCCAATTATGACAACCGTCGTAGTGACGTTCGCTTCGCAGCACCCACTACGATTTAAATATCCGCGAAGTCTCTCCTTTTTTCGTACTTTTATCGATAAACCACGATACCCCTATTCACTTGCGACCATCGTTTCCCATTCGACCGCTATGTATTTTCCTTTTAATCGCGTTCGCCTTCAAAGCCTTTCCCTTGACACTTTTTTTCACAAAATTTACACACGTCAAATAGGGTGACGCCACTGCAAAAAAAAACACTCTGTTAGGCAGAGGTGGAAGAGCAAATTTCATTAATATTAAAAGAAAAACGGTTGCTTCCAATTTGGAGAGATTCTCTGCTTCTTTCTTTTTTTTTGTTATTTTTTATATCGGGTGCAAATAATATGAATATAACGTATGTTACCTTTTAACTATCCATGCTGCAACAAATACCAAAGATCAGAATTGCTGCTAGCCGCGTCTCGTTATTCCGCCTACGATAGATCCAATTCTCAATGTAAAATCCAATAAGAACCAGAATTATTTCATAGGCACGTACGGCGGTGAACAAAAAGTAACACGCGCTCTTGAAGCCTTATAATGCCGATTCTCCTACTGGTCTCTGACCGACCTATCAGACGAGTCTCAGGCCCGCTAATCTGAATATTTCGTTCGTATTAGCAGACCGTTGTCGACGCCGGCAAATTGCACGTCAGCCCCATTACGGTCTGTGTGTTATCGTTTCGGAATTGCTGCGGGTTTTTTGGGGCAGGGGGAGCAGAAAGCGTTCCTCGAATCGGTCCGGGGCTGAGGTAATCTGCGAGGAGTGTCATTAGGTTATCTGGGAGTCCGCCGGATCTGTCGCTGGCGCTTCTTCCTCCACCGTACTTCCGATATTAAAATCATCAACATAGCCGCTTAATTTAATACAGCGAGGGACCCTGGAATTATTATTACTCCTCGAGGTATCAAAATTGAAAATCGATTTTCGCCGCATCAGTTAACTGATGGCGTCGCCTCTCGCTGGTGTTTCGTGCATATGGGAAAATGAAGGTTGGGTCGCGCGAAGACAAAGACCGGGAGGATGTGAGTTATTGTTGGAAATTCAATAACCGTCGACATTTTGATGTTCACATAAGCCATAATCTAATGTTATATCTCTAAGCGGGCAATAAACTCGATTCCCTATAACCCTAAGAAATTCCTTGGATATTTTGCTGTGGAAACCAATAGCTGCAAATAAGTACATACAGCTTGTTTACGTTTCTGATAATTTTTACATGAAGTTTGCGTTCAACGAAAATTGAGTAAATAATGACTATCTTTTCATACAACTTGATTTTTTATTAGTTTTATCGTTTAAGTTTATTTTAATTAATAATAATAATCCACGCCTTCGCTTCCCCAATAGCTTTCGGCAATTGCAATTGGCCCGGCCATGACTTACTATTACGCCTGCGCCCATGAAGCAACTTATGATGTTTGTCTCTCAGCATTTGTTATAGAGAGTGAGGGAAACCACTAGAACGCCACCCTTAGAACAATCCGTCGGGTTCGAAGAGAAATTATATTTTTAATTTGGCTAAGTGTTAGTTGACTTACGTATGATATAAAATTATAGGAGTTTATAAAATAAAATTATATTTCCCTATGCGATTTACCATTCCTTGATTTATTAATTATGATCAAGGATTAATTTCCACTTTGACATATACTTATAAAAAGCGACACACACAAAAACAATATTATACAACACTGTTCTTATACAGCTTAAACAAACAATACACAACATTTTTTTCTTAACACCAGATTATGTTGACTACCGTCTTGCGAAAGATAATTTTAAAAAAGAGTTCGAATATATATTGCTGTGTTTCATAAGAGGGAAGACCACCAACCATATTGAAATGCAGTTACTATTTTATGTCACACCTGTTTGTAAGTCCAGTATAAATTGGATTAATTCACAACTAGTAGTCATGGAAGTTGAATATAATTTATCGTCTGATAGTCTGGTAGCCGTGGTATCTATTTTTGATTGAATGGGGAGTGACTTAATGTAATTCGTTGTGAGAAAATGATGTATGATCCTTGGTGACGAGTTGTTGATAAAAAAAGCTGGTGGAGAGATTTTTTATTTTTTTTCAAGTGTAATGAGTTAAGTGGTTTTTCCTGTCTTACGTTCTGGATTGAAGGGGATCTTCTATTCAAATTCTTGTAATTTACTCTATTCTGGAAATATACAGAAGAAACGTGAGAGTGTTTCGACATTATAAGAATTTTGCTGTCATCTACTACACCTGGGTTTTTCTTCCCGTGGGAGTGTGCACTGTGTTACATCCTGAATGTAACGAAGGAGTCTGCTTTCCTGAATTTCCTGCTACCGATGTATTCCTCCTGGTCTGGCCCTTTTAGCTGTATATACGAGCGAATCTGGATTTCACTACAGGGAAATCACATTTGAGGTTATCTAATGTCCGTTGTAACCGGTAGACGAGCGTATTTGATCAAAACATTGTTTAAATTTTTGTATAAATGAAATTATAACGTCTATAGATGTTTGAGGTTATTATCACATCGTATGTGATTTAGAATTAAAAACTGTCATAGGTTGGCACACGTGGTTGGTGGTATTCAATCTCTTTATGATAGCGCGGGAGATTTTAAAAATTCATATTTGAATTAAAGAGTTTTTATTATACTGAGTAATTGATAATACTGTTTGAATATTTTCAATAACTGTACTCACCTTGGGAGTAAGAGTTCTCATGCTATTTATATGTCTTTGATATAACTTAACAATAAATTATATAACTTATTAATGATTACACTGTTTTATTAAACGGAAGTTATTTGATTACATTGAATTATTAAGAGTTAAATTATAAATTCAGTTTTCACAAAGTAAGGGCATAGTAATAAACAAGTTGGTGATTCAGGAGAGCCGAGGCGTACAGCCGTCAGGACAGCTGGTTCCTAACTGTAAAGAATAATAAGGTAAACTAGTCATTGGTTAGTAAGAGGGGGATCATTAGAGCGCATGATCTGGTGTTGGTAATTTTAGATATCTTGGACGTGAACGGATTACATAGCCATCTAGTGGATGAGTTTTGCATTGTGTTTATCATTGTAGGAAGGTATCTGCAAAGAAAAGGCAGATCTAATTTAAAAAGTTATTTATTTATTTCCCTTTTGCTTGTTAAAGCATATACCCGGGAAATCACAATAATATATACCATGACGCAGAAATTAATGGTCATAGAAGAAATATGGCTATAGAAATTACAAAGAAGTTAGAAAATAAGGGGTTATTAACTGCACTTATTCCAGAGAATCTAGTAGGGAAAAGGTGTTTGCAGATTTAACTTTAATAAATTAAGGAATAACCAGATATTAATGTATAATAAATACAATGTTAGTCCGGTTTTTCAAAATTCTAAATACATAAGAAAAATTAAAATGTAATATTGAAATTATTGATTTTAAAAAATGTCTTGGATTTATAAGATCTTTGAAGATCATATAAAAGATAATAGTCCTGAAGCTTGATTTTGTAACCTAGGATATACTTATCAGATATACATATTTGGTATTCTGACAATATACTTGTACACCTGATGATGTTAGCGCAGTTAATGAAATGTACATAGTCTGTAAGATTAAAAAAGCTGTTATGAGACAGATAGTTTATTTTTGTTTTTGTTTGTTTTAAGTTTTTTTTGTGGTTCTAGTTTTAAGTGTCGCGTCCAAAATTAGCCAAGCATTTACTCAAAGGCTAAATGTTGTAAGGTAAAGTCAGGTAAGTGTGTAACCGGGGCCAGTGTGTAGTTGTTATATTGATTTTTTAAATTGAAATACGGACGTCCCTCTTGTTTAATAACTACATGTCTAAACTTCAATACTAGTTTCAAACAAAATTCGCATCATCCTAACTGTTAATAACTTGAATATCTGTGGGAAATAATCATACCTTAGTAAAAAAAACAGGCATCAAGGTAGTATTACACTCTTGGCCGAACTGAATTGAAATGCTATTAATACATAAAATGCGGAAACGATTACACACTGCCATTATTGCTGGTAAGTGTGAGTATGACAGTGTTTTAAAATTTTCTTTATTTTTCTAGTAAAACCGTGATAATTATAAAAGTGTATCTCTATGAGGCTTGCAACTGAGCATTATATACGTACTCCTATGTGTAAATTTATCAAAATGTCTTATTATGTGAACAGTGTTACATTTTTTTCGCACTATGCAATTTTTACTACACACTTACCTGACTTTACCTTAATGAAAATAGCCTTATTCTATTATTTAACTTTGTGTATTGACTGAACCATGTCCCGCAAGGATGTAAGGATATCTCATTATCAGAGAGTAGACAAAAAAATTGCTTTTGTTCATGATGAGAGTAGGCATCGTCTAGCGCGTAAAGGGCTGCAAACATACATGCAGTATAGATTTCGATATCACTAATCACCCCAGTACTGTTTAAACTTTTGTGGGGTGTTTCGTTAATAGAACTTATCATTTTTTATATACCTACATATATTTTGAGGTCAAGGATTTGTTTTAGTTTTAACGTCTATAGAAATATGAAAATAGTTATAAATTATTTTGAGAAAGGAAAAAATAAAAATCCGAAAATTAGAAGCCTTTTTTGTAATTTAAAACCAATACCCAAATATAAACGGTATGAAGAAAATGTAAAGATAAAACAACAAATAGCACCTAAATAACTACAATCCAGAGAGCGCACAATAATGTCAGTCAACATCAAGACAAGCAATGCATCTAATTGTAAGTTTTATTCATATGAGACTTCCGAGGTTAAAACTACTTTATCTGAAGTGTATGTGTTGTATATAAAAAAAAATCATTTTATAGCTTCATCAAAAGATCGCTAATATCAAAAGCAAATGATTTCTGCAGTAACAAACCATGAGCGAACCTATCAAATGCCTTTAACAAGTCGATATAGGTATACTTACATAAAGTATCGACCTAACCCCTTCCCCTTTAATTACTGTTAAGTTTAAAGTAGATCACAATAATGTATGTGGTAATCTTCATGTTTACATAACTGTGTAAAACAATCTCAAGTAACTTTGAAAAGTGAGATATTATAGATATAAACCAATAATTACGGATGATAGGTGAATCTCCACATTTAGAAACAAGGGAGATCTGTGATATTTGTCACGTTGATGGGTATAGGAGAGAGTGGAAGGGGGAAGAGGGTACACTTAAATGGTTAAAAAAGATGAGGGACTAAACACAAAAGCCTAGAGGTTGCAGTGTTTCCGGAGATTCCACATCAAGTGTTCAACGTTTCCACAATAAAAAAAGAAATATCAGTGTTGATTTTTTTAGTGTTAGTCTTTTAATAGATAATTTGCTTTTACGTAAAACGGAATGTAAATTTACCACGAGTTTTTATAGTGTACTTAACAAACGCATTGCGCACTGCATACTATTGCTATTCAGAATATGAGGCCATACATTATTCAAGGAAAATGAACTCCAAGGATATCAATTAAATCCCTGAAAAACTGCCGTTCAAGTAGGTGGAAATGCCCCACTTCACTATCGATTTGCCACCTAAATGCAGTAGCTTTTCATTCGAAAACTCCTTATGTCAACCCTCACCGGCAACGCCTTCAGCGTTTTCCAATCCACTCCGGCATCAATTTTAATTTATTCATGTATTCAAACTTTAAAATTACTTCTGATTTGTCCTTCTCGTTCGCGCGAGGGACGATTGTCGATTTAAATATTTGAATTTGGGAAATTTTAAATCCACCACTTATCGATAGCGCCAGCGATGAAGTAACTTAGTAAGCGAGTAGCAGAGGGAAAAAGCTTTCTGTACCAATTTAGTTGGTATTTTCGTTCAACAAGGTGCTCGACGGAATGAATTGCTAATGAAATCTCCAAGTGAAGAAGAGACGAAGAAAACGTGCATTATTCCGTTGGAAATTTTACAAGTAAGGCTGTCCTGATTTAAGGGAATTATGGGAGTGAACACAGTTTTCCATAAAAATGGAGCTTGTGACACTATAGATATTATATTTCCTTTAAAATATGCAAAATTAAATTTACGAGTGCACAAATAATTAAGATTCCTAATAAGATGAGATAAATTTAATTTTCCTTTAACTAGAAGTTCAATTATGTGAATGAAAATTTGAAAAGGAGCTGCCTCTCATTTTTTGCTGTAAACAATTCGAAACTAATCATTCCTCTTACATTGATATACATAATGTACCATCCCTAAAAATATATTAATATCAGGAAAGACACAGGTACGATTTGAAAGCAAATTTTTCTTCTGAATCTAGATGTTTTCAGATTAAAGTCAACTCTATGACTCAACGAATCGGTTACGCTGTAGTGTATAGTCTATAGTGACATCTATTATAGTAAAAGATTGTGTATATTTCCTTCATATAACTTCTCAACTTCTCAACAGAGCCCAGAAAGCACTCAGCGGCGAAAATGTGCTGCCTCTCCTTGTTTAATGGTTACTCCACCCAATCTTCATGGGTGCACAAAAATATTAATATTTATAATATAATAATTAATAATATATTTCATAATATTTGTAATAAATAAAATAAATAACTTCACTATCGTTAGGTACATTCAGTTTTTTTCTGGCATTCATTATTTTATATTTTTAATATTTCGCACATACATACTAAGTGTTTCTTACTGTAACATTTAAGTATAAAGAAATAGATTTTTAGATGTGTATATTAACAAAAATCAACAAATATAAACCTGCAGGCTGTGATAACATAGATTTCTTCATTTTACATTCCGAATTCTAAGGCAGTGAATAAAATGATTTTATCTCTAATTGATTCTGCACAATCTAATTGTATTTGTACATACAAAGATTGCAAGCTCCATACAGTACGAAATCACACGAATTAATGTATTTTTGCTAATTGCCGTAATAATTTTAAGAGGAATTTCCCCCAAGATTCTTTTTTAATCCTCTTAAAATTATTACAATAATTAGCAGGAATACATTAATTCGTTAACGATATAGGTACATCATGATAATTTTGGACTTATTCCGAAAACCATGAAGCCATTGAACGCACATGGCTTAAAATTGTTTGTTTGGCCATATTTATTTAATTAGGATATTACAAGGATCAAGAATATTGAAAACAATTCGCAGCAATATATTGCAATATATGCAAGACTTATTACA
Organism: Protaetia brevitarsis; assembly: GCA_004143645.1. Taxonomy (NCBI): domain Eukaryota; kingdom Metazoa; phylum Arthropoda; class Insecta; order Coleoptera; family Scarabaeidae; genus Protaetia; species Protaetia brevitarsis. The sequence continues at coordinate 808,238 of RXPK01000212.1, forward strand.
TATACGGTGCTGGTATAAGTTTGATTGGTGTATGAAGGGTAAGAGGGATAAGCTACTGGAGAGTGTCTGATGATATCGAATTAAAACCCTATTCAAAAGGTGCGCTTTAATAACGGTAAAAACCTGTGCAAAATTTCAGCTCCCTACAACTGATGGAGGGGGGGGGGGGGGCTGCAGAAGACTTAACTTAAGAGTATTTTTTTTTATCTCCGCCTATATTTAACCAATCGATTTGAAAGTTTACAGAAATAATTTATTTAATTAGTAATCCCAATTAAAAATTTTCAATCTTAACTAGTCAAAAAAAAATTAATATTATTAATATTTATTCATTTATTTAATATCTTTATATATTTGTTCTTCGATTTCTCTTTCATCTTTGCCTTCATACGTAATACATGCATTATTGCAAGTATTGTGTATCAAAATGTGTTTGGAATGGATATTGTTGTCGCTGTATTATGTTATGTTTGGTGAAAGAACCTACTCTCATAGTCTCATGTGAAGAAAATTTCCTGGTATTTTGTTTAGTGATAATGCTAGTAAAGTAGGGCTATTTTTTGTGTTTCTTTCATATTGTGCTTTTTAAAAATGGGAACGATGATTGTTTGCTTGACGTAGTCTCGATTTTTTCTGGCTTTCCAGGTGTTATTAATTAGTTTTGCTAACATGAGTGTCAACATATCCTTGCTCTCTTTATTAAGTCATTTGCTACTTCATCGCAACTAGATGATTTGAAACATTTTTAATTTCCCTCTATATTTTATCTATTTTCACAATATATGCGCCTTGAAATTTCAAGATTATGCGCCACAGTTTAAAGTTCTCCTTTCTTGGAAATACTTTCTTGTTTATTTAATAATATCCAGGTTTTTTAAGGACGGATTGTCATTATTTTACTTGTTTTCAATGTACATTTTTTTTTTTCTCTTAATGAGCTCTGATGTGTACTTCCTTTGTTTGTATAAACATCTTTGCTTATCCCCATTGGTTAGGTTTTTTTGTGCTTACTCTATGATATCTTTCTTATTAGAATTCCTTTTTCTTTTCTTTTATAATAATTCCGCTTATCAACGAAGAATCGATTCTTCGTTTTAATGATAGTATGTTTTGTTTATCTTGTACAATATCTTTTCTAATAATTTTATCAGTTCGTTCGTAGTGTACCTTGGATCTTAGAAATTAACTTGCAGAGCTTCGTAGATTAGATTGATTACTATCGCGCTTTTTTAAGCTTTCGCTGTGATTATTTCGATTTTCTTGAGAGTTTTCTTCATAAATGTCTTACATGTCTTTTCTATTATTAATAGCTGCCGACCCGCTTTTGTTTCTTTAGGATGGAATTAAATATTATAATTTCAGAATAGTACTGACTCTTAGTGATATTTCTGTTTCTCCAGATCTGCTTTTGGAACTTCTCATATTCTATAAATAAGCTTAGGTGAAGCCTATATGTTTTCATAATGTCGATTGTAAACTTTAGCCAATCTATACAAATTGTATATCTACTTGTTTATTAATATTTCGTGGTTTGTTCTTTTGTTTGACATTCTTCCGTTTTTAAGCATCCTATAGATTTTCCTAGCTTTAGATGTCCCAATGTTTGTCTCTGTTTTATTCAACTTCATTACAATTAGACTGTTTTAAATTTCCTACTACGCTTTTCGATGCCACTTGTCCAACATTGTTGCGCAAGATAGGAAAAGTGATTAAATTTCTACAGCGACTAGATATGCTCGTGTTTAGTCACGTCATGAGTGGGGCGTAGTGTTGGCCACCGGTTTTCCGGGAGCCAACAAAAAACGAGTATGTATGTCTAATCGCTGTAGAAATTTAATCGCTTCACGATCATCTATGTTGATGTTTAGCTGTTTCCTATTTCACCACCTCACATATAGTATTCTTCCTCATTTTGTTTCCCTGTGGCATTCCCTATATTGTTGCTTCTGTTTTGTTTTTATTTTTTCTATCCTTTTAATTGTGTTGCCTAGGTTCTATGCTCGCACTTCCAGTTTTGTATTTTCTTCCTTATTCTCTTTCAGTAACTTCTTTTTTTCTCTCGCCATTTGTTCGAATTTTGCTGACGTAGCTTTTATAGATTTCTTTATATTAATAAGTTTTTTGTACAACTCATTATTCATCACTTCATACATACTACATACTACATACTACATACTTCTCACTAGTTTTTGTTTCGCTTATGCTTTTTTCAGTTCGCTTACTGTTTTTAATATTTTCTTTAATTTTTGCTAGACTAATCAATTGAGATCAAGAACAAAATGTAAGTAAACGTTACTGCAATAATAATATGGTAGTCTTGTAGTGTCCAATCTAGAGATGCACATTTTCTGAGAATGTAGGCGTGAGTGTCGTCAGATTCACCGGTTGTTTTTGCAAAAAAATTTCCCTTCTGTAGGTAAACTGTTTTGGTTTAAAGAATTACTTTTTTTAAGTGTAACTGCAAATATCGATTACAAAAGTTGTAACTAATGGTGGCGAATATTTTGATTTAGGAATATTCAAAGTAGAGAATATTCCAAATAAACATAATATGCATAAGATTCTAATATAAAACAATATATTTTCCGCTACAAAAATATATTTTCTACGACAACAACATTTAGTAGAAAGACGTACAAATTTTGATCTTAATTAGAAAATAAAACGAAATGGTATAAAACAACAAGTTTCGACTACAACACTTATTTTAATTTCTTTCGATCATTTTACAAAATTTTAATAAAATATGAAACCATTTTATTCTTATTCTGTTTTGAAAACCATGGATGAAATCAATTTGTATCCACTATTATAAAAATTAAACCTTTAGTTAAAATTTGAGAAAATACATATTTGTTTTTCAATCTGATGCAGTTTCGAACCAAGAGTTTCAAGACGAGGCATCACATTTGATTAGAAAACTACAGTGAATAGATGTGAAGCTCATTACTTGCCAAATAATTTTTTAAAAACTCAAAAACCAAATAAATTCCAGTTCATTTTGCGGTAAATAATTGCTCAAATTTATTAAATGGGAATATATTTTCTGCACTAAAAATATATAATTTTTAGTTAACTTCTTTACAAAATACAATTAAGTGATCCTACGTTTTTATTTTAGAATTTTCTTTAAAACGTTACCCAGACAAGTTCGACTTATAATTTAAGATCTGGTTATACAATTTACTACGTTATTTTATAGAATGTGAGGAGACAAATACCTATATTATAATGGAATTAAATTTTTAATTGTTTATATTACACTTCTAAAGGATTTACATTAAGTTGATATTGATAAATATAGATCCATTGATACAAAATGCTCACAAATTTATTGGGTGCAATTTTATTATGCATAACTTGTCAATGAAACTATGTACACTTCTCGCAGGAAAAATCCAGACACCAGTAATCCTCAATTTATAATTTTTTTGCGTGTAAGTGCAGCTTTCAGAGGATATATTTACTTATCAAAGCCATAAATCACTTTTTTGTGCGTATTATTGCGATTAAAGGTAAATATTAAAAATTTTAAACATGAATATAAATGTATAGAGAGAAAAAGATTTATATATAGAATAAACACATTGGAGTTTCGGCGGCAACGCATTCTTTTTTAAGAAAACATATGGTGATGGGATTTTAAAATTATATTACTTGTTGGTGCTACTTTGATATTAGTTACTTACGTTAGCAATTGACAATATGTGAATCAGCCTCCGACTTTTGAGACAATGTGATTTTCACAGATTTATTGATTACACTATTATTGATGCATTTCTTATTGTTATTGTTTAGTATTCTTAAATAGTGTATTACTTTAAAGTTTTCTTTTGTCTACTAAAACAATTTTAAGATTTAAAGCAACTAAGTTCGGAAAGAATTTTTTTTTTTATTGATCCTCCGTTTATTATATTTTCAAGAAATATATCTTAGTTATCGCCTGTGTAATCCATTATCTTTGTTCTATTTTATCGAAACACTTATTTTGATCTGTAGCACAGCTCCAGGCAGTAGAAATGAGAAAATATTAAACGAATCAAATTTAAAAACAAGTATTTTAGCACTAACTGAGATTGACGAACAGTACGCTTTCTTACGATATTTGTTATGTATATAAATGCAATAATATTGTAAATAATTGTTAATAAATCTGTGCTACATAAAATCAGTTTGTAAACAGACCAAGTGTTGGGCATATTTCAAGAAAATAGAACGACATTGGATTACACAGACCAGAGCTAAAATATATTTCTTGAATATACAATAAACGCAGTGTTAATAAAATAAATAACTTCTTTGCGAACTTAATTGCTTTAAGAATTTTGTAAATAACTTTAAAACTACTTTTCGCAATTTTTTAATACATAAAAACTTTATGTATTAAAAAATTAAATCCATATTTCTAGATGAAGCCGTCTATTCAAGAGGCCTTTTTTGTTGTTCTGTATTTTTTTTGCATAAGTATTTCCGTATTCCGTATTTCTAAAGAAACCGCCGCGCCAACACCGAAACTCCAATATGTTTATTCAACATATAAACTTTTTTCCCTCTATACATTTATATTTCTCTTAAAAGCTGCATTTACTCCCAAGAAATTTTAAAATTCTCGATTGTTAGTGTCCCGATTTTTCCTGCGAGAAGTGTACGTAAACGTACTACATTTTAATGTGAATTGTTCTACATACTGCAATATCATGGTTTATTAAAATTCAAAACTAATTACGATACAAATTTTGCTGTCTGAAAAAGGTTAGTATTCTGTACGTGTTTGACTAACTGAGCAGGCCCCCGTGTTATGGCAAAAAAAACAGGTCCAGCACGCGTCTGAAACTTTTCGGCCATGTCGGTTCACGGGCCTGACCAGCTCAAAACCAGCTATCCCAGCACATTCACGACTCTAATCGCTCTATAATTCGTTACAAGTTTATCGATGCAATGTAAATCTATCTTTTAAACAAAATAATATATACAATTTAAATCAACAAAGTGTCCCTATCAGTTAATATTTTAAAAAGAGCATAGAACTCAAAATATATTCAACTAATGCTAAATATATTATCCATTATAAACAAATAATTTCGCAAAATTTACTATTTGATTATGACAACCTAACCACAGTTTCCACTAATTGTAAGAAAATAATATGACGTCATTTGTCAAAATTTCAGGGAAATATTAAAAAACTAAATTTTGTTTCTAGATTCCGAATAAAAAAACTACATCAAAAATATCGAAACTATTATGCGAAATTTTGATCAGAAAGTTATAAGTTTCAATATTTTGAAAACATTTAACTAAAATTTCGAAAAAATAGCCCTAGATTGCGGATTTAATTTTTACCTATCTCGTGTATAAAGTGTTTTTATGCATTATGCAGATCGGACCCCGCTCAAGTTTACGGTCAGAGATTTGAAACTGATATTAATTGATTCCAATTAATTAATTACGCATTGCCTGGTATTAATTGAAAGTGAAATATATGTGCTCGTACTAACATTGTATACGGCGGAATATAGAATCTTGCTGAAGCTAGATATAATTAATGTATCTCGCACCAACATTGTTTTGTTTAAGTTCAAATAAAGTTACGTTTAACATTACAATTTCGCCGTGCATCTCGAAGCAACCCCATGTATAACTCACGAAAGTTGTGTTTGTTCGGCGAATACCGTTGAACAATGATACCTGCTATAAATAGCGTAATATTTTACTGCTAACGGTAACCAGAGACTTTGAATAAATAACATTCTACAGTCGCTTTAACAATTTATAATTACCTAACACAAACGTTAACGCTTCTGAATAAGTAAAATCTCCTAATATTAACGAATACTATAACTATTTGAAATTAAGTGGGAAATTCTAATGCAACATTATGCAGATGATATCCAGAACTCTATTGTTCGCATGATAATTTCATGGAATGCCTATGCACGAATCTCTATAGTCTACATACAACAATTTAGATTTTGCGGGGAAACCGAAAAATTACATGCATACACTAATATTACAACACAGTTTGTGACTTTCAGTCAATATGTGGTATAAAAGCCATTAGATACACTTATCTAATGGACGGAATATCTTACGGAACTAATCGCTTTAAGTGTGGACTGATGGAGCTATGTAGATGTTATGCAAACATTCTCAAAAACGATTTTATACACCAGTTATAAAATACAATATGATTATAATACATACATAGGTAAATATGATTTTAACTGCATCAGTTCATATATAAGCGAATAAATTTTAGAAATGCTATTGCTGTGACAATTTCCTCAATTCAAATCTCCTGCCGATACCGACGGTTCACAAATTCTTATAGAGATCTACTTTAAATTAAAACTTTGTGGATCAAAGGAATTCTTTGATACCGCAAACGATCATCTTCACTTTTCGATATTTGATAATTAATACAAAATTATGCACTTAGAAGGAAAGGAAAATCAGAGAGTAATTATTAGATGGAAATTAGTAATTCATATCCAAACTAATTACTTAGGTACAAAATCAAGGTTTTCAATGCCACCCGTTCATACAGACGTGTAGGAAAACAACATGGCAAATGATATCGCCAGACGGTTATCATTAGTATTTTCACTGGAGCTGACACTACCAAATCACAAAACGCATCAGTGAATAGGGAGGGTCAAGGTTTCTACCACAGGGTTTGGAAAACTCAAAGGCAGACAGGCAATGAGTCTTAAATTAAATGCAGTTAAGAAAGAAATCACAAGTAAATCTGAAAAAGTATGGTATCAATACATAGATACAGTCTGCGTCTAAAAGCGCCAGCACTATTGATATTTGCCTTATTTTTAGAACTACACTGTCAGGGAAATTACCAAAGTTGTGACGTGATAATACAGTCAAAGATATGTGTGTATGTGATATATTGCAAGGGTAATATTACACTGCGACCTAAAAAATCTATTGTGTCCTCTGTTCTTGCTGTTTTACAGCTGGCCTTCGAATCCTATTCCTTTCAGAAAGTGTAGGATATCAGAAGGCTCCAGGTTAGGTAAGTCTCCCTCTTCGATTTCACGTGCTCCCAGGTGCAACGCCCTTGAATTGCACAGTGCGACGCAATCTGAGAGGGAATGGATGCCATCCTGTTCCCCAATCTGCTCCAGTCGTTTTGCTCCTCCCTTTGTTCCTTCCTTGTGAGGTACTCTCACTTTGGAAGTGGAATGCTTCTTATGCTAAGTCCTGCTCCAAATCCTGTTTATTCGCGGTGTCGTCCTGCTAATAAACCTCCTTCCCCCATTATTGATTCCACGAGTAGCTAGGGAAGAAAAGGTCCACCTCCACAGAGCCGCGCATGCAGAGGTAAGGCTAAATACAATGGGGTGCGCTAGGTGCCTCAAGGTTGGGCTAGTAGACTGGTCTTCTATCCAGCCACGCACCCCATCAGCCTAGTTCGCCGCCTTAGGATTTAAGTTTTTGTTGAGGTTGTCTCCTCTCTGTCTGTGCAGTTAAGCAAGACCACCATCCCTTTCGGGACCTGGTTTAACAATTGGACTTTCGGTAGCCGAAAGCAACAACTGGCATCGTTGTAGAACCCTGTGGGCAAGCCCTTAGGCACGACAGGACAGCTCGAGCGAGGGGGAAGTGGTTCACGGCAATGGTATTCATTCACCTTGCTCCGGTTTTAAGCAGAGAGGACGAACTTATAGCCGCCACTATCCATCTCGTCTTGAGCGAACCCTGATAAGATGGTCTTTCCCCTATCCAACACCTCGGGGACGCGCCTGGTAGGTACTCTCAACCCCCAGGCAAAGGTAATTTAATTGGCAAGTTTATAATCGCAGATATATTCTAATTCTTTCTTGTCAACTTCAATTTTACTCTTTATAGAAAGAAAGTGCAAGACGAATTAATTACAAAATTATTAAAGTAGATGTTGCGGCATATTATCATACATGCCCAAATAATTGTACTAGGAATTTGATGAATTTTGACGTGGATATCATACAACTATAAATCACTGCAAACATTTTAGCGTCTCACTTTTTTCACTAGATAGTAAAAAAAATACCGATACAGAAATAGAACCTAATAGCGGTTGCACTTTGAAGTGACGAATGCAGTTCTTTGAACTATGGTATATTTAAAAATACAACATTCATTTTTGGTCCCAGCAGAATCAATTCTTGATATGCCTAATCCAAGCTGTCCAAAACTGGCTCAAATGTTATGTTTCAAATACAAACTTTGTTCAATGCTCGTTATACAAATAACAAACACCTGCAAACTTGTTAACTTATACACAAACCTACAATAAAACAAAATCTATAAAGCAGTCATGTAAAATGTATTGAAACACAATCAGAATAATATACTTGCTAATTACCTCATTTTGCATGCAACTGTTTGTATACGAAATACTGGTGGCTTTAAATTCAACACATTGCAAAATTATTTGAAACACAAACAACAGGTATTCGGACTGATACTAATATGTGAGTTTCTCAGATATTAATACATTGTTAGTAACTTTAATATATTGTTTTAGAATTAATCTTGCATTCAATTTCCATTTTTTTTTTTGAAGTGTGCAATTTTTAAAGCCTTTTCTACCACCAATAAGTCGATGAAAAAGAGCATAACAGAAAGAAACCTTTTGAAAATTTTATTTTTTTTTTTTAAATTTGTTTAGATATTTAAAACAATATTTTAAGGGGCTTTGTAAAACTGGCTAACGGTTAACGGATTAAAGACAATGTATATTTCAGATTACTTGCGGATTCTGGTTCTGCAGTCGAAGTTAAATCGGTTTTAGGTAACACACTAATGCTTATTCACTTCCAGCTAAGAAGAGGCAAATCAGCTTATTCACCCCTGGATACTTGCATCGAAGACCTACCCCTTGTTTAAAGTACCTTGTCAATAGCTTTCAGGTTACGTTTAAGAGAAATATCGAGATTTGACCCCAATATAACTTATTAGCTTCAAAGAGAATAACCTATCTAATTTTTATTTAAAAGGAATTCTCTTATTGATATAGAATGCTAATGCTACAATATGATGCAATCTAAATTATTAATTAAAAAGTTGTTAATACTTCTTTTAATACGAAGTTAGGTTTAGTTAGTAACTTGTTCTTCAAAGATTGGGTAAGTTTATTGAAAAAATAATGCAAAAAATTCTACAGGGTGAACAAAAACATACCTTTAATTTTCGCTATCTTTAAAGGCAAGTAACTTTCTTATTTTAACTGGAACATCTGGTACTTATTACCTTATTTAGATTCTAATTTTAACGATCTTTTAGATTGTATTAATGCTTCCTATACCTATCTCTTATGGTTCCTTAGTAATTTAGAATTTTCTATTTCAAATATTAATTCCTATCCATTATTTTTTCAAAAATAGGCGTAGGCAAAGGTGTCGCTATTATTCATTACACACAAAAGTCATTTGACAGTAACAGAACTTGTTAGTTATGCATCATTGTTGTTCGTGGTTACTTAAAAGGCGTTTTAATTATTTACAATGAGAAATTACCCTCAAGCTGAAAGGATTGATATGATTTTAATAATTGGGGAAGTGTGTGAAGAAAATTGTTTGCTAGCATCAAGGATTTATGCGCAAAAATGTCCAAATATACGCCATCCCGATAAGCGTTCTTCAGAAAATTCGCTGCAAGTTTTCCGAAGTACAGGAAGTTTGTCTAATAAGAAAATAGAAGGACAAAAACCGATTACTGGAAATGAAGGAAATATTATTTTAGTTATCGGATCTCTTGCTGAAAATCCGCATGCAAGACAGCGAAAAATAAATGAAACTGCAGAGATAAGCCTGGAGCATCAGAAGAATTATAAAGATGCACAAATCACCACACATCAAGAACTTTTTGAAGTAGATTATCATCGGCGGCTTGAATTTGGTTTATGGGTTCTAGAAAAGTTGAGAGATGACGAAGATTTTGTCGATTATGTGTTATTTTTGGATGAGTCAACTTTTCATAACAACGAATTAGATAATAGGCATAATTTTCATTATTACAGTGACGAAAATCCAAATTTCTTTACAACCCTAAAGCGTCAATATCGATGTCTGTTAATGTGTGGGGCGGAATTTATAAAGTGCAATGCATTGAAAACGATGGCCATCATTTTGAACACTTTTTAAAACATTAACAGTTTTTAATACATCACTTTATTCGTTTTAATAAAGTACTTTTCTGAAGTTTACTTAGTTAAGACTTTTAATTACTATGTAGGAAAAGGCAGCTAAAAATATTGTCTATCTATGTTGAATAATAACAGCAGTTTTGTCCAAGCCTACTTAATAAAAAATAATGGCTATGAATTAATATTTTAAATAGAAAATTGTAAATTACTAAGAAACTATAACAGATAGGTATAGAAAGCATTAATACAATCTTAAAGACCGTTAATATTAGATTATAAATAAGGTAATAAATGCAGCGGGTTCCATTTAAAATAAGAAAGTTACTTGCTTTTAAAGATAGCGAAAATTAAAGGTATGTTTTTGATCACCCTGTAGAATTTTTTGTATTACTTTTATTTTATTATCAAGTGTAATTAATGCTTTAATTAAAAAATAAATATAGTTGAAAATATCTAGTTTAAATATGCATGACAGGTGTGCCTCTTAAATTTTGGTCTACATTATGAAGAATAGTTAATTATCTGGTAACGAGTTGAGTTAGGCATAAGAAATCTAACACCAACTTGTCTTTATTTAGTCTGTACTATCAAAATATGTCATAATATACAGGGTGTTCCATTTAATTCTTCACAATTTGGTGTGTAATTTTTCTTAGAGTCACTTGTATACTTCAAATTATTTTGAAATGTGGTCCTTCTGAACCTGTATAATCCTTAACCAAAAAAAATTAAAATATGATACTACTTGTAGGCCTACCCTGTATAGTCCAAATTTGGAAAATTCTCTAAACTACTCTTCAGTTTACTTTTTAGAATGCAACACAAATCGCCTAGAAATATTCATTTTTCTTTTGAGAAAAAGTAACAATCGCGCAACGATTTCAAAGCTCGACCTCAGGAAAGAATTAGCTGTTCTTCTAAATATTCTTTTGAAAGATAAAATATAGGTTCTAAATTATTCAGAAAAGTATTCTGGAGAAAATAATACCAATTTCGAAATTATTCGATCAGTGCTTTGCAAGTTATCAAAGAGAAAAAATCTTGTTGTGCGCTCACTTATGGTGAATCCACGAACATTTTGCAATAGAGTTTTTATTTGACTTCCATTTGGCATTCGTTTTACAGGGTTTGCATCGCTGTAAACCAATCATTAGCTGTGGTTGAGCATTTGCTACCTTCTTCTAATTGGCACTATCCGCTGTGTCTCCAGCTACTCGCATAACAATAAATGGTCGCCTTTGATTCACCGAATATTTTGACAATATCACTCTATATTCGATCATTCTCAATAATTACTATTACTGTAGCAATATCAGTGGTATCAGTTGCTGGCCTGTCAATAGAATTTAACTTCGCTTTAGTTCGCATAAGTTAAATGACAACAAATATTAATTTTATTTTTTGTTGTATGATATATAAATATAAAGGTTTAGTGGAAGAATAAATTCTTTTTTCTGAGCCAGGTTATTAATTCTTAAGATGCCTTTGTTAATACACTATGTTTATGCAGAGGGGAAAATGAAATAAAAATACACTACATGTTAAAAATTTAGGTAATTTTTCTTGATAAAAATCACTTTTTTTGATAACTTTTCGCACTGAATTGTAAATATACAGAATTTGGAACCGCCGAAAATGTTAAAAATCTTCCCATAATACAAGTATGAATATTATACGAAAATTTCAGTTTCCTAGGAGAAAAATCTCTAACATTGTAATTGTATTACCAAGAAAAATGCCAATATCTCTTAGGAACACTAAAATACTTTAAATTTACTTACATTTGGAAAATATACAGTCTAATTAAGCAATTTTCAAGTGATAAGGAAATAAGCAAGGTATGCATACGTTAACTTCGAATGTTCTAGAAAGTCAGACGTAGGCAGAAATGACATGGAGTTCGACTACACGTTGTTCTATCTTCTGTTATTTTGGAACTATTATACTGATTTTGCAGCTATATTCTTATCCGTTTCTTATTATAATGGAAATTGTTTTCTTGGTAGTAGCGGATGTGATAATAAAACTCTTTCTTGATTTACATAGTTTCATTTGAAACTTAAATTTGGACGCTTTCGGCTATAAGTGCACAATAGCCTTTTTTCAACTACAATGCAAGACGATCAATAATTAATATGTGATAAAGTTATGTTTAAAAATAGAAAAAACAAAAAAATAAAAATTAACATTTTGAAGAATGGATTTATTTAAATAAATTTTACCTTGATTTTTTTTTTCTTCTAAATCAAATATTAGAGTATTAAACATGAAATGAAATGATGTGGCTACAATATTTCTGTGGAAATTTTTTTGTAAAAATATGTTTTATAGTATACATATGTCATTTGAAATGATAAACAAGTAAAAATATATACAGTGATGGGAATTAAATTTTGTACAAGAATTTTAAATATGTAAAATACGATAAACATAGAGGTAATGTTTTTGATTGTATTATAAAAATACTAGATAACCCACCAATCTCCTGATGGTCATTTATTGAGTTATTACGCTTTTTTATTTGAATTATTTCAAGCATGTATGTTTTCTATTCTTAAACATAACTTTACCACATATTAATTATTATCGTCTTGCATTTTAGTTGAAAAAGGTTATTATAATAATTTCAAATTAAACTATGTAAATCAAGAAAGAGTTTTATTACACATCCGCTACTACCAAGAAAACAATTTCCATTATTATACTGATTATTAGTAGATGGTATTAATTCATATTAGAACATCTGTTCGTTGTTCTTTTAATGCTTTAAAGTCTGTTACGCCCTCTGCTACAATTTGAACATAGAATATCCGAAACAACTTGCATGCACGTTGGAATGAGTTCAGCACTATTTGTTAAAAACTCACCCACACACTAAAAAGTATAGGTAATTTTTCTTGGTAAAAATCACTTTTTTTGGATAATCTTCCGCATTCAATGGGAGTAAATGTACAAAATGTTTTACGCGAATATTAATGGAAAAAAAAATCTGTTAGAAAAAATCTTTAAAATTGTAATATTGCTAAGAAAAAATATTAATATCTCTCAGGAAATACATAACATTTCTTACAATTTTGAAAATTGCAACAATTACACATAATATTTTTTCAAATAAATTACCTTAACAGCAAAAAAATAATTTTTGGATATATATCTAATACTTACGATTTTCTTAAAGAAACTATTTATTTTATACAAAGTCGGTGCAGTTACAAATAAAGTAGTGGTAAATTTATGTCAAAATTGTATTACAAAACTGTAAATCATCACGTCATGATGTTCTAAACATATAATATAGTAATATAAAATACTGAACTTTTTTTGTAATTTAACTTTTAAACAAGTAAAACTTCTATGGAAATTATCACTACTTTAGAAATTTTACTTGTTGCTATTCCAGGCTACATGAAAAAACTTGCTCCTTAAAAGTATCGCCTAGAAATGAAAAGGCAATTTTATTTCCTTTCTTTAGATTCCGGACTATTTTTATATAAGAAAAACCATTGAAGACCTATAACGCAAATCTAAAACGTTTTAGTGGAAACAATTTCTCTGGCACATTATTTTCAGTATTTGTGTAGTAATTTCTCTGTCAATATTTCCCCTAGATTATACAATATATTTTTATTAATACACACATCCGACAGACGACAACCATGATGACAGCCGACAGCCGTTGCTTTTTTTTATTACAGTCACACAGTCTACTAGGTTACGACAAAAAATCACGCACTCGCCGTCATATGTTCGCTTGAGCGAAACAAGTTAGATGCCGGCTGAATGCTGAAAAACGAAATAATCCTAGAAACCACATTATATCTAGCTTATAAATAATCCGACTGGAAACTGAAGGCCAGCTGTATTTTGGGGTGCGGCTTGCTCACTTGTGCGCTAAGCGTGGAAATTCCAGCGACACATTCGGAGAGAAATTGTGGAGCAATTATTCGGTGATTACACACGGTTAATGCGTTTGTATGTTTGGTGTTACGAGAAGATGAGTAAACTTTGCTTTATGAATGCGATGAAATCAACCTAGGTACCATTTTATAAATGCCCAGAAGTTATATAATTTGGAAGAATATTCGTTCCAAAATTTTAAATTACATTTTACTAATTAAAAGAATTATTTTGTATTTAATCATTGTGAACTAAAGAAACGTCAAAGGAAAAATGCCTGAACAATTGTAAAAATTACCGCCCCAGCAAAAGCAATGAAAAGAAAGTAGCACTAGAGACGAGCTAGAGTTCCTGCCTAGCCCTGACATCGTCAATTTCACTTCTTGTATAAGGCAGAACGCGCACTTAATCGGTTCGGATAAGACGGCTGGGAAAAGAGCAATCGGCAGTTTTTGCTACTAATGAAATTAAATAAAGGACCGTGTACTGGTTCGGATCAGATCGCATCGGAAAATACTGAGCGGATACTGAATGCCGGATACTGGCCTAAATTTCATACTCATAATACTCGCTAATATTTTCAAAATATCCGCTACTTTCGCGGAGTATTCGTTACTTTTATACTCCCAATTATTCATTACATAAGATTAATGTCCTATCTGCCTAAATACAATCTTCTGTCCCCGAGTCAGTTTGGCTTTCTGTCTGGTAAATCAACAAGCGACGCGATTTTTCATTAATTGGATCATGTTTATGACGAGCTAGATAAGGGTAGATAAACAGGAATTTTCTTCGATCTCTCAAAAACATTTGATATTCTGAATCACTACGTCATATTAACGAAACTCTGGGTACTTGGGGGAGTAGCCCATGCATTGTTCTCCTCCTACCTAACAGATCGAAAGGCTTTTGTATCAGTTCAGTGCAGTGTGAACCGGAGTGCGTACCACTTATTATTCAAATGTTGCGGAATTACAGTTGGCGTTCCGCAGGGCTCCGCCTTGGGTCCAAGCCTTTTTATGGCAGCCGTCAATGATCTGAGATGTTTTCTGAACGATTGCGTACTTTCTCAGTATGCAGACGATACAACCTGCGTCATCAGTGGTTCTTCGATGGCCCACGTGTCGATAGCCTCTGAGGAATGTATAAGTCGGTTTAATAGGTGATGTGAGGATAATGGACTGAAAATGAATAGAGAGAAGACGGGGCTGCTGAGGTTCAGATTTAGCACGGTTCCATCAGCCAGCAGTCTATACGTACCCTGCGACGGTAAGTGCATACCTGAGCAAGATAATTACAAGTTTTTGAGTATCACAGTAGATAAAGGGCTCAGGTATGAGAAACATTGTTCATCCCTTGAAGCTAAATTGGGTACAGCCTTCTATGGGATAAGAACTCTTCGAAGTAGCGTGGATATTCAGCCACTGAGGATGTTTTATTTTGCATATGATAGAATTCAGGTTGCGCTACGGAATCATATTTTGAGGTGTCACGCCATGCCTGCAACGAGCATTTTTATTGCAAAAAAATAATTAGGTGCGTGGTGGTGCAACTTCCACACAGTCGTGCCGTCCATTATTCCAGGAATTGGGTATTCTGCCGGTTTGCAGCCTATACATATATGAACTATTAGTTTTCTGTGGGCAAAATATTAATAAATATTTAAGGAACTCGGACGACCAGAGCATGTAATAACTTTAGTATTCCGGTTCACAAAACTTATCCATCAATATTATATTATAATAAACTGCCTAAAAAATTAAATTAGCACCAACGATGTATGTATTTAAGAAGTTATTAAAAGATTTTTTATTAGAACACAGATTTTATGATATTAAGGAATTTATAAATGTTTAGCTTTTATGTTCAACGTATATTTTTAGTTTTATTATTGTGGTGTTATTTTTATTCTAAAATAATTGTAATAAGACAATGTCCATACCATTTTTTAAAAAACTAACAACAAATATGTTATTATTATTATTGCGTTATAGTCTCAGCTGTGATTATTTCTATTCAAACATTTTTTTCTCACTTTATAATGAATACCATAAGCATCGAGGTATACAGAGTATAAGTGATATACATACAGCCATCGCATGCGGCGGGCGTTTCTCATTTGTTCAATTTTATAAATTTGATTTAAAGAATAAAATTTGTGTTATTCTGTGCAGGTGTTCTACGGTGTTATAATAAATAAATTTAGTTATAAATACAAAGAAACAAAACAACATTTTTTTATTGATCAATATGCTAAATACACACTATAATAACATAATAACATCAAAATTGGGTTATGTGCATGAAAGTAAATAAAGGTGTTCTTAAGAAAGGGTTTTTGGATTTTCTTACGTAAGATATAGTTTATTTAAAAAAGGGCTGAAAATACGAATATTTTATACCGCTCTTTTTTGATGCAAAAAACAACCAAGTGCGTTTAGCAACCACCCGAGTTCAAAGCATTATGGCAAGAAGTAATTCTGAACGAAAGCTCTCCGAGCTGCTTTAACAAAAGCAGCTCGGAGCGCTGGTGATAATCATATGAAGTGAGAAAAAAAAAGGGACATAAACATCTTCAATAGAAAAGAAATATTAGTAGAAATATGTGTATGTACGCTGGTTGATTTTCTTATACATACATTTATGGTTCCATGTTTGTGAAAGTATAAATAAAAGAAGGTATTTATAAAATAAGAAATGTTTTTAGGCAGTTTGCGTGAGCCATCAATAATGGTTGAATTATGCCTATAACACGTATTATATGAAAGAACTAACTCGGTGGTAAAGGGCAATTTCGTGTAGGATATATTCATTGTAAATATTCACCGGATATATCCGTTACAATAAATACAGACGTCGCACTATTTGATATATTAGTTGTAAAGCAAATGCTTGCCACACTCATTAGACATTCGAATATTTCTGCTCTATTCGTTATAATCATCCACTACTCGCTACTCTGAGTATTACGAAGTAGCGAAT
The DNA here is from genome assembly GCA_004143645.1 of Protaetia brevitarsis. Taxonomy (NCBI): domain Eukaryota; kingdom Metazoa; phylum Arthropoda; class Insecta; order Coleoptera; family Scarabaeidae; genus Protaetia; species Protaetia brevitarsis. Next base: position 825,258 of record RXPK01000212.1, read on the forward strand.
ATTTTGTAACGACTAATTGTAAGTACTTTGTGTCTAGCACTAGCAGTTATACGTTATGTGGTCACTTTTGCCGTAGCTATATGGTATACTACCTACATGTGTTTGCATGTGTTTACATGTATACCACAATTTTTAGTTTTAATTGGAATTTAAAATGTAAATTTGTTTAAAAAAATAGGAAAAAAGAACATTTTGAACAACACACAAATTAAAAATAGAAAAGCTCAGTACCTGAATAGGTTAATATACACGTGCCAATAAGATTTAAATTTAGTTCCTCTTTAAATGTAAAATGTGCTATTGTCGTTTACATACATATCAATAAAAACCAAATTATTTTTTTTGTATGACGAGCATAAGTTGTTAACGTACAAGTTGTACAAGTATATTAATTTTTATATATATTATAAAAGTATATACAAGTGTATATATTTTTATTAATAATAAGGTAAAAGGTTTTTAAATATTGCTAAAGAAAAGTAAACAGATGAACAGCAGATTCTTAATGAGGGGAAAACTTTATTGTAGAGAATTATTGATTATTGATTCCTGTTAAACTTAATATATGTTTAAATGAACTAAATCTTGTTTGTTAGAACATAAAAGTAAATTCTCAGAAAACACAATATACTCTTAGAACAAATAGTGTAAATATTTGCATTGAAGTATATTTCCTCCAAATCAACATTGTTATTATTGTGAGGAATAAATCTATTCAATCATAGTGAGAAAGTTGGTAGATTCAAAATAAAATCCCTTACACGTTTAGTATAATGAATTACTATATAAAATTATTAAATGTTTTGTACTGAAAACATGAAATATCAAATTGAAATTACCATAATATTGAAACACTTGAAACGAATTTTACCCCACCATTTATTGCACTAAAACTTATCTGCCATTGGTTCCCTCTTTTTTAGGAGGATTTAGGGGGTTTTGCATAAACATTCGCTTTACTTGGCGTCACTTTTTGATTGACCAGCGAACAGTTTTGTTGGTTGTGAGTGTAAGTAAATCTAAATGGATACCCCAACCATTTCACAGCTACTTAGAGAATGAGGTGGAATCGAGCTCATGCACAGATGCTACCATTAAAATATTTGAAGGTAAGTACGGACGGACGTGTTATTTAATATTAAAGGATTACTGGTTTAAAAACTTTGAAATAATACTTAGAGTCAGCGTCATTGTGTCGATAATATATGTATGAACATGGTATGTGTGTACATTAACAAACATATGTTGGTATTTACTAGTTATTGGTTTTCAGTAGGTAATACCAGCAAATTATTATACTGATTGAAATTATATCAGTAACCAACGCCGACTAAATACCAGGCGCAGGCATTGAGAGGGAAGTATCCCGAAAACACGGGTCGCAACGACGGATACACATAACATCTGTACCTCTACGCATCAATATACCGTGCGCACTCCTGGAGTACCTCGATACGCTACCTTCTCCCAGACATTGAAAAACTATAAAGTATGATAGTGAATTTGTTTAATTACATAATATTTCTTTATTTATAATTTTCCCCTACCGAGGTTTTTTGGTGTTACAGACACAAAATTAGTAGGTAATTATTACCCTTGAGTAGTAGAAATGCTTAGATTAAGCAGGTAAGTATTATCAGTTCAATATACTTATATTTTGGAAACAAATAATGGCAATAGTTTAAATAATACTTTTATATACTTCTATCAAATGTACATAAATTATTAAGGCATAAATATGATAGTTTCCAGTTGAGATCTATTTACTCAAATCTAAAATAATTATTCTTGTGATGAAAATATTATATGTTCATAATGATTTTAGTATATTGATTACATTTGAACTAAAAAATTGCTTCGTCCAACAAATTCGCGGGTTTGGAAAACTGAACAAATTTTATTCTCAATATAAATACATCATCTTCTTGCTTATATAGCAAGTTATAATATATTCAATATGATGCATTTATATTCAAATTGAGTAATTATTTTTTGTGTGCGAGCCTATAATTAGAAAAGTGATGAAGGATTCAAATAATTTGCACACTTTAATGTGTAATAATTATGCCATCAGGTACACTTTAATAATTACACGGTACCACAAAATGTGCTTTAAAAAAATCTGCAGCTTGTATCTTTTCTCTAAGGTTATCTAGGGCGAAGATTACAGATTTGTTATTCATTTTCTCCGGTCAGGTCAAACTTAATTTTACAGACTTGAGATTTTTCTGGTCGAGATCGTTCAACTTCCAGCATATTCGAGATAAAGTTTTTGTTTACCCTGACACTGATAAAAATGCATGAGAAATTCAATTGGAACTTCGCATTGACTTATACCCGAAAAGTCATACACTGACCAAGAAACCTGAAAATAATCATTTGGAATATTGCATTGTTTTATATCCCAGAAGTAATATTCTGTGGTAATATTACAGCGACATACAGTAATTCTCCTGTTCAATGACAAAGATTCAAAATCATAGTAAAAATTCATGTACTTTTAATATAAAATAGTAGCAAGCAAATAAAAATCCATAATTCGTACAAAAATTTATGCACGGATCATGGGTAAAAAATACCATTGATTCGTGTATGAATTTTTCTTTTAGTGAATAGTTAAAATACGTGCAATTTCAATAATTCTGGCGCATTTTGAGAAAGACGGGAACTTTTCTGTGATTGTATATTTTTATTAGAATAATCTAGCAACAAAATTGCAACATTTGTTGCAAGAGTGAACAGCGACAGCTGTGTATACACATCTGAGAGTGCGTCAGCTAGCGAAATTTAATTGAAATATTTTCTCTCAGAGAGCACGTGTGTTACTAGTATAGACAGGTATTTTGTTAGTTGTTGACACTGTAAATATTACCAAACGATCTGAAGAGTTTCAGCGAGAGAAGAAAAAGAAATATGGCGAAAAAAAATCCTGGCAAAAAGAAGAGCATTCATTTTAATCTCGCTTTGGGAATTGTATCCTAAACTGTGGGACGTGAAAAATAAAGAGTACAGGAATAGAATCAAAAACAAAAGGCTCTGAAAACAATAGCAGTTGCATTAAATACAAATGAAAATTAAATTAGTCCTAAACTTCTTAACCTAGGAACACAATTTCACAGTAAATTAAGAAAAAAGAAAACCGAATTGTTACGTTCAGTTTTCTTTTCTTGTACGCGTAGCGTATAGTTAGGGTTATCGCCTTCCCGCTGTCCGTCTTCTGTATGTGGACTCTATGTTCATCATAGTAAACTCCCATCTCAGGGTCACTCGGTCCGTACCGCCTGATAGATGTCGCATATTGTGCCGTTCATGGTCATCTTTTTTTGGGCTGTTAACGCGTATGTTATCTAGAACTTTCGGAATTTTCCGTAGGCGGGACTCTGCAAGTAATTGTCGAAGCGAGCGAACGCGACTGCGGGTTGATTAATTTTTGAAGTGCCTTTTTGGAAGGTTTTTATCGCTTTTGCGGATTTGATAATCTACTCGTATTAACACTTTTGTGGTGAAATTTATCGTCTTAGACGCCGTTATCGTATTTCGATGAAATTGTTGCGGATTGTGTTTTGTCGAGTTCCACGTTTCTTCTTGCTTTGCGTCAGCTGTGCCCTATTTGACCCCCAAATAGGTAAGTCCGTTTCGTTAACAGTTCGTTTTTTTGGTATCTTACACTGAGGTTTCTGCGATCCTCTCGTATAGGGTTGTGGTACGGGACACCAGCGACTACACGAGCCACCACGTGTCGATACCCCGTACACCGGCAAGGAATTTCCGGCGGCTTCGCAGCGTTGTACGCCGTTTGATTCTGTGAGTGCCCCGCTGTCAGCTGAGGGACACCCAGGAGCGTCAGGTTGACGTCTGGCCTAGCCCCGAGGTAGAACAAACGTCGCCCTCGTGAGGTAGGATCGTTTTATTTTGCTCTTCACGCCATCGCGGGTTAGACGCGCGGAAGCTGTTCCGTCTTGGGGACTCAGAACTTCTATTTTTTTTTTTTTTCTTTTTTCCTTTTTTTTTTTCCCTGTGAGGCCGTGTACCGAATTTATTTTTATTACGCTTAATTTTACCGTATGTAATTCAACTCTTAGAGTGATAGTCTCCCTGTAAACTTGTATTTAACTTTTTTTTTACCTTCATTTCAATTTCGAACGTACAATTTACCGTAGAGATCGCTCTACCCGTCCCTCAGGACAAATAGTTATTATTTTATAATTTTGTTTATATTTTTGGCCTTCAGCCTGTCAGAGTGGCTTTACCCCGTGGGGTGGCCCTTTCTAAACGTACGTAATCAGTTGTGTGCGCATTACGGGTTGTCCGAACCCCCTTTTCATGTAATATCTTTACTGATGTAAACCGATCAAGATCTTGGTGGGGTGGTATAGGAGATCACATTATATTAACCGTATCTTGTTTATTTTTAACTTTGGGGTTGTCCTAAAAGGAACCCGCCGCCTCCTGTTGCGCTATACAGCTAAAAGTCATTTTGTTTCTAGTAAAAAGTCACTTTCAAATGTTAACGTTTTAATAAAAGTGTTTCGTTACAATTTATATTTTGCGTTTTTTTGTAAACTGTGGCGTGTGCCACGGAGGGTTATTTTTATACCTCCACACTTACCAAGCGAGGTGCGCTCTGGGGACTCCCACACCCCGGGGATTGGCCTGGGGCTCCGTGTTTTTTTTAACGTGGGTGGCGCTCTACCAGTCGCCCCAACACCTGCCGAAGTGTTATTGTCGGAACCGGCACGACCATCTGCGACTGAGCTGGCGGCCACGGAAGCTCCTTTCCCGTACATCCACCGTGGTGGTAAGTGAGGACGTTTACCCAGGTAGGTCCACGTTATCGGGTACCACCCTGGACACTAAGTTCGCTACCCCTCCCTGGTACTACTTTATTTACGTTATTTTGCATTTGACAAGACTGGTGGTAGCAAAACCTAGTGGAAATGGAAGGAAAGATAATTATAAAAGCTTTTGGGACTTTTTGAAACTATCAAATTCATTCAATCTGGTCGTTCTAATAAAAATACTGTTGGACTATTAATAATGGTAAATAAGTTTTACAATAGTTTTACAAATACCTATATTTACCAGCTACTACCATAAAGATTAACTAAAAACATTGTTCATAAATAGTTTTAAATGTTTTGTACTGCCAATGTACCTCCCCTTGTGAAGAAATAAAACAAAATCTCTAAATTCATCACGTATCTCTTTAGTAGCATTTGCTGCTTGATTATGAACATATCCATGTACTAAATCTAAAAGATTTGATTGAGACATTGGTAGAGTCCTTCAGTCACCGGATCTGTTATCTTTATCAAAAGTACCTAGTAGGGCAGAGAATTTGCTTCCTCGCTACAAAAGAAAATGATATAGTATACATATTGCTGAGACAACAATTATAGTTTTCTATGCGCAAAGTTTAATTGGTTTTCTTAATATAAATAATCTTAATAAGGCCGAAAGCGTTTTCCACCACTCGTCTTGCTCGGGGTAGACGATTTGGTATCTTGCTTCGTAATTGTCGGTCCTACAATTTCCAAAGACGATCAAAATCACATGCGGACCATTCGCATAAAATTATCAAGCTGACAAGAATCTTCGGACTTTAATTCCAACTGTTCCATAAATTCCAAGATCGCATCTCCTTAAAATCCAGATCCGCACCCGCATTTGTCTTTTTTTCTTCTTTTTTTGTTTTAGTAAATGTAATACGATATATGCGGCGCTACATTTAATTTGGTTCACCAGGTTGATAGAATATAAATATAATAATAATATACGAGTTTAAATTTGACGAGCAAAGATAGTCAAGTATTGTCTATTGCTAAGGGGTTACTTTGACACGTGGAATTATAAAATACTTCTAGACACACTTTGTTTGATCTAGACTAGACAAATTTACTAGCTGTTTAACTAAATGAATGCGATCTATTGATTGATTTAACACCCTTTTCTAAAAACGACGTTTTTTTTAATATGCAACTCCTATTTCTTAGTGCTATAATATTCTCTCTTTAAGACATGTTCTCAATTATAAATATGCAAAACTACTCATTCAAAAGTTTTGGTTTCAACTAAACGTGCCAATTTTCAAATGATTTTAATTTAATTACGTAAATAGATGTTCTCAATACATCTTTAAGATGTTGAATTTTTTTATGCACACTGGAATTACCGTTTAAACACAAGGTTACACTATGCAGGTCAGTACACGTTTGGTGGTTTGTTTGTATATGTTAATAGGCAGAAACAAACCCGAAAACAGATTAGGTGGGGTTTCTATATTTCTATCCGAGGAAAAAATTTTGATTGGTTGACGCGTCTGGATGTCTAGAAAAATATTAAATCCTCATATCTGAACAAAGAATTCACACGAAATTCTAGTCATTTCTGTTCTATTAAACACACGTAGTCAACTCGTCTGGCAAAGTTTGTAAAAATCAACACTAAAATATTTGACTAGCGCAAAATCAACGCCAACACCGTAATATTTTCAACAGTGTAGACAGATATTTTACAAGCAAAAACTCCTGAGAGCACACTCACACATAATTGCAGAGAGCAATTGTGGGAAAAAAGTTGCGTCTTATGAACACACCTTTGCAAGGTGTTTCTGAGATCAGTGTCGCAATTTTGTTACTAGTGGACACGTACCTTAACGCTCGAACAGTATTGACCGACATCTTAGTGTGTAGTTTAATCGGATTTCCATCATGAACAACTCTTGATGGAATTTCTCTCCATGTTCTTTTGAAACTTCTCCCAGATTGTCAGGGGAAAAATTAATATGGTGATGCAGCAAATGGATTTTTAAAGACATCAATGCCTTTAATTCCTTTAAAGCGTCAGTCGTATCTTTCACAAGTTCTTCAGAGTTATCAGCTCGTTTGTTGTCTAAAAAGCTGTTGGAGAATTGGCACGCGTCACCAACCCCCACTTACTAGTATGTTTAATAGTTGTAAAACGGAATTCAATTCCCCTACCTTACCCATCGCTATACTTTACTGTTATATTCTAATTAAGTGTAATTTTGAGGTCTAACACTACACAGTATAGATACCGTAATTATTGTTTGACCTGACCGGCAAAAGTTAATGACAGATGTGAGGTCTGTACGGCATATAATTCTGGAAAACAGCGATTGTGAACCCGGAGATTTTTTTTATGTTGCACCGTGTTATACTTTTCTAATTACGCTATACTTCCTGTATCGAGGTTTAACTTAAATTTGCATGATATGAATGTGATTTTATCATAGTATGTATACCTATAGATCCCAAGACGTCGTACGAAGACGAACAGAATAAAAACGGAATGACGCGATTTGTTAAAGTTTGTTCACAAGTTTATCCATTTACGCTGTGCGCCACTATACATATCATGATATAAAATATCTACATTGTTATAAATTACCCCACCGGCTGTAAGCAAAATGTTACATCCTCGTCGCAACTTTTCCAATAATCTTCGTAAACTATGTAATACAAGCTAGCTATTGTTATGTGAGAAGTGTGAAGCTATAATGAACTGTAAAAGAAGAACAATTTCACTATGCAGTAAGTTTTATTTATTAAAATTGGGAACATGATATTCGCGTCAGACTTTATAAAATATAAGAAGTGCTCACCTCAATTACTTTGAAACAAAATCGCTGGCGCGGTAATTTTGAGTTTATAAATCATATTATTAAGAATATTGTGCAAGAAAAGAGTATACCACGGAAGGTTACGACGGAAGCGTACGCTTCAGGCATATAACAACGTATTTAGATGTTTGTGGAGTTTGGATGGCTCCTGCGGTAAGAGAAGTTGTGATAACCAGTTTTTATGATGAAACGAATTAATTGCATGTATGCAGTAGTAACATGGAAGTTTGTAAGAATTTGTAAGAACATAACAATGGAGTTTGTGATTACGACAAAGTTCAAAGATAAAAAAGGTCACAAAGTAATTTGGAACATTTCAGGAAAAGCAATAACGTGTAATCAAATTAATCGTGTTAATATACAAAAAGAATAAGAACGATACAATACGTAAGATCGTATAGGGGGGCAATTGTTGACTCGAACCACAACCTAGTGATAATAATGATGAAGCTGAAATGTATGAGTAAAAACAACAAAGTAACTAGAAATATCAGATAAAATTTGAGACTAGAAAATGAAACATGAAAAAATATGAAGTAGCGGCGAAAAAGGTAGTAATTACAAAGAAACAGGAAGGTCAAAGTATTAAAAAGAAGGTGTATCATCAAGGACACCATGGCAGTCGGGACAGTAGTTGAAACACCAAAAAAAATCAAATAAAACGGGTTGACAAAGAGTATGATATAAAGAAAAAAAGTCCGCTGGATCAAAGTTGCTGTAGGTGGGGAGCAAGTTGCTTTGGTGGTTGCTGGTAGGGTTACAGATGATCCGAGTGACGCTTGCGATAAGGTATTTGACAGTGCGTTTATGAAGTGTTTATTTAAGATTTTACTCTTACCAATATCAACCCGCGCATTGTGAGAATCTCATTCTCAAACTTAATTCTTTGTGATTCTTGTTCCTAAATTTAAGATCGGTGTTGTCGCTCCAGCAGTTGCTTGGCATGTATTATGCTTACTACGTCTTTAGCAGACTTACTTATGGTATTATGTTTTGGAATGAGTCTACTTTTGTTTAAGGACGTTTTTATTTGTCAGAAACGGGTTGTACGTTGTTTATTAAGTTTGAACGTCTTTACTCCCTAATTTTTATTCACAATTTAAAATTTGCCTTCAATCTTTATTCTAGTTCTAAGTTTCAAGTGAACAAAGACAAACATGACCATAATATCAGATACAAGAACGATTTAGCTATCTCCAGGTCTAGACAAACATTACATCAACTGTCCCACATTTTCTGGCAATTAAAATCTTTAATAAGATTCCCAAACATTTTAAACGTTTTAAACGGCATATACGCGAACTTTTGGTCTTGAATGGTTTTCACTTCTTTACTTTATTTGCAGTTACTATTTTACTTTTTTTTGTGTATTTATCTAACGATCTTTGTACAATTATATGTACTTTATTTTATTTTCATTTTTAACAGTGATAACATAATGACTATTTTATTATTTTATCATTTATATTAACAGTCTTCATATTTTACTTTATGTCCACAATTTAAAAAAAAATATTTAATTGTATTCTTATTACTAATAATATGATGTTATTTGTAACTGTTATTTTTATATTATTTTCACTATCCCTTTATCAATGTTGATATAGCAATATTATTCTTAAATTTAATTTAATTGTGACAATGTTAGAATTGGCTTTAATTTTTGTTTTGGGTTCATCATTCTTATTATTTTATTAGAGAAACAATAAGTGGTGCTGTTCACTGTTTCTTTTTATATTTAATTCGAATCGAATTTATTTTAGTCATAGTTAAGTTTTCCTATAAACTATATCTTTTGTGTTTGTTGCTTCTCCTATATCTTGTATGTTGATCATTTTGAGAAAAAAAACTTTACCTTATAAAAGAATAAGGGAATAACGTGGTGCACTAATTAAATTAAAAAAAAAAACAGAATTGGATTGAAGACATTATGATCAAAATAGAAAGTGATTACGAAAACAGTGGGAAGCCCTCCCGTAAAAAAGTCTCTTGGAATAATACACAACAATATTACAGAGAAAATATTGTGGCAGTAATTAGCATAATTATGTAACCTTATCACAGATTTTTGTTAATTATTACATGTGTTATCGCAAATTGTACTTTAAAATTGTAGTTAAACTTTTGTTGTATAATTTCACACAACTGTGACATTTTCTTCAACAATATTTGTGTCGAGGCGTACACGACAAGATTGTGGCAATTTTTGACACAAAACTTCCTATTTTTTCGATATTTTTGTTTCTAAATAAGTGGTCTAATTCAAATACATCAATGGCGAATTAGAATGGTAAAAGCTAACAATAAGATACCTGCAATCGTCAGAGGGCATTATTCGAGTACAGCACTATCAAATTTTTAACAGATTGTCAGTTTATCTCATAGTTTACACGGCCATTTGAACATTTTGGGTTGCTGACGTGGTTTGTGCACCTATTAAATATACCTAATTTTCGGAGCGATGGATAAGTTTGTTGTAACCAAAGTGGAGCAGTGAAATATGGAAAAACTACTGGATGTGTTTAAAGGTAAGACAAATTGAAAGTTTATATGTAACGGCATTCTACACAGATATGGCGGCGTTCAGTATACGTAACAATCTCCAAGCGGTTTGGGAACTGTTGACAATTCGTCTCAAAAGTGTTAACACTACATTAGTAACATATTACGGAACGGCTGTCACTTTGTCTAGTGGAAACACTTACTGATATGTATCATATTCCTACTCAAAATGCCGCTATTGTCTCCCATTAACAAATCAGTAAGCTGCCAACTTATTTGTATGCATTTATTTAGAAGATTATAGGCATATTACCATACCACTGGTAGAAATAAATGTTTATAGCAAAAAAAAATTCTTGAAATATATTTTATATTAAATGCATTCCTTAATGTAGAATAATTCCAATAAATCCCTAAACGTGCCACCAGGTGTCATTTAAACACAGTTTCAGACAGTAGCCAATAAGAAATTGCAGAAGTTATTTCAACGCCAATCCAATATTTACCTGCATAGAGGGAAACCAGCCGCCATAATTTGATTTATGTATCATCTTGTTGCTTTGTTGATTTGAGGTTGCTATTTTAACGTTTTTTTTTTGTGTGTATTGCAGTAAAATAGATATACCCAAATCATTTATAGGTATGTTTAATTGCTTATTGTGTGTTATACTTCTTGCAAAATTATAAGCTAAATTATGAAACCAATTGTTATTTGACTAGTTAATCTTTAGTATCTAAGATAACATTGCCAAAAACAAATAGACTATCGTTCCACACCATGAATGAAAGATGTTTTATTTAATTCAAACTATTAGAATGCTTAAGTTTGGAATATAGAATGTGATATGAATAAATTAGGTTTATAAATTTAAGAAATCAAATATTTAACTCAACTTCAACTCTTTTCTGCAAACAACAAATCAGTTTTCTCAATTTACGAAACGAATCAACTCCATCTTCAAATCTAAACATCCACAGATATTAACTATGCGGTAGCAGTTGAGCGGAGGGAGGAAACAATGCAATGGGAACGTGGTAACGGAACCATTTAAAAAAAGGTAAATAGGCGCTATGAGGAATCACGCTCCTAAATACTACGTGTTAAATACTAGCATCAGTAATAAACAGATTAATTACACACACGAAAGAAAAGCTGGGTGGCCACCAATAAGATTATATCGAGGGACCTTTTACAGTAGATGCCATTCATATTATGCAACAAATCATTGAAAAATTCTAGGAATAAAACCAAGGCTGACTTATAATCTCCATGGATCTCGAGCAGCTTTTAAAGGCTTTCTGCATGGAATGATAATAGGAGATATGCAGAAGAAATTTCTGATGAAATTAACAGATATCTGCTTGTGATAATAATTAGTAATTCGGGGAAAGTAGTAGCATATGTAGATAATCTGGCTGTGATTGTTGTAGAGAAAAGAGCTTAAGAAAGTCATTATATAATATCACTAAATAAGCGAGAAAAAGAGGCTTATAAACAAACGCGAAGAAAACGAAACAAATGACAATAGACGTGAAAGTTTAGCAGGCCACCATGGAAAATAAAAAAGTAAGAATTTATATATTCGAAAATTTTAAGTACTTGGGCGTAACAGTCGCCAGCAGAAAGGAAATAAAGGCCGAAATTTTACAGAGAATTAAAGCAACACATCTAACAATATACTATATTATTATTCTTGGAATAGTATCTATGGTTATTATCATTGTTATTGTTTATAAGCTGTACTCAGTTCCCAACAACTCTTAATAGCTAGTTGACTATCAGACATTATGATTTCAATAAAGGGATGCAGTAGATTTGGCGCTTGCATCTAAATATTATCTACCATCAGCACCTCCTTGAGGGCAGACTTTATAACATATTGTGCGACGATTACTCTGCAAAGTCTAATTTCTACTAGAAGTTTCAAAAAATCTAACGAGCTAGTTGGGTGATACACCGGTACAACTGTATTTCAGCGCCGGCGCCGCATGCCAGTGACATATTCTATTGCTAGGAGTTTTATCTACAGTATACTTTATAGTCTTTATACCATTCCATTCAACCGGTTCCCTACTGGAGGGGGGAGGTGCTGTTAACTGTAAACGTGGTCAAAAGTTCTGTTTGTGTGTGGTAGTTTGTAAGACTTAAAGCCAAATTCCGTAATGCTTTGTCTTTGGCCCAAAACAAAGATGACTACTTATAAATTCTAACTGTGACTATGTTAATAGACTTATACTGCAAGTAATACTACTTGCATGCCAGATTTTAACCAGACATTTAAACAATCGTTAACAACTAATAATTTCTCAAACGTTGTTACAAGTTACACATTCTGTGCGAATTTGAACTACTGCGACTCGCCTAGTCGTAGCACATAAACACAATATAAATAGACTAGCTACTACACGTTCTGAATATACATAGATAAAAGTTACCGCTATAAAGAACATCTGGAAGTTTGAAAACGCAGCGTAAATGTTTCAGTAAAACTATTCACATAATAGCGGTTGTTTGCTCTCACCGTATCCTATTTTCCGTTTGTCGTTTCGCCAACTTCTATGGCTGATTCTTCCAAAGGGTTTAACGTGACAAGCCACCGGCCTACTTTTTTATAATTATATCTACCGTGTATGTTGTTTTCCTATGCAGGTATCACGTATTAACTCGGCTAGGACCTTCAAGCCCTGTTTTGCAAAGCATGTAACTTACTACGACAAGTGAAATTGAAGAGGGACTCACTATTTACACTACAAATACAGTCAAGCGTCCATTTTTGGAATAGCACCCTTACTTGGGACATTGCGACGGTTTTTTTTTTGGTTTGAGGATTGGTAAACCTAGGCGAGTATACAGGTGCAGCAGCTGTCCACCGTCAGTTCAGCAACTCGTATTGTGTAACCAGACCTTAAGTCTTAAACGGAATTTACATTTATAAGTAACTCGCATACGGGTGAACAACTCGTATACCATTTGATATGTGTAAACGAGAGCTCGCATGTAATATATGAGTTAAGACCTGGTTACACACTACGAGGTGCTGAGCTGACAGACCACATCTTGCTGCACATGTGTATTAGCTTCTTTTCAGTATGTTTCGTCAGCTATGAGCTACTGTCATTATGCAATATCGTACAAGTTACGGTCTGAATCGCATGCGAGCTGCTACTTGTGACATGGTGAGAGCATACGACTAGCGATACGAGTGAATCGATTTTTCATATTTAAAATGGCGGAAAGAAATTATCTACAATCTCGACCAATTTATTGATTTTCACTAAAACATGAATTGTTTAGGGGATGTACGATGTACAGAATATAGAGATCTTAATGCTGGGAATAAAGCATATTCTGCAATATATTTATTTGACCATATCAATAAAAATTAGAAAGAAAAGGATAAATAATTTACGCTCGACATATAACCAAGATAAATTTCTCATGATTCACTTTTAAAAAAAATTTCAATCCATCTCCATGCTCAGTCATTAATTCTGTTAATCATTTCTCTTTAATTCCCAAAACAGCTCTTGATTGTAAGGAGTTTTTAACCCAAATTCGCTTTTTTCTATTGACGACATCTTTTCGTTTTTGTGTTCCCTTTATGGATAATAGTATCATTCCTGCCATAGCTGCACGCTTTCTTTTAGTAAGCGCCATCGCCTAGCAGTTTGATTGCATACGATTCTGGCTATTAGATATAAATGAATACGATTTACTCGTAAATGTATGTGTTGCTGTAAAACACTACTTGATGTGCGCCTTCTTGAACTTATTGCTGCTTCTCCGACATCATCTTGCGATAGTAAAAACATAGCAATTAGCTTTGCGGAAGTTTCAGCGCTATGTGGTGTTCTGAGACCCGGGATTTAATTTTTTTTTTACTTCAGTAAAATACAATATTATAAGAAATTTCAATAAATTCGATTCAACATTCAAAATTTCATTCAACGTATAATGTCTTTATTTGTATAAACATTTTTCTTTTTCTTCAATAAAATATAAATACAACAATTTAGTGGTTTTTATTCACCCAGCGACCTCTCTGATAAGTGAGCGAATATTGTGATCAGTGACATTATACCTGCTAGATGGCACGGGACACTTGTAACAGCACCAAATCACCTGTCAAATTAACTTTCCAGGTGCTTGCTAAGCAATAGGAAGTTTTAATTCTCGTACCTACAGAGGGCGCCCCTAAAGCTCCTTCTCTGCTTATTTAAAATTGAAAAAAATGTAATTATCGTATATCGTTGTAAACACACTAAACATGCAATAAAAAACGTTTAAAACAATACTCTTTACTTAATTAACAAATAATGCTGTTTTATCAATTTTAAGACTCTCAGATCACAGGTACGTATTGTGGAATCATAAATACTATATAATAATAATAATAATAGAATTTATTGACAACTACTACATTTTAAATTAATTGTCAAGAAAACAAATAAAATAAAACAAATTATTTAACTCAAAATCCGTATCCAAACTTGCCCGGTACTTTAAGTAAATGAGGTTAAAAAAACGTCAAAATGATACGGTAGAATGTTAATCATAGTCATCTATCCGCAAATGGCAAACTAAATTTGTAAGAGAACTATAATATTCAACTATTCGTATTGTCGATATATGTAAAAATCCCTATAATAATTGACCATCTTAGTGAGCGACGATTCTTATAGCACCCTTTAAATATTAAAATTCCTAATAAGTAAAATAATAGCAGTTGATACAAACTTAACTCCAAAATTAACGTATCGTGAAGATAAATTACAAAAATCTATTTACTGGTTAAAATTGAATTGAAACTAATTAATTATTTTCTCTTTTAGGTGACATATACTTGATCAAATACCTTGGACGCAATTATGGATAGCTCAAAATACAGGTGTGGGCAGGTAATGGTCAAATCAAGGAATGGTATTCTACCCCAGGATTCTTCTCAAGATATTTCATAGGAGATTCTTAAAGATTATTCAGGTAAAGGTATGGATTTATTCAGGTGATAGGTCGATACTTTTTGGGTAAACACGTTATGGAACTTTGATATTTCTGAGTGTGTGACATAAAAAATCTTATAGGAGTTCACGAACAACCGTCGCTTCTCGTTGCCACATGCATAATGAATAATTTAAACTAAAAGTAACAGTTATCTGCCTTCGATTGTTATCGCTGTCAGATAAACCAACATAGAATTCAAATGGACAACCAGTAGCTGACATTAAGATACAGTTATTTACTCTAGATTGAGGGGAATACAGCAATTATTACCGAATAAATATCCCGCAGAATGAAAAAATCTCCCGGGGTAAAATATAATAAAAATTAAAAATACCAGGTAAGCTTGAATTAACAAATAAAATAGTAAGAACTATTTTTATAGTCATTTTTTTTAACAATTTCAAAATTTGCCTGTAGAGTAGGTAACCGAGTATGCACTTGAACTTATAATATCGGTATTATACCGGTATTTTACTCCAAACTTACTGTTCCATGTTAGGTTACGAAACTGTCGCTCCATTAGGTTTGTGATTAGGCCAATTAAATAGAGTAGAGTGGAAAGAACCAGTATCAACGAGCATGCATCCTGTTTTAGAGGAACGGAGTGGTGACTATCATTTTGGTGATAGACTGTCAAACGAAGCGAGTGCTTGTGAAAGCCTTAACTCAGGCGTAAAACGACAAAATTTTAAATTAGTGCGAGTATAAGATCAGCTTAGATTAAAAAAAGTTAATACTGTGAATTAAACAAAAACAAATAGACTTTTCTTGGTCTTTTAAAATAATACATTAAATTGAGATGGCTGCCTTTTAGTTATCAAAGGGATTAAAAAGAAAATACGCTTCGACACTAATGTAAGTAGAATTCATGACTTAATTAAACTTCCAATCATAATTTCTTCTCTGTGTAGTTAAAAGAAGCAAAGTTTTAGGTAAATAGATCTAAATGAATTCGTGGATAATTGAGTATTAATAATTTTAACCAAACGAGCGGCCTTTGGTTATTTCTTATACTAGTTAAATCGGAATTTCTTTGATTTGAGTAGTTGGTCTTTAAGAATTTAATTGTGACTAAAACTTTACCTAGTGCGTGACAAAATTTTCTCATGGTACGTATTTCTTAACAGGCTGTATTGCGTATAAATGGGACTCAAGAGATTTTTAAAGTGACGATAATTCTTTCAGATAAGTAATTAAGAAAAAAAAAGAAAGGTCTCCTTTAAGAGACACATAAGGTTGCAATTCTCCAGACGTTTATTGTGGTATTTGGTTTGTTCTCTGGACGTCTGGAGTCTTTTATCCTTCTTTGAGTCGGGATTTGGAATGGAGTGCTCTTTTTTTCAAATGTGGGATTGAGATTAACTGCTTTTCTTTTCGGACACGAACGTCGTTTGCTTTCCTTTAGATGAGTAATATTTTCTAGATACAGATATTTGTTTGGAAATTGCGTAAAAGGGTTTATTTTAATTTTATAGATGATTTTACTAATAATTTCCCTTTATAAAACTTCTTCGGTGTTTTTCTTTTCAGAATCAACAGTAAAGAAAGAAATTGAAACAATTACACGAAGGTTTTGTTCGGTTGACGTTCGGCGACATTCTACCTTGATTTGTTTCGCAAAGCGGCGCTATCTCTCTGATGTTTGAATCCACAGCCTGTTTTTGAATTCGTCATTCAACCAACAAAATTTGATTTTTTAGGTCACGCTTTCAAACAAATAAGCAAACAAAAAATATAATATTGTTCCTTGTAATAGGTAGGACTTGACATCTACTTTCTCGCTTGGTTAGGCTTGTATCATTCGAATACTTTTTTCTTCAAACCTACTTTTTTAAAATATAGGACGTGTACTCACCCACAATGGATGCTTTCTTTATTATCACCTTCTCAGGCAGAGAAGAATTGGGATGCAATAAAAAGAGACTAACAGAAGTAGATATCTGCTGGTTTACAAACTGTTCGAAACCAGAGCAGGATGTGAGCTCAGTCGGAAAATATTACAGCCTCTGGCATCACTAAACGATTTTTTCGTGTTAATTGTGAATAAAAACTTCTGACACGAATGAAAAGCGTGCTGGCCGCTGATAGGAAGCATCTATAGGGAACCAAACTTTCTGATAAGAGTAACTGTTGGTATTGTTTGAAGGATGAGCAGAGAGTAGAGCATCTTTGTTGTCATTATCCAGTTGCCCTGACGATGACTCGCAAGAGATCTCTATCAAGAGCATACCCTGAGGGCCTAACATATTGGATGTACGGGATAACGTCCGCCCTACAGTAGAATCTAGTTGCCGTGTTGCGTGAAGTGATTAATGGAATTATGCGAATGCTATCTTTCCTACCAATACCAATAGTTGACGTTTTATTGACTATCAAAGCTAAAGAATACCGAGAAGATCAGACGAACATATGGCTTTGTCGACCAGAAAAATCAGCAATTGCTGAACATAATACGCACCGAATCTAGTCAGAGAGATAGGTTTGATGAAATAAAAGTTTCAGTAAACGCGAAGAACTATTTACTACAGCCTGTTAAATAGAGGATTGATAGAATTTTTCAAAAATAAATGCAATTTGAACGAAGATGATAAATTGAGGGTAAGTACATTTCTGGAGAGCAACGCTTGAAAATCATAACCAAACTGATATATAAAATGACTACTGACAGATTTGGCAGATGCATGTACACTGTGCTGGAACAAAATCTCTCTTTCTCGCCACGCAAACAAAGTCACCGCCATTGCATAAAGTAGTTTAGTAGCTTGTCACATCTACATCCTTTGAATATGTCAACCACAGTAGTTGGTGAATCGTCGGACAATATTGTAAATATAAAACGAAAAAAAAAACGGCACGGAAAATCCGATAATCGCAACCGTGTATGTTAACTGAATGTCGTGCAAGTTCGAAGTTTAAAAACATTCACGTTTTACGAATCAATTTATTGCACATTTTCCCGATATTAATGCATGTCTTTTTTGCCAATATTATGCTATTGCTCTGAAATATATCGCACTTAGATTGTGTCCGCAACGGATTTGGTCTGCTATTCCCTGATTCAGATCTATTTTACTGACGGCGAAGTTCTCACGACCGTATATCACAGTTTTAACCGTGTGAATAGGTGCCAACCTAATGGAGGCAAGATTGCGAGATTTGGTCGAATGCATTCGATGCAGGATAAGTGGAAATTTTCTACATCCGCAACATGAGAATCGTTTCAAAATGTCCGTTTCGTTTTTCTTTTATTACATGCTACGTACTGCTGTGACATGTTCTCCCCGGTTGTGTAAACTCTATGCTGTGTATTTTCTAAGTTCATGTTTTGGCTTGACGCGTGCAAATTCTCACTAATTTTACTTTTTACTTTGAAGTTAGTAGTTTTGTTGGATAATTTATTGTTCAGTTAGTTAGTTCATTATTCTTTGATTATAAGTTTAGCATTAGTTTATCTTGCTTATGTCCTTCTTATAAGGTGATTTTTATGTTTGTTTGCGGCCGTTGCAGAGCGCGCGCAGTCAGCTGTTTTGTTATATACGCGTTGCGTGAGGCCACGTTGGGGCAGAGTCTGATAGTGACGGGAGGTTGTAGTTGTAAAATTTTGAGATCTTTCATTTTAGCCCTTTTTACAATTTGTCATTTGTTTCGTTTTAATTTTATTTTTAATCAGTATTCAGACTTCTCTTCTTATTTTGTGCACAATTTAAGTAAGTTTTTGTTTATTTATATTCGTTTTAGAAGAAAGCGCGTGTAGAGTTTAAATTTTCTGTTTTTTTTTTTTGTAGTTATCAATTTAATTTTAATTTTATCACCTCGGGGAAGGTGAAGTGAAGCTGAGAGCTTGTTTTTTATTTCATTGTTAATTTTGCTTGTTACTCCACGTTATTTGAATTAAATTTTAGTTTGCTTTTGATTTTTGAACCACGTGGATTTATTTTTTTTTTATTGAAATTCCTTCTAGAACGAATTCACCATTTTGTTTGCTGAAGGATTTGAATTGTCCTTCTTAAATTTTAGTTTCACGAAGGGGTTATTTTAATCCGACACCTTCTGTGTCACGGTTTTTTCCCCTATTGTTGTAATCGATTGTTTTTTTTTTTTTTTCTTTCAATAAATTTAATGAATATTAATATCACCTTAATTAGTTCTTTTATTTCTAAATCTGCTATTTCAATTTTTGGGGATTTTAAAGAAAGTAAATTATCAAAAGCCACTTTTAATTTTAAAGAATTTCCCTGAGTTTTTTGAATCTCTAAAAGAATTTAAATTCATTTTTGCTGAGCTAGCTAAATTAATTTTGTCTTTTTTATTTTCCCTTTACTTATATGCTTGGACCATCAGTTCACAGCAGTACGTTAAAGTGATCCTTCTTTACTACTTAATTGGAATGTTACATTTCCACTTTATTGAAGCTTTTTTATTGAAATGCACATAATATTTGCTGAAAAAAAGTATGATTTCACCTATTTTTATATGAACGTAAACGGGTCGTTATCCTCAGTTTTATGATAATTTCAACAGAAGGGTAGTTCCCATCTGCTGGTACGTACACAATGCACTTGAATTTATAACTGTTCGCCCATATTAAAGCTGTGAGAATATTGGGGTTATCAATAAGTAGTTTTACAACCTACTCTTTCTGTAATGCTCAGATAACACCCAATTTTCTGTAATAAAAGTATGTTAGAAACAATTCCGACATAACTTTGTATATAAAATACATAACTACTAAGTAATAGAAGCCTAGGTAGATATTACTTTACCCAATCGCGGGAAGATACCGTAAAATATGGAGATATCACAACCCCATTAAATAGTTATTTTCATGTTGCATTGAAAAGCAGCCGAATAGTTCAAAAAGAAACGTAAAAGTAATCCCACCTCATTTCCTCTTAGACGCAGACGAACGGCATATTTATGCAGTGAATACACCGCCAGCAAATGCATGACAGACGTACGATAAGATCTGACAGTAAAACAGTAGGAATTATGCATGTAAAGTAGAAGTTTCTGTGCTAAACTTCACTAATATCGAAAAATGTTCCGGCGTAAGATTTGTTACACCTATAAACGTAATACCATGTGAAGAGGCTGAATTCATTATCACCAAAAGTAATATCATCTAAAAATACATTTCTCATAATTGTTTGGACATATTTGCACTTCTGAATTAACTGCAGCTGCAGGTAACGCTTTCCTGTAATTCTCGAAGTCGACAGTCGTTTCAAAAGATGATACAATTCTCTCGAAAAATACCGCAACCCGATTTGTGCAGAAATTCACATTCACAGAATTTGACCTTTGTAGTTTCCGCCAAAGGTACAAATGTAAAGATAATTTTAGCATCTGTAAGCGTGGATTGATAAAGTTTCAATTCCCATGTTTATGTCTAAATTTTGTTCCAATCAACTGTTTGTATTCTGCCTTCTTAAAGTTTATTGCTGTACGATTTACGCATTTACACGCATTTGCAAACCACCCCTATAAGGTAAAGTCAGGTAAGTGTGTGGTAAAAAATGCATAGTGTGAAGAAAATGTAGCACTGTTCACATAATAAGACATTTTGATAAATTTTACACATAGAAGTACGTAATATATGCCCAGTTGTAAGCCTTCAATAGATACGCCTTAAAATCTAACATATTACTCACAAGTAACCATTTCTATCTACTAAAATAATGTCTTCAAATTTGTATAGCTAATCTTCAAAATTTAACTTATCAATTTTCGGCCTAATTATTATTATGACATTGAATGTAAGTACATAACTTTAAAACAATCACCTGTTTGTAACCGTATTATCCACATTTTCTGTATTAGCCTCTTCTTGATGTAATAAATTCTTTGCAGATTATTTATGATTAAGGGTGGGCAAAAAGTGGTGGGGACAATGCATTTTTAATTTCCTCAGTTTCTTCAAAAATGAAAATATTTAATTATGTTTTAAGTTATGAAATAAATCTGTATTTCACACTAATCATAATAAAGAAATAGCAAGAGGATCTGTAATTGAATAACGGTGAAAAAGAAAAAAATCGGTTGAAGAGTGTCATTATGATCCTTACGTTTTGTATATTATGTATGTCTAAGAAAAATTGAAAACTATTCACTCATTTGGGAGAAACTTAGGAAAACGCATTTTGTAAAACAGTGGGCATCTATAAAATTTATGATTTCATGCCCATCATAGAAGTGTAGCGCTTTATTCGAAGATGGCGCCTCAGAATTTTAAAAAAATAATTTTGTTAATGTAGATTGAATCCATTGCTGATAGCCTACGTTAACTGCATTTTCATTAATAACAATAATAGCGAAAATTTCTGTAAATAAAATGGAAAAAACTGAAAGATAAATTTATATATTCCAGTTATGTATTCCCTGCGTTAGTCCAAATTATTTCCTTATAAAAATCACTCACAATTGAAATGTAATTCGTTATAAAAGTATTTATTTTTCCTCATACCTACAATTGTACTGTACAAATAAAAATAAAACTGCGTATTTACAAATATTTTATAGTAAAGAAAGTAATAATAGTGTAGTTATACATGTCAGAAGAATAATAATGCAGAAATTGCTAAATTCAAGAATAGGTACTTAATTACGGGCGAGCAATAATCGAGTTATTTAATGATCATCAATAATCGAATGATGCCTTGTCCATCATTCAATTATGTCCACCACTACCTTTTTATCAGTTATCTTCTCTGTCTATGTGTTCCATCTCCTCCAGCAATTAAGTCTCTAATATTTTATTTACACCCTTACGACAAACCATATCTCTCCAAAGTACTAAATTGAATTTAAAAAAAGTCATTGTGCAATTGTCATTTGCACAATATTCCTCGCGATATAAGTTACTGTATCTTCTCCAGAAGAAAATATCCTAGATAAAATTGGGAAAAAATATGAGATGAGCTCAGCCTTTTTGAGGATCGTAGTATTGTCTATATGGATCTTGAATGACTGCAGATTTACATGGAATATATATTTTTCTTTGCAGACTATATTTTCTTATTTCTTAAAAGATGGGTCACTGCACAAAACACGTCGATATCACGAAAAGATTGACCTTTTCTAGCAATAATAGCTATAATAATAATTGTCGCAACTAACTTATTTTGTTGAAATAATTAACACCTTTCCATATATTATTTTTGACAAAAATGTATGCGTTTGTACTCGCAATAAGTGTCTTTTCAATTAGACTTACACAACAGTGCGATCCTCAGAGCGGCTGGGCTCATTTCAAGTTTTTCCTAGAATTATTTCATTTCGGTAACAGAGATAATATAACCAACATGGACATTTGCCACGTATTCTCATCAACCTGTTGATTCTCATCAATATATCCTACAACAGTGCTTTTTCTATAAAACAAATAAATTAATCTAGTAAATAGGCAAGCACAGATAAGTCTCGAGCACTCTTAATTCTCCTTACAAAAAAAAATAATTTTACTCTGATTCCATTTCACGCCCGTTTATGTTATGTTTATCTGTTAATGTTCAAAAATGACATACGAACTTCATATGCCTTGCATTCATCGGCAATTCCCGGCGCCGCGCCGACACGAAAATTTCCTGCTTTTTAGGCGGCAAATACAAATTTATCAACTTTTTTTAATAAAATTGAAATAAGTGTACCGATACAAAAAACAAAATACAAAAAAGAAACAATAAAAATAAAGTTTTTTTTTAATTTCTATTGATTCAATAATAATAATAGTAATAATTCATGTAATAATTCTCTCTAAAACAAAACTTTTTTCCTCTAGCTACCTTCTAAAAAGGGAATTTCTCTCTCATATACACAAAATGACAAATAGCACCCGACCTCGTGATTCACTCGACTTGACCACGTGATACATCCCATGTGTTTACACAAATATACGAATATATATATTATTTTTCGCCCAAACAATTTTGAAACAGGCCGCGCCATCTACATTTTAAAAGCTTGTTAATCTCGCACCTCTTTGACAGAAACGAAATTTTTTATGTTTGTACGCCCCCTTAAGACAAATATATTTGTCGAAACGTAAAAAGAAAGATCAATTTTACTTAATTCTCATATTAAGCCGCTATAACCAAAGAAGAAAGAAATCAAATTAAATAGTATACACGGCTAAGAACACAAATACAGTATAAAAATAATATTTGTAACAATAAATAATAATAAACAATATATCATTATATAATATATTATTTGTTATTACATATATTATTAATATACAGGTGAGTTTTTTTATCTTGAGACAACGGAATATCTCTAAAACACTGCATCAAATCAAAAAAAAAACTTAGTAAGATTTGTTATAATGTAGGGGGTTCACTGAATGGTGCCGAACTCGATCGCAGACATTCAATACCTATCTTAACCATTGCCTTCGCATTTGTGTTTGAAGATCTGTAATTTGGAGGTTATACCAAAACACGTCGACAACTATCTCGTTTTTATTAAATTAAAAATATTTGGGTTAATATTTTATAGTTTTCGGTTTGCTAAATAGATATGATACCCAATATGATACCGATAGCAAACTTTATTTCAAGTTTGAATTCACGGCGCTTCACATTGATTTTAAAACTAGTTAACTTTCACGCATCATTATTTCCTAACCTGTTATCATTCTATTTCAGTTTTATGATTAACTAAACCGTATTTACGTACTTCATGTACTTTCGTTTTAAAGCCGACTTGACATTCCTGATTATCATTCTACGAACATTTACAATTTTTGTGTCATTTAAACATATCTGACGTAGTATCTAATCGATATTTACACGAGGAAGAAAATAACGAGATGAAAAATTTCAATTACACTGACTATTTTTTTTTTATTTTCAAGCTTAAAATTCATGCTAATATTACATGTTTTATTAAAATTTTCTCCCTGACAGTCCTCCTTATTTGCTTCTACCTCTTGGTATCGTTTCCAGTTTAATTGTGTTCTAGTTTGTCGTTGGCGTGACATCATTAGTATCCTATTTGTGCTAGCTTATTTATTCACAATGAATATAGATATCGATTTATCCACGACAGTGGTCTCGGAGGACAGCTCTTGTGTTTCGTAGCTATCACGTTTCTATCGTCCACGAATTAGTATTATGACCTTGATCTTTCATTCAAAATGTTAATCAATACGATTTTTTTTGGTTTCCCTATTTTTTTAAATATCACTAACGCTTTTCCTGTCCATGGTTTAACTTATTGCCGTAATTAGTTTATGTGTGAAGCTAATCCGGTAACTGTTAGTCGTCGCCGTGCCGTAAATTGGCTTAAATACCACCTGAGGCAAACGTATATTTGCAAGGTGTAACAGCCGAGGTAATTAGCAAATTTAAGGTAAATTATCGGGTAATTTTATTCCACTGCAAACTATTTACTAAACTATCAATAAAGAGTATTAGGAAAATCCTAATAAGTTATTAAAAGTAACGTAGTTTTTGATAACAATAATCCAAAATCAATCAGATTAATAAACCCTTGGGAAATCCAAGTTGTAGTCATCCTGAATTCTGTCGTAAAATAACAAAACCCAATCTCTATATAGAAACATTTTTGGAAGAACTTTTGAGATAATATTATTTGGAAGACAACAATAATACATGAAATAAATACACTTAAAACTATGTCTGCAGAAGTAATAGGAAAAACATATAAAATCATTTTCCTAGCAAGAACATATCGGGAAGTATAACAAACTATCAATATATTTTCCTGTAATGATTGCAGCTATTGAACAAGCAGAAGGCACATTTCAAACACACAAATCAATAAGTTTATTCACAGCACGTGCTTCAGGAATTTATGGATTCTCACAAGCAAAGGTCTGTAATTTCGGAGTTGTTTGCATGTTCGATCATTGCGTTCTAGGTCAACTTTCCTACAAGGTTAATCTGTCTAAACAATGTTTGTGTATGGTAGCATCATTATGATTAGGTGCATGGAGCTACATGTGTATGCATAACGTTGTGAAAACATTTGATCCTGATATGAAAATGCTACTACAATTTCTTTCAAAGCATTTTAAGAAGAATTAAAAAAGGCTTATAAGCTGCGTTTTAAATCACGAATCCAAATTAAAAAAAAAAGCGGATTGGCTAGGAATATTTTAAGCCACATAAAACGTGTTTTTATGATATTTTTTGCAATAAGCGTATGGTATTTGGTGTGCTTCCTAAAAAAAAATACTATAATGTCATATACAACAAATACATGGGATACGTATAATAATAAATAAAAATAAAAGATCAAGTAACGAAAAAAGAAAGAAAGAAAAAACGCTCTAACAATACATATAAAGATAGAAAATAAAGGTCAATTACTCACTATTTCAAAATCAAATCTCGCAATAGTCATCTCCTTAACACTAGACAAAACATTGCATAATTTGCCTCCCCAAAAATCTATGTAACGCTGCGCTGCTGTTAAACGGTGATCAAGCGTGTTTAGTCTATTTCAGTGTCGGATATTGTAGTCGCGTGTGTCACATTTTCCGAAAACATATGTCTGTTTGTGTGAATATATTTAAGGCTGGGCTGGATGTATCTTGACAGTTCGGAGAACATATTTTCATTTTTTAAACCAGTTTCTACAAGATATATTGTATTTCAGATCACAGAGAGCTCTGCCTGGATGCTTGTGAAACCGGAAAGTTCGATTCTCGCGTCTGGATTGACCTGAGAACAAGATACCGTAGCTTATGCGAGAATAGAATATGGCGAAGTATACTAATCTCGCAGGGATTTTTATTGCTACGCTTTTAATTTTGATGAATAATGATTTATGAACAACAAAGGTCCAAGTATGGCCCACCGTAATTAACTTCTGTGATTTGTGATATGTTATTCTTCCATCCTACTATGTGTGATTTGAGGAGCCTATATCGTAAACCTCTAATATAATTTGTCCAACAATATACCTCGGTGTACTGAGTCAAAGGCTCAAGATGTAGCATCTTGAACATGCATACCTTCGTTATAAATGACACAAATATAGATAATATTTAAGCATAGACATGATTCCCGTGGCAAAAAAATTGTTTTTAATGTTACCAGGTTATGTCTGTATTAAGAGGTTACGCTTGTTTAAATAATGTAAGAGTCGGTTAGCTATTAAATGCTGCAAAATTTTAGATAACGCGGGTAAAATACTTAAGTTTCCCATACATTTCAATCTTTTTCATCGGGTTTGCTCGTCGTGTTTAATCGACGTTCAAAACCGATGACCTATGCTGTTGTTGAAAACATTACGGGCAAGGGGTAGGGACTTTCCGTTTCCCGCCTAGAATAAATTTCAGCAGCTCTCTTTCCGAATGCGCCATAACTAAGTGGGTCGCAATCGATAATTTCGACCATGATATTATCGACATGCCAGAAGAACGTCGGGTGTCATCGTACGCCATTGTTGTTTACGGCGTCGTGGTTGTAATACCGTTGTTTTACGGCTTTCTTTGCCATTAAATTATATAATAATACGAAAAATATTTTGGTGAGTACATACTGCTTTCATTTGTTTTTTTTTTTTTTTAAATAGGAATGGAAATTCATTTGTTATGGAGTTGAAGGTGGCGGTATTTTGCTGGTTAGTCTATATATTTGGTTTTCTCGTTCCCTAAATGTATTTATTGTACTTTTTTCTAAGAAATATAAACATTTAATATGACCTGATGTAGTCAAGAAAACTCATTCCCACAGTAAGTTTATATGTTAATCATAAATTAGCTGCGCTGCAGATAATACCATGGTGATACAAAATATGGTAAATTATTATAATCACCGAGAAACAGTTGTTCAATTTAAGTAAATTGCACTTTTTTTTCGCAAAATTACAATTGTGCCAATATTTCTCGATGCAAATCAATTTATGCTTTCAAGCCTTGGTTTTATGTTGCGGTTGTAGTTTGTATAACGGTTTCATGATTAAAATAAATGGTGTTCTTTAACACATTAAATATTCTACAATTTCTTTTTTTATGAAGGTGTAGTATATTAATACGTATTATATTGATTGTACATTTGTCGATATACATATTTTTTCCAGTAAAGAATGAGCTCTTATATTTTTGTGTTTTTATAAGACAAAACGAGACCTTGTTGACTAAAGCAGTATACCATTATGGAATATATATCATATACATTTATAATGGTATACTGCTTTAGTGTACGAGCGAATTAAAAAAAAAACAAAATATCAGGGCGTATTTAAATTTAGTTGTTGCGGGTTTTGCAAGAGGGCGTCAAATACAGGTTCACCTCTGCTTCATTTGCCATTCTATATAAGTTATTCTATGATTATGGGTAAGCACATTGAGTCCATATAGGGGCGGCCATCCATTGGTTTCTACCGAATGGTTTGGCACGATGAGCAAAAGGCATCCGTCCATTCTGACCGACGCGACGGGTTGGACGTCACTGAAACATGATGGGGTCCTTTATGAATCGGTAATTACCACAAGCATTAGCATGGCCTTTTTTATAGATTGTTATAACTCTCGCTAATTTTAAAGGCTATGGAAACACTACCTCATCTAGGCGTTTTACTGTTGAATGAACTATCTTTTTAGCAAATTTTGTATGTGTATAACACCTCTAGTACCTTTCCAGTGCCTAACAATGTCAAATATTTCACTCTCAGTGAGTGTTTCGAAATAACAATTTGCCTCACATCCCCATATTTCCTGAACTATTCACTGAAATCGCTAGCAATTAAGTATGATTGTTTATTTTCTAGGATAGTCTTGTTTTTCTTTTTATCAGTTGCCAAGCTACGTTCGTCATATTTTTCGATCTGTTTATGTAATTTGCGTTTTTCTTTTTCTAAATATCAGTTACTTCTCGTAAATTATAAATATTCTTCCTTTATCTCTGTTTATAGTTTATAGAGGTTATCATGGTCAGCGCATCAAGTGTATTTCACATTTTTATTGACTCTTTATTTCCTAAAATGTCAATAGAATAGTAACAATAAAAAATGTTCGTGTTTATTTTTTCTTTTTTACAGGGATCCATTTATTGAGAAAAAGCATGAGATATCTGTAGAACATTTCAAAGGAGTTCAAAGAGGATTTGAGTTAAATAGTGAATGAAATTTCGCATATCCTCTGTTGTCAAGAATCTAGCACCAACCTCTCGTACATCTTAGGACACCACATCGCGCTGAACCTTCCACAAAATTATTGCTATCATGAGGCGATATGAAAGATACAGCAATAAGCGCAGGTAGGTTTACGTCAAGTAGTGTTGTAAGACTTGTTGTTGTTTTACCCGAAAGTCATGATCAATCCATTAAAAATATTTAAAGTAATACACCGGTGAAGTAGGTTTTAGCGCATGTATTCCAGAGATACGTGCGAAAATTATGAGAGCCTTGGCTCCAAAACATCTATAATCCCCCTACCGGCTAAGTAACATAACATGAATGTCATCCGTTATATAACAAAATATGACATATGTCATGTTATCGATGAAATTTCGTACCGTCTAAAACTTAACAAGTTTCGCGCCTGTCACGCTAATCTGTAATTCGATTCGTAACATGTAAAATAGAAGTGGTAGGTGATAGGGCTGTCGTTATATATAACAGTTTATGTAACAAATTAACATGCTATTTAGCCGGTATCACTTACAACAAATATGTATACGAAACATGTTAAGTGTAAATGTTATGTTATGAGTTAACAAACCATGTTATATAACACAAAACTTACCATGTTATATAACAGAAAAGTTAGCCAGTAGGGGGGAATATGTCAAAATCTGTGCTGTCGATAATGCTGTTTTAATAATGAAAGTTGGATATATAAATAGGATGACTATTTATTCTCCCTACACGCTATTTAAAGATATGGAGGCCTCAATTCTAAAACAATTACCACGGCTTTAGGGCTGACACCGCCTAATTAATTACGAACACCAAGCAATTGATACGTGACATCAATAAAAACGGCAGTTCCTGTTTATTTGGGTGCCTAGGAATTCTGGGGTAAACGGAAATGGAAAAGCAAATTTGCTGGCAGATAAAGATACTAAACTAATGCTAAATACACTTAATTTTCCGGCTCAATATTCCTAAGTGAATATAAACAAGATGCATGCATTCCTCGAAGGAAAGGTTATGGAGTCGCTTATTCCATTTCTTGGAAGCTCTGATGTTTTAAATTAAATGTTGCAATTCATGAATAATAATAAAAATAATAGCAATAATGAGTTGTGAGTGAGACCTGAATGGAAGAGTTGATAAAGAAAATAAAGGAATTGAATGGTGCTTAAGCAAACACGGTGAACCCAACATCAATAATAATGGAGAAAGAACAATTAATTTCTGTCGTGAAAATGAATAAATCCAACTAATACGCAATTTAAACGCAAAAAAAATACACACCTACATAAGACAGCTAGTGATACAACGAGAAATTCTAGATCGATTATTTCCTAGTCAGCAAAGGATTAAGGAAAAATATCAAGGAGTAAAAGTTAAGGGAGTTAAGCTGAGATCGGCAGTGATCACTATCTGGTCACCATGAAATGGTATAAAGACATGAATTATAAAGAAGTAAATAATAAGAAGAAAGAAAATACAAATGTAACATGTTACAAGCTAAGAGAAACCAAATGTAGAAAAGAAGAATATAGAGAAGCTGTAAGATGTAACCTGGAAAACGTGGACTTGATAAGGCCGGTGCAGGAAACATGGAAAACATATAAAAAAAGCTCTTTTAAAAGCAGCGTTAGAGACTTGTGGAGAAGCTAGAATTTCGAACATAGAAAATAAAGGAACGCACTGGTGGAATGACTACATAAAAGATACGATACTATAAGAATTAAAAAACCGGAAATGGAAAAAGTACCTGTCCACAAGAGCTTACAAAAGATTATGAAGAATATAAAATAGAAAGAAAAAACGAGAAGAATTTAGTAAAGAAAATCAAGGAAAAGTCATGGATAGATTTCGGACTAAAAGTGGATAAAACTTATAAAAGAAACCAAAAACTTTTCTTTAGAATATTAAGGAATTCAAGGAAAAATAGAACAATAACTGAAAAACATAAAAACAGAAAATGGAGAAATATTATTAGACGATGAAAAAAATTATGGAAAGATGGAGGCAATACTTCAAAGGATTGTCTGACGGGAACGATACAGTTGAACCAAGACAAACAGAAATGGTAAAAAACTCAAGAAAAGATAGTGACATAAAAACTACCGAAAAAATAACAAAAGAAGGTTTATAACAAGGTATAAAGGAAATGAAACGCGGAAAGCCACCTGGGCATGGCAAAATAACAGCCGACATGTACAAGGAACAAGGAGAAGAAGTAGATGAAGTACTTAGACATTTGCTTAATTGGTTAAGGTTTCAATCCAAGAATCTAATTCAATCGAGTTCAGAGCTGCATTTAGTTTCCCGCATCCGTACCAGCGGATTAACAAACCCGTTCTTTTACGAAAACTGAATTTGATGCACCTACTCCGATAAGCGAATCAACTGCGAAAAAATAGGTCCGATCCGGAGTAGCCATCCCTACAGGATACAAAACTAAGGCACCTGTTAGAAGATACTGTTGAAGATACGCAGTTCGGTTTCAGACCCAACAGATGAATGGTGGATGCTATTTTTATACTACATCAAATCATCGAGAAGGCCAACATAGAGGAAAGGAAATTCATCTGTGTTTCGTGGATTTGAAAAAAAGCTTTTGAGTTAAAAGAGATAGTATATGGCCAATCTTATATAAGAGCGGAGTACAACATGACCTAAAATGGTTGCAACACAAAGTTTATATGAAGAAACTGAGAACTATGTAAGAATCCGACACGAAGTATGAGAGGAGATGTCCGAAACAACTCATGGTGTAAGGCACGGTTGCATTCTCAGCCCGCTTCTGTTCACGATCGTCTTAGATGAGACAGGAAAGGAGGCAAAAGATAAATATAACAAAAAGGAAATGAGCGAAACAATAGCAACTGGAGGCAGACTTTTTAACAGTATAAAGAATATACTTTTAGACAAAAAAAAATCCCTAGACAAACAAAGATCCAAACATTTAAGAAGGTGGCCATCTCCATACTTTCGTATGGTTCAGAGACATGGACAATGACAAAAAAAAAGTAGCTGCAAAGTATTGAGATTAGATTTTTATGAAAAATTGCAAGCAGAACAAGATTGGATAAAATAAGAAATACATCACAGAGGAAATTTAAATACATTTTGCAGAATGTTATAGAACAGGGTCAGTTGAGATGGCTGGGGCATATGCTGAGAACGAGCAAATAGTTAGGAAGATATATGAGGCGAGAATAACAACAACTAGGAAAAGAGGAAGACCCAAGAAAACCTGAAATGATAAGGTGAGAGAAGGTGAGAGTAGCAGCAGATGGTAGGGGAGTGCGGTGGTTCGAAGTGAGAAGGAGAGTGCAGGGCAGAGTGCGCTAGAGGGAGATATGCAGACGTGAGCCGGACTAAGGGGTCGACTCCAATCGCCTTATCCCCGAATGGGTATTATAAGGCACCTGAATTAAGTAAGTAAGTAAATATATTTTAAAATAGGGGAAGATGGGGCAAGATGGAAACATTAAGCTTTAGAACACTACATCAGGATTGCAAATTGATATACAAGGTTCTAAGTACGCTTGTTGTAATATTTAAACATTTATCTGCGAATGGATGAGTTTACAATTTTTGGATGGATACTCTTTTTTTACTCAAATTTTGAAAAGAAATGTGTAAATATATAGATGGGGTTCCAGGTGACTTAAGAATGGGTCGTACCATAAATCTAAGTAATAGGTAAAAAAAAATAGATTCTTAAAATATTCTTAAAAACATGCAGAAACAAAGCTTAAACTCTTTAAACAGGAACTACTTAAAATAAAAAAAAATACAATAACGATAAGAATATTAAACTTAATTTTCACAATTGAGACACATCACACAGCCTCCATGTATCCAACCTCGCTATCCATGGAATCGTATCAATACTTCCCCTGACGTTTTCTAAAAATCTATCCCTTTGATTTCCTTACAAAATTTGGCTTCTTGATCTCTTCTGTTTTCTTCTCTGTCATTTTTTTTCTCTTTAACTCTCCCTCAGCACTTCTAGTTGCCTTAGGGATTCTCCAGACTTCTATTTTCTTGTAGCAGATTTTTATACGTAGTGCTTGTAAGGATTGTTGTCTTTCCGCTTTGACGCTTTGATTGAACCTGTACTTTATTTCTAACATGAGAAATAGGCATTATGTCTTCGAGAAATCATAATGGCATATCCAGGCACAACGGACCAGACTGATGAGTAAGATAGTGATGTCCCCATGTTGCCCCATACCAATAGCCCCATCTTGCCTCTTTGGGACATTTTATAATAGCATATTAAATATTTGAAATAAACAAATAACGCACTATAGAAAATACGTGCAATACATGTCAATTAATAAGCACAAAAAATGTAGTTGTAAATAATTTACTTATGCTTCCGATACTAGCTGTTGAACTCACCATCAAAATAATAACGAAATTCTGGAAATTGCAAAGTTCACGCACAAACAGCAATAACTTTGTTATTACGACTAGTAAAGTTTCCTACATTACAACAAACATAAAACAACACTTGTCAATATTAGGGTTGCTATTATTTGACAGGTGCTTACTGCCGTTTTATAGATAAGACGATGTCCCCATCATGCCTCGTGGGCCCATCTTGCCCCACCCTCCCCTATGTCTTTAAAATTTGTTTATCTCGTAAGATTTTATATTCTAATTCTAATCCAAGGTTCTTAATTTATACTTCTTTTTGCCAGACTTTAGTTTTTTACTTAAATAGGAAATATAGATCAATTTCGTAGCAAAAAAGTATATTGTTTTAGAATAAAATGTGCTTCATATCTTTATTTGGAATTATAAATGTTATGTAAATTATCTATTCTACTTCATTATTAAATCGACGTATTCGCCAGTAGTACCAGTGCCAGTTGCTGCAACTCCTATTACAGACATTTGCAGCTGAACATAAAAAAACCTAAGTTTTAAAATTAAAATAGTTTTCCGATAGAAGGAAAGGTTTACTTTTGGAAAGACGGTCGATGAATATGACGGTTTGTTCGCGCCGACGGGCAAACGGGTGGGCTTGAGCGCACTGGACTGACAAATGCGACGGGACGGGTTGAGGCGGGCCATGCTAACAAAGAAACAAGCCCGGCCGATCCGAGATAGATGCCAAAATGTGCACCTCTACTATATAGGCGAATCAAGGTATGCTCACCCCAACACTACACCGTATGCTTGTAAATTTAATTCATCTACGATATTGTCGAAATCTTCTCCAAGAAATTGCAAATATCGATTTCCAGTTTAAGTTTCATTAAAAATGAATGGTCCAACAAGCTGCGAACCAATAACAGCGCACCATAAGTTCAAGCCGAACTTAATCTGGAGTCGTCTTTCTTTTAAACGGTGAGATTTTTTTGTACCCGCAGGTGCTAATTATGGCGATCGAACATATCGCAGTTTATAAAACGTGTTTCAGGTCGGTCCATAAGATCTGTATCGAGAAGTTGTTATTTTCATGGCACACATTTAGCAAGCACAAAAAATTGATTAGTCTTTCATCATCCCTCGCACCTGTACAGCCAGTTGCGACAGTGAACTACCTAGCCTAATCCTTGGCACCAGGAAATGTTTTTAACAATGATAATTATGATGTTTCATCTTTTCGGAATTATATACTCGTGGTAGTAGCGGTTTAGTTATTATAAATAATACTTAAGTTATGAAGAAATGATTTTATCAATCTTGAAGTTTCAGTTTTGTAATTGGTAATTTTGAAAAAGCTATGGTGCACCATAGCGAAGCGTCGAATTAAATCATTTCTTCACAGCCTAAGTATTATTTTTAGTAACTAATCCGTTACTACCACGAATATATAATTCCGGTTCTTGTATTAAATGTGTACTTGATATGTTTCAAAAAAAATCTTCAATCCAGTAGCAGTAGCTAGTTACTATAAGTAAAATGTCCTCAGGACCAGTAAATCTCCTTAGCGAGGGGGTTAGAAAATACTTCATATGCAAAGTTAAATCTTATTAATGAAGGTGGCTAAAATGTACTTGAAATTGAAACACTGAAGGTGGTTAAAGTATGTAAAGTCTCATTAATTTAATTTTCATACAGAGGTAATAAAAAATTACTACATGACCAAATTTTCGCTTATTACAGTTATTTTTTTTTGCCAAAGTTAAAAAAATATTAGATATATCAGAGCTATAACCTCTTACCTTAACGCAGGGGTCGGCAACCTGCGGCCCTTTGCAACTTTTTCGCGGCCCGCTACAGCACCAATATAATTTTAGGAAAAATCAACAAACTTGAATAATAAAAAATTGAAAGAATTAAATATTACACAGCCTCCTCTACAACTTCATTGTATTATTCATCAACATTCACTTTGCGCAAAAGTTGTAAATTTGAAAAATGTTATGAATATTGTTATAAAGTCCATCAATTATATTCGCAAAAACGGTATGAACCATCGAACATTCCGAAATTTCTTAAATGAAATTGACGCAGAATATGAAGATATCATTTATTTTTTCTGAAGTAAGATGGCTCAGCCATGGGAAAGTTTTAAAAAGATTTTTCGAGTTGATAGACGAGATTGAAATGTTTTTGACAGAAAAAGGAAATAATATACCAGAACTATCGAATTTTAAATGGATAAGCGAGTTAGCTTTTCTTGTGGACATTACAAATTACCTCATTAAATTAAATATAACACTACAAGGCAAAGTTAATCAACGAGCTATTTACAGAAATCAAAAGTTTCAGCTTAAAATAAAATTGTTTATTTCTCAACTTGAAAAAAATAATTATTGTCATTTTCCTACTTTGCAATCGTTTTTAACCAAAAACGACAAACAGTGTCCTTCGAATATTTTTATTGAGTCACTGAAAGTACTGGATGAAAATTTTCGTCATCGGTTTCAAGATTTTTATGCAAAAGAAATGTACATATTAATATTTGAAAATCCTTTAAAATTTGATATTGTAAAAGCACCAGACAATTTACAACTAGAGTTAATTGATTTGCAATCTAACAATGTATATAAAAATAATTTAATTGCATTTTATTCAAATCTACCAGAAAATAAATTTCTCAATTTAAGAAATTTTGCAAAATCAATGATTGATTTTTTTCAAGCACCTATTTATGCGAACAAATATTTTCAAGAATGAATTTCATAAAATGAAAATATAGAACGAGGTTGACGGATGAAAATTTACAAAACTTGTTGAGGATTTCAGTATCCCAAACACAACCGGACCTAAATGAATTATCAAACAATATTCAAGAACAAAAAGCGCATTGAATTTTAATGAATGAATAAAATGAAAGATAAACTATTTTCCTTAATATTTTATATATTTTATGTTTACATATTTATACATATGTAATTGGAATTGTATTTTCTTTTTTTTCCCTTTTAAGAATTGTAAAATTTTTGTTCTCTAACATTATTGCTATTATAGCATGTCAATAAAAAATATTTTTTTTTATATTTATTTTTAATGATATTCATACTCGTATATGATATAAAAGCACTATTTAAGTTACATTTGAATGTGCGGACCGCATAAAAAAATTATTTTGAAAATGGCCCGCCGTCCGAAAAAGGTTGCCGACCCCTGCTTAACGCATCCCAAAAGGCAACGAGGAAATAAGAGTGAAGAATCTTTAAATTTTTTTAAATGTTAACAAAAATCGAAAATTTAAATTCCCTAAAGTGAAATAAATGGTATACGTAACAGAAGGAAACTACAATCATGTGGTAAACTTAATTTACATGAGATACAGTATTCTAGAATTTTTTTAATAAATAAATATGTATATGTAAATATTTTTTAATAATTAAAAATTGTGTTTTAATATAATTCAAAAATATGAAATGCTACATACTAAAGAGCTCAGATCACTTATAGAAAAAAAAGACAAATGTCACTAGAACACATGTTTATCTGGACGCAAGGAAATTTTACCGTTGCAGGTTTGTGCAACTTTTATGTGTCCCGATAAATGTATACTTTCGCGTTTTATTTAATTTAAGGGTGGTACACCTATAAACGTGTAAGTACATGTTTCCAGTACTGTGAGCTAACTTTCTTCTTAACTCTTATAAATTAAATCAAATGCGGCAATATTTCTTATAGTTGTTCCGACAAACTGTGGATATCAAAAATAAAAATTAAATTTTAAAGTAGAACTTGATTTATTGATGAAATGTTTAATGTAAGGAAATGAGGCCTTGATGACGTAAGCAACATTTATCGAAGCCTCTGTGAATCCGCGCGCATTAAACTAGATATACGACGCATTTATTTCAGAAATTCCAAACTAACTTGTTCGATACACTGACTCTCGGTGTATCGGCATATTCTCGAGGTCTTCGTTCGTTAAACCCCTAATGCCAGCCAACCCGCAAAAAAAGTGTTAAAATTACTTTTTCGATAAAATATACATTAACTTGTATAATCTATCTTCTCTAAAGCATGAACGTAGTATACGGTTCAACGTATTATGATGGGACGCCTTTCACGTCAACAAGTAGTGTTGTGAAAGTAACGCGAAAGTAGTAGAAAGTTTCGGAATGAAAAACCAGACCGTATTCATGAAAGAAAAATTACCATTCCTTTTTTCCCTGCCACTTACAAAACGCTATTATTACATATTCAAAGGACTTTTGCACACAAAATGCTGGCAGATATCACGGTGGAAAATAAAAAAAATCTAATCTATGCTAATACGTCAGAAGGTTTACTATATAGTGCTGCTCATAAATATGTATAGGATCATGCACCATCTTAGAGACTGACCTTTTTCAACCGTTGTGATGGAATCAACTGCAGCAAGAAAATTAAACTGTTCTACTACAGTTACTGTAATATTACAAGAAGTACTTGCTTCACGTACATGATTTATTTACATATTTAATTAAACACACGCAACATGTATATCCTTATTATATATTTAAATATGTATATAATATTAAAATTGTATTATTATATTACGTTTTAACACCTATAACTTATATTTAAAAACGTTATTATTATTTACAATACTTGAAATCGCTAAAAAATAATCCAAACGAACCGCCCGCGAACCGGAAAATTCGGAGCGCTTTTCCGATTTATAAAGTCAAGGCAACCACTCGTACCGCTAACGTTCATACGCAGTCGACTAGCGTTATACTGAAGGATGTAGGACGTACTGCAGCGGCGAATACTGTCGAATGTCGGACGACCTTGCACGATCCCGACCTAGTGGCGCGGCTACGGAAAAAACCGCCGACGGGTAAGGAAGAAAATTTAATAATTACCCCACGAACACGTCCCATCTAGGTCTGCGTCGCACCACCTATTATATATTAGACGGCAGAGATAGAGAGATTTCGAGGAAGACATGTTTTTAATACACTTAACCTCTCCCGAGCGGTGCTAAAAGTACTAATCGTGTTAGTAGTTTTTTTTTTACGCCCATCGTCCATGACAAGCACAAATTTACGATGTAATAATGATGTTGTAAGTTAGGTAGCGCTAAGTAAAATTTTATTTGGGCGAAAGTGTTTTCTTTTTTATGTTGGGAATTTTTAAACAAAAAACTGCAAATACTTATGCTCAATTCTCGGATTTTACTAATTGGAAGGAACAAAGAAGCCGTTGTGATAACGTACTTTTTTTATGCTTAATAATTTTCCTAATGTAAACAGAATTGCAGCTATTTTAAGCTAGATTATGAACCCTCTTGCGGGTTAAGTAGCAGTACAATACTAAAGAAACTGAAAATAGAAATGGAGCAGAGAAAATCCAGTTACTGGGAAAATTCTTCTGGGAACTTCGAATATTTTTATTGAGTCACTGAAAGTACTGGATGAAAATTTTCGTCATCGGTTTCAAGATTTTTATGCAAAAGAAATGTACATATTAATATTTGAAAATCCTTTAAAATTTGATATTGTAAAAGCACCAGACAATTTACAACTAGAGTTAATTGATTTGCAATCTAACAATGTATATAAAAATAATTTAATTGCATTTTATTCA
Source organism: Protaetia brevitarsis (assembly GCA_004143645.1). Taxonomy (NCBI): domain Eukaryota; kingdom Metazoa; phylum Arthropoda; class Insecta; order Coleoptera; family Scarabaeidae; genus Protaetia; species Protaetia brevitarsis. The sequence goes on from RXPK01000212.1 coordinate 863,498, forward strand.
AATCTACCAGAAAATAAATTTCTCAATTTAAGAAATTTTGCAAAATCAATGATTGATTTTTTTCAAGCACCTATGTATGCGAACAAATATTTTCAAGAATGAATTTCATAAAATGAAAATATAGAACGAGGTTGACGGATGAAAATTTACAAAACTTGTTGAGGATTTCAGTATCCCAAACACAACCGGACCTAAATGAATTATCAAACAATATTCAAGAACAAAAAGCGCATTGAATTTTAATGAATGAATAAAATGAAAGATAAACTATTTTCCTTAATATTTTATATATTTTATGTTTACATATTTATACATATATATTCTTCTGGGAACTTATAACCAGAAGAAGTTTACAGAACGCATCAACCTGAGTAAGAACAATGTTCGCATATTAACAGGAATACTTTCAGGCCATTGTAAACTAAAAGAACACCTGAGTAAGCTTAGATTGGAAAAGGAATCTGAATGTAGATTTTGTGGGGAACAGGATGAAACACCCATCCATCTCCTCTCAAACTGCGTAGCACTGTGCAACTCGAGGGCGTTGCATCTGGGAGCATGTGAAATCGAAGAGGGGGACTTGTCTAGACTGGCGCCCTCTGATATCCTACACTTTCTGAAAGGAATAGGATTGGAAGGCGCGCTGTAAAGCAGCAAGAATAGGGGACACAACAGATCTTTTAGTTCGCAGTGTAACATCACCCTTTATATACATACATACAAGCTAGATTATTATATATATTTTTTTTCAAGGTATAATAATATCCATGGATCGTGGCGTTAAAGATGGGAAAATCCGTATACAACCCATACAGACGAGCGACCAGCTTTTACGTGGTTAACATTTGAGACGCATGTGGCGTGTTGTCGAGTTTAAGAGTAACTGCGCGGCAAAATTAAAAATTTAGTTCTGGCTATTGGTTCGGCAATAAAAGATTGAAAACGCGAGACACTAGTTATTGTCAGTTGTCAGTACAAATTAATTAAACAATATTGTTACTATGATACATTAAAGTCTATGCAATTGTCTGAGTACTGCTCTAGTAAAAATGCGTTTAGATGACATCGTCGTTCCATTAGTTGAGATAATAAATTCTTCGTTTAGCAAAGGCTTACTCATTAACGATCTTTACAAATCTGGATCTAAAAAACGAGTTGATAATTACAGACCTATTTCGTTGCTTAGTGTATTCTCAAAAATTATTGTAAAGACAGTGGCTAACAGATTAGTAAAATTTTTAAACAAGCATAACGTGTTGAATAACTCCTAATTTGGTTTTCGAGAGGGGCGTTCCACTGTGTGAGAATTATAACAGATAGCTTATCTGTATTAGAGGCGTTAGGGAATTTAAAAATCCGACCGATTTGTTGTTAGATACTTGGGATATGTTGCGCGAGGGGGGTATAAAACTTTTTTGGACTAGGGCTCATGTAGGTACAATCGGTAATGAGAGGGCGGATCAATTAGTGAAAGAGGCGGTATCTAGGGGAGATAGCTTGATTATTAGATGTGGGCTAATTTCGGCTAGTGTAGTTAAAAAAGCGTTTAGGGATAAACTTGATAATGATTGGCAGAGTAGGTGGGATAATACCTTAAATGGGAGGTGGACTAGGAATTTATCGGTAGCGTTACACGTTTTAGGGAAATGAGGGTTATTTTTCGTATCAGGCGTAGAATTAATAACAGGTCACGGTAATTTTAAATCATTTTTATGTAGAATTGGTAGGGTTAATGATTCGCTTTGTGAGTGTGGTGGGGTAGATACAGCGGAGCATGTCTTGTAGCATGGTTGAATGTCCACTCACTGATGAGTGGCGGTCGCATACGGAGGTTAGGGCATTAGCTAGGGGGTTAAATTGGCCGCGTCGCGAAACAGATATTAGAGATAATGAGTCGATCGAATGGTGGGAATTTTTTAGTATGTTGCTAAAGAACTAGATAGGCTACGGCATGATATTTAGATAGTTAGTAGGGTAGCACGCTTATAAATGAATATTTTATGCTCTTTTAGTGGTCGGAATTGGTGTTAAACTTATAAATATTTAAAATATAAATATTTATTTAATTACTCTTGGTTAGAATAATTAGGATAAGTTATTATTAAGTATTAGAATAGGTACTGCTGTTGTTTTGTTTGTTTTTTAGGTCATCTTCTTTCCCGTTCAACTTCTGAATGCGTGAAAAGGGAGCAGCTACGCGAGAACGGCAAGGCTGTCGGAATTTGAGGAGATGTGGAGGCTGCTTCTTCGGTACTCAGAAGGTAATAATAATTGTGGCTATCAGTAATAAGGTCTGGGACTTCTTCCCAGATCCTCCCAGACTAAGGTTTTTGTCATGGTTTTCCCTTACTCCGTGGCCATTGATTTTATATAAGTATATTATATATAATCAGTGTCCTTGGCGAATGCTGGGAGATAACGAAAATCGTTCCATGGGCGCATTTAATAATAACTCATAGCTGACTGATTTACAGTAGACTCGCGATTATGTGAACTAATCACATTTTACATTTTTTATCATTTCTCAAAAGTAGTATTCATATGGTCGCGAGACTACTGCATTATATTTTTGTTATTAAAAATCATAGGGAAGTTATTTAGTTAGAGTAGGATCATTTCAATTGTTATGGAACCCATATAGTACTTAGAATAGGTAGCCTCGTGTAGTACCTTTTCAGGTGGAGCACGGGGTTAGGATGATTTGTAATAATTTAGTTTTCATAAATAAAGTGTAACCGAATTTTTAAACGAATTAAATAAATCTTTTGAAGGAGGACAATCCAGTATCGGCGTGTTTGTTGATTTAAGCAAAGCGTTTGACATGATGTTTTGATTGCAAAGTTTTAGTATTGCGGTGTTAGAAGCCAGGCTTTGGAAAGGTTTGGTAGTTATTTGCACGATCGGCCACATGATGTAGATATTAATGGCACATCATCTTATTTACGCCATATGAGCAGAGGTGTTCCACAGACAGGGTAGCGTATTGGGGCCATTGCTATATGTAATTTATGTTAACGATGGTCCGAATTTGAAAATGATTATGTATGCCGACGACACTTCGCGGTTAATTACAACAAAAAAGGAAGAAGACATACGCATGACAGTAGAAAATTATTTTTTAAGTAACGCCTTGGACTTGAATTATAAAAAGACTGTTTTTATTGAATTTGGTTTAGTCTAGTGTGCAAGGAATTCGTCGCATTTGATAAGTTTGAGTTAACAACAGGAACATAGCTCAAGTAGATTCAACAAAGTTCTTAGGTATACATGTTGATGGGAATTGCTCTTTCTCACTATAAATGGTATTATCTTTCGAGACGATAGTTGATTGCGTCGCGGATTACGATGACATTGCGTTTAAAGTGGATATGTTAGAATTACAGCTACGAATTCGTTTTACCGACCGCGGTCATAATTTTTTGAGGTAATTATACGTACCACGTACCCATGTATAAAAGATAATGGTGATAATGCACTACATAAAGGAAGTTCCGTCAGAGATTGGTAAATACACGCCTCACAACAATAATCTACAAAGGCAAATCAAGGGATCCGGTATGAACGTTAGATTCATTAGAACGAACGGATGGCACATTTACAGACATGCAAAGGGCAACGTTAGAGTACAGAATAGAGCATAACTAGAAGTTTCACTCCGGTGACTAAATTGACAGATATCTATCCCTTTCAATTAAATTCTGGCGATTTTTATATCATTTTTCAATCAATCCACGGCGATTTTTCGGAGCGATTGTGCATTACTATATTTCTGTCCATAGACTCGTAGCGTCGTGTTAACAACACTAAAAAATAAAATTGTGACCATAGGGAATAATATGGTAGTGAAATTTCTGGTTATTTTCTATTCTATGGTTGAAGCTTATGACAGACAACCATTTCCCGCGATTCAGATGATAAATAACTTCTTCGAAGACATTACTCTCGCAGAATCCAACCTCATAAATCGACTGATTGGTAAATGAAGAGGAAATTAGTAACACTCACAAGGGAACACCGGCGGGTGTCCCCCTCCGATTTCAATGAAACTTAACAGATCGAAAGAGTACCTTAAAATAAGAGACACGTATTTTTTTTTATCGGCGTATCCGCACGATTTTGGGGTACAGCCCCCTCCAAAGTTTGGACGATTTTTCAATTTTTGCAAATATTTCCTAAATTATAACAGATATTAAATTTTCTTCTTAACATAATTTGCAGCATATTGCATGGCCCTAAGGGTGGCGTCGTCCGTATTCGCAAAAATTTAATAACAGGGGACGGGGTACCCCGTACCTCCCATTTTTTTTTACATTTTTTCTTTTTCTTATTCATCAAAAGAAGGCCGATTTTACATAGAATACGATGATGTATAACAACTTTAGAAAATTAATAATTGTAAAAATAGAAATATAATAATAAAGCTTCAAAATTAATAAACTTGTTTATTGATATATCAAATGAACTATAACAGAAATAAGTTTTTATCCTTAACATAATTTCCAGCATAATACATGGTCTGAAGGTAGATATCTTCATAAAAAGCTAATAACGGGGGGACGGGGTACCCCATACCCCCGCATTTTTTTAATAATAAGTTTATTCATTATTCATCAAAAAAAGATCGCTTTTACATAGAAAATGGTGATGTATAATAAATTTAGAAAATTAGTAATAGTAATAATAACTCAAAATAAATATATGTACGTGTCTATTGTGATGAATTTGATATGCACTTATCTACGCATACATGAGTTTAATGAGCGGATTTAATCTAGAAGTACATTCCGGTCGTACTTTAGCTGTGAAGGGTGAGAAAACCGTTGAAGGTATTGTGTAATCCTTGCACTCTACAACACATAATTACACAATTTTACCAGCCATTTCTGCAAACGGACGCTTACTTTCACCACTATTTTTAGTATTAAAGGAGTCTACGAATACGTTTGGACCTCGAGTTGCGCAATCATTGTTTCGATCTGTAAATGTGTATATTTCTTCTTCGGTATCTGGTAACCTCACTTCAAATAATTTCAAAACCTGGCTAACGGATGTTTTTCTCTCGAATACCGGGCCAAAGAGTGTCCTTTTGATTGATTCTTGGAGTGGCATTGTGTTGCCGAACTTCAGCAATTAGTGCCAAAAGACAAAACTTTGAACATTTAAAATATACCAAAAAAAACGACAGCGATGGTACAACCTCTAGATGTATATGGTTTTAGACTGTGGAAAAATTTTGTTAGAACTTTTTCGGATATAGTGATTCTTATGAACTACGACATAGATTTACATCATAGAAATAATATTATTAAGTTGCAATCCCTAACCCATAATCAGTTTTCTTCCCCAAGGTTTTTAGACGTATTCAAGTACTCGTGGTATAAGAGTGGATACGTTAAGGAAAGACTTGGGCCCTTTAAAAATCCTGTAGAGTTTTGTTTTAACAAAGATGCGCAGTCTACACCCTTGTGTAGTATTTGCAATAAACCAGCTATTGTGTGGTGTTCATTGTGCAAACAAAATCTGTGTTTTAAACACTTTTACACAAACTATCACTACTGTAATACTTACATAGCTTAATTACTGTATGTATATTAATCTTTTTCGCTATTGCAATACATATATACCAATAATCGCATTACAGTATGTCATGTATTTAAACATTTATAAGCATTATAATGTTTTTCTAATTCTGTTCTATTGTTTCCATACATTGCACGAAAAACTTGAAATACATTAAAAAATATATATGTATGTATTATTTAATCCTTCGTTCTGTGTAGCAAATTTGTTCATATATACGCACTAAAGGATTATGGTATTCTAAGAATGAATAACATTTTATTAAGGAAATATATAAAACGCAGTCACTAACTGCAGTTGATAAAACGATTTATATTTCTACCACCGATAAAAGTTTCGTATAGTATGTATATAAATAGTATAAGTTAATAGGAATAGAAAGGTTTGACCATAGCTTGTCGAGTAGATACAATTCTAAATTAAGAAATATTTAAGTAAGGAGAGCAGCGGAGTAACGATAACAAATAATTGTTGTTAATGTACTATATTATTATTATTACAATTATTTTTATTATTAATCCTCCAAATTTATTACCATTGTTTTCTATGTAAAAGCGATCTTTTTTTGATGAATAATGAACAAACTTATTATTTAAAAAATGCGGGGGTATGGGGTACCCCGTCCCCCGTTATTAGTTTTTTATGAAGATATCTACCTTGAGACCATGTATTATACTGGAAATTATGTTAAGGATAAAAACTTATTTCTGTTATAGTTCATTTGATTTATATCAATAGACAAGTTTATTAATTTTGAAGCTTTATTATTATATTTCTATTTTTACAACTATTAATTTTCTAAACTTGTTATACATCATCGTATTCTATGTAAAATCGGCATTCTTTTGATGAATAAGAAAAAGAAAAATGAAAAAAAATGGGGTGTACGGGGTACCCCGTCCCCCGTTATTAAATTTTTGCGAATACGGACGACGCCACGCTTAGGGCCATGCAATATACTGCAAATTATGTTAAGAAGAAAATTTAATATCTGTTATAATTTAGGAAATATTTGCAAAAATTGAAAAATCGTCCAAACTTTGGAGGGGGCTGTACCCCAAAATCGTGCGGATACGCCGATAAAAAAAAATACGTGTCTCTTATTTTAAGGTACTCTTTCGAGTATGTTAAGTTCATCGAAATCGGAGGGGACACCGCCGGTGTTCCCTTGTCAGTGCGGTTAGCTGAGCTCAAACCAAAATGTCGGATGAGGACGATATATACTCTGAACTCTCGCAAAAAGGAAGTGCGATACACTTGAATACACCCTTTTTAGAACTAAGTTTCCTTGGAAATATGAAGCAACAAGGAGGACAGAGCAGAGAATGGTATATATTTCCAAATTGCAAACTCGGAACTTCCTAGTTTCTTTCGTCAAAGTAGTTTGATGTCATTTCTTTTGAATACATTAGGGAAAGTGTTAGGAAGTCACACTTTACTAGTACCAATATGCATGTCAAATAGGCAAGTCCACGGATCTTGCAATTAACAATGTAGTCAGAATTTCAAACTCATTGGAATCCTAAAAAATGGCAATGTTAACATTTATGGACGTAGAGAGGGTTTAATAATACAATTTCTTGATTTTTACGCTTAATCTGCAGTTTCAAATATATAATCTACCTCCAATTTGGGTCCCTAGCCATTCACTCATTAATTTCTGGGCAAAGAAAATCCTCCCGTATTGTATCAGTTATCCTGGTTTGTGGTACGAATGAGTGTATTTTACCTCATCATATCAGAACAAAGAAATTACTTGAACTCGACCCCAAAGGTGTCCGAGTGATTGTGTCTGCTTTTACAGTTCACTGTTTAACACATTTTCTGCGACTAAGCAACAGAGCGGTTCCACCCGTCTTAACTTTATTAATAAACATGTTTTTTGTACGGAGAGAAGGGGGTGAGTAAAAGAGTTTCCAAAGCTTCGAAGAAGTCTTTTTAAAATGGGCGATAAATTGCTACCAAAAATTGCTGCTCTATAGCACTTACTTCTTGCTTCGGTAAACATTTGAGCACTGTTTTTTAAACAGATTGAAGTCGTTCTCAGCCCACCACAATATAGTTTCTGAATGCTAGGATGACTTCATACAAAATCGCTCTGCTACATCAGTAACACCATTAATTTCATTAAAAACCGTTCGTATCCTGTTATATTGAGAAAAGCGATTGTAGTAATGAAAAGTTTTATAACTTTTGGTTTTTATCATGTTAAACGGAAAGGATATCTTTTCGCAGAAAAGTGTTTATTTTAATTGAAAACCTGGTCGGAAACTATTTTCTTGTTAAGTATATGCTTTTGGACGAAAAGTAACCGTAATTAAATGGAATGCACCTTAGTTTTGATTAATATTTTATAATGTCTGTGTAACTTCTGTTTAAGTTAAAATACACATCACATATTATTGTATACATATTTAACAACGTATTCTAGTTTCTTTTAAGTACGTTATCATATTATTGAATTACAAACAGTATATTAAATAAAAGAGCTGGACATTTTGGTTTATTTGCGTGGACACACATAAATACATTGATTTAAAACTTTTGCCTTTTAGCGGAAAATGCAAGCGCCTGCATTCAAGCTGAGTGCTTTTTTACGCGAAAGTAGTAAGCGGCAGTAGTTTTGCTCATGTTCCCATATACATAAGTCTCAGATACACAAACAACAGAGAACAAATATTTTTCGGCCAGGATTAAAGGAATTTCAGGAACAATTGGAATCTTTCCAGTTAATGTTGATTTACGTACAAGTCAATGCACTTTACAGAAGTATATAGTGTTACGCACGGAAAAAGAAATGATTTTGTTGTTCTCAATCAATTTTTTTTTTGTTAACACATGCATTTGGTTACAGTTACTAAATTATTACTTGATTTAAATAATATTTAAAAATATTATACATTCAATTAAACAAATAATTCGGCTAGAAAGTTTATTCGAAACAAGCCCAGTATTTATCAATTTAACTAAGTATTTACATGGAAGTAAAAATAAATATCTCATTTTATTTTCGTATAGTAGTTTTCTCCCCCGTATAGTACAGCAAATATATTTATGTGTAGTAGAGATATTGCCGCATAGATGGCGCATCTTTTATTATATTCCAGTAACAGAACATATTTCGCACAAATAGGGTGGAAAATACAATTGTAACCTACTAGACTGGTATATTTGCCATGTGATGGCACAATCTCACCTAATTTTTAATTGTTTAATAATAGCATTAATGTAGGTTTGTTTTGTAGTTAAGTAAGTAGGTTAAGAACAAATTAAGTAATGAAGGTCGTGAGTTGCTGCATTTGCAAAACACGCGTATATAAAGCGTATGCAGCAAATCACAGTAGAGTAGAGAATTGTTAATGAGCGTAAAATAAATGTAGTAGTTAATTGTTCTTCGGCGTTTTTGTGTCCCTAATTTACGCGTAACACACACGAGTATTACCAAGATATTACATGGCGATCCTGCCAGCGCGAGTGCCTGCCAGCCCGAGATGATTACATGGCTTATCACATAGAAGGTAGCTAAACTCACACGATGGGAACCCAAGTATCCAAAGAAGAAGAGAAAGATATAATCATCACACAGGCAGGAAACAACGAAGCAGCAATACTCGAGAACAACTTCAACAGGACAGAAGTCGTAGCTATAGTAGCAGCATGTTTTGGGGGTAGTTCTGGTGACCTTATACGTCTGTGCTAGAGGTAAGCGGTGTTTAGAGCGAAAAATTAGGAAAGAAATTGTAAGAAGCCGTGACGAATTGCAAAAGATGGAATCCAGTGTATAAGAACGTTGTACTTTAAGAATAGTATGTTAGAAAAATTTAGAGAATTATTATTAGAAATTGTAAACTTTAAAAGTAATTTACTAAAAGATAACAGTAGTAGAAAAACGAATTTGCATATTACAATTAAGAAGCTTAGGCAATTAGACGAATTTGAAGAGAAATTAAAAGAATTAGAGTTAAATTGGTTAGAAAGTAAGTTAGAGTCACAGAGTGTAGAAGATTGTATAAAGATATTGTAAATAATATCACAGAAGTTAGAATCATATTAGTAGATAGATTAAGTAAGTTAGAATCTTGCAAAATGACAGAGAAATTGATTTGCGAACCGCAGGTTCACTACTTCCGTGATGAACGACACGGAAGATGTGACCAAGCAATTAATAGACGCAATAGATTTATACGCAAGCATGCTGGATGAAGTCAGTAAAAAATTATTAATTAAGTATGTTCTAAAAACGAGGCTCTCTGTACGTGCAAAATTGAGGTTAATGCAACATATGTTTCAATAGAAGATTTATTAACTGATTTAAGGGACAGCTCTTAACAAAAAGATCAGCAGCAGCTTTATCTATCGCTGCACAATGTCAAGCAACAAGACAAATCTATTTGAGACATATGGACAGCAGATTGAGGAACTACTAGCTAACTTAAGTATTGCTCAGCAGATGGTAATATAGAATCACTAACTGTATTACGGTCTGTAAATGAAAAAACAGCGTCACCGCGTTGCAAACGGCTTACGGAGCGCAGAGTTAAGAACGATTGTAAAAGCTAGGAATTATATAGCACTAAAAGATGCGATTGCAGGGGCAAAGGACGAGGAAAAAACCAAGTTTTCAGCCAGTGCAAATGTTTTCATTACAGGAATAATGGTGAACAAAACGGGAGTAACTTTAGAAAAAACCATAAATTTAATAATTCAAACAATTTTACTAGGGGCAACCAAAGCCATCAAAATAGACATTCAAACACTCACAGTAAAAACGCGTATCAAAGACAGCAACATTTCCGAAATAATTTTACAAGAGGTAGAGGTCAAAATTTTAGAAGTCAAAATCAATCCCGAGGTAGAGCTTTCAGCAATACAAATTCAAGTCGTGCGTACTGCGCAAATGTAGAGCAAGTAGGACAATCGAGTTCACAAAATTCGCAGGAAACGCCTTCCCCGCGGTTTTTTCGAGAATAACTTGAATAAAAGTATTTTTAACGTTGGTGGTATAATTACTTGCAAAATTAAAAGTGGATCTGATGAACTGACATTGTTGATTGACACAGGCGCCTCAATAAGCGTTATTTTTCAAAAAAAATTGAGGAGCAATTGCGTTGTAAATACACAGGAAAAAATTAAAATTAATGGGGTAAGTGGCTCCACATATTCTTTAGGCTCAACGAATGTAACTTTAGGAATTCAAAATTGTACAACCGTGCAAAAATTTTTAATAGTTGATAGTGCAGAAGATAATTTTGATGGAATCTTAGGTTCAGATTTTCTTACTAATATGAAAGCGGTTATTAATTATGAAAATTTTAGTTGTTCATTTTGGATAAATAAAAATCTAGTATCAGTACGATTACAATCACCCGATGAAAGTGTTGTAACTCTACCACCGAGATGTGAAGTAATTAGATATTTTAAGTGTGAATCTAAGAATGATTTTGTAGTGTTAGCAGAAAATCTATGTGAAGGAGTATATACAGCAGGTTGTATTGTTAGACCCACAAATTATCAAATCCCTGTACAGATATTAAACACAAATGATAAAGAGGTCAAAATTAAAAATTTTCGGCCTACAATTCAAAATCTTTTTCATTTCAACATTTGCGAATTCAATGATAATGTCATATCAGTAGAACGTGTAGACAAAGTGTTAGATGTAATTAACACAGAAAGTTTAGACAAGCAGGAAAAGACAGCAATTGAGAAATTTGTGCGAAATATGCAGATGTATTTCATTTAGAAGATGATAAATTGTCAGTTACTAACATAATGAAACAGCGAATCACTCTCAATAAAGACGCATCACCAACTTACATTAAACCTTATCGGATACCCCACTCTCAAAAAATAGAAATGCACAAGCAAATTAGTAAGATGTTAAAAGACGATATAATCGAGGAAGCCACATCACCGTGGTCTTCATCAGTTTTACTTGTTCCCAAAAAAGGGGGAAGTTTAGGAAATAAAAAATGGCGTGTAGTTATTGACTTTAGACAAGTAAATAAACAGATAGCAGACGATAAATTTCCACTACCAAATATAACAGATATTCTAGACTCTTTAGCCGGAGCTAAATATTTTTCCCACCTTGACTTATCACAAGGATATTATCAGATAGAATTAGAACCAAACAGCAGGCACAATTACAGCTTTTTCTACGGATAAAGGTCAATATCAGTTAAAACGATTACCAATGGGATTAAAAATAGTCCAAGTGCTTTCTCACGGCAATGACAGTCGCGATGTCGGGTTAAATTTTGAATCATGTTTTGTGTATTTGGACGATTTAATTGTTTTGGAAATAGTTTACAAAATCATAATAAAAACTTAATCAAAATTTTGGAAAGATTAAAAAAAGTTAACTTAAAATTAAATCCAATCAAATGTGAATTTCTAAAGAAAGAACTTTTATATTTGGGCCACATTATTACAACGGAGGGAGTATACCTGATCCAAGTAAAATAGAAATTGTTAAAAACTATCCCGTACCAAAAAATAATAAAGACGTAAAGCGATTTGTAGCATTTGCTAACTACTATCGTAAATTTATTAGAAACTTTGCTGATATAGTTGTACCTCTTAATAAATTGACACGATCAAATGTAGATTTTAATTGGAACAAGGCATGTCAAGACGCATTTGAATCACTAAAAACGCTTCTTATTAATCCACCAATATATCATATCCAAATTTGCCGAAAATAATGTATTTCATTTAACAACTGATGCATCAACTTTTGCGATTGGTGCAGTTCTGTCAAATTCAGATAATAAGCCTGTAGCATTTGCAAGTAGATCCTTAAATAAAGCAGAAAAGAATTATGTACAATAGAGAAAGAACTTCTTGCAATTGTTTGGCAGTTAAACACTTCAGACCTTTTTATATGGTAATAAATTTAAAATTTTTACAGACCATAGACTTTAGTTTATTTATTTAGTATGACAAATCCGTCTAGTCGTCTTACTAAATTTAGGTATACGTTACAAGAATACGATTTTGAAATTAATTACTTAAAAGGTAAAGATAACGTCGTAGCAGATACCTTATCACGAATCAATTCAGATGAGTTAAAAGAACTTTCTCAAAAAGTGTGGTCACAACACGCTCTAAATCCACTTCAATTCCCAATAATACACTTCAGAACATAACCACTACAAGAGATAGGACTGATCACCCGGGTCTTGTAGAGTTGTTAAAACGTCCACCCAATTCTATCGAACTACGTCCGTAAATCAAGTAGATTTGAACCAATTAAACAAAACACAAGTGTGTGTTTAGTAGTCAATACTTAGTGTATGACTTAGAGTCGCAAATACTTTACATTCAGTGTTCTCGATCTTCGTCAGCTTTAGAAGCGTCGTTGAGAGATCTGAAACTTGTCTTGCAGCAAGTATGAAATTAGCGACTTATGTATAATAAAAAATAAGAAGGCATGCCACCAATTTATTAAAGAACTCGCGAGAAAAGAAATCAAAAGTAAATTAATTGGTATAAATATTTCTATTATAAAAAACGTACAAAATGTAACAAACAAGGAAGAGAACAATTGATACTGAATGATTTTCACATGCTTCCTACAGGAGGACATGCAGGTATGAAACGAATGTATAACAACATTAAAAAGTATCATTTTTGGCCAGGACTAGCGAAGGATGTCGAAAAGTTCGTCAACGTTGTGATGATTGTCAACGTCATAAACATTTAAGGGTAAACAAAGAACCGATGGCAATCACAACAACAGCTTCGACAGCTTTCGAACGAATATTTTTGGATTTAGTTGGCATTAAATACAGACACAGACCAGAATCGTTACATATTAACCATACAATGCGATTTAACAAAATATGTAGAAGGTTACGCACTCATGAATAAAGATGCAGAAAGTGTAGCGAAATCATTTGTAAATAATTTTATTTAAGATATGGAATACCAAAAATTATTGTAACAGATCAAGGTACAGAATTCATGTCATCGATTTTTAAAGAAACTTGTAAATTGTTAGGTATAAACCACTTAAATTCGACCGCATATCACCATGAAACGTTAGGAGCTCTTGAAAACACACACAAACATTTAGTTCGTATTGAGAATACAGTTAGCCAAGTATTCCGATACGTGGAGCTTATGGCTACCGTTTTGGTGTTTTCATATAATACGGCAGTACATACTGAAACCAAATATACTCCGTATGAGTTAGTATTCGGAAAATAGCAAATTTACCTTCAAATTGACGAGAGAAGTCGAGCCAATTTACAATTTTGATGATTACGCATATGAATTAAAGTACAGACTTCAAGCAGCATGTTCCGATGCTAGAAATAACTTAGTAAGTGCAAAAGTTAAACGTAAAGAACGTTACGATAAAAAGTGTAAAAGTGTTAGTTATAAGATAGGAGATAAGATTTTACTTAAGAACGAAACCGGTACAAAATTAGAGGCATTGTATTCAGGCCCGTATAAAATAGAAAAAATTAAAGGACAAAATGTTATAGTTAAGTTAGGCAATAAGTGCATAGAGATTCATAAGAATAGGATAAAATTGTATAATGAAAAATGAAACAAAAAAAATATAATAACTGTGGTAATTAATTTTTTTTTATCACCGTGGGAGGTGTGATGGCACAATCTCACCTAATTTTAATTGTTTAATAATAGCATTAATGTAGGTTTGTTTTGTAGTTAAGTAAGTAGGTTAAGAACAAATTAAGTAATGAAGGTCGTGAGTTGCTGCATTTGCAAAACACGCGTATATAAAGCGTATGCAGCAAATCACAGTAGAGTAGAGAATTGTTAATGAGCGTAAAATAAATGTAGTAGTTAATTGTTCTTCGGCGTTTTTGTGTCCCTAATTTACGCGTAACACACACGAGTATTACCAAGATATTACAGCCAGATCAACATCTGATAGACGTCATCGCCATTGACGATTCTTTAACGCCACGCTATAGTGCTGGGATGGTCACTGCGACCAACTTCCAATACTAACGGCAAAGGCTTGGCGATTTACAACAACCCTAACCCACATGTCTCCCCACACACTACTCTACGTTACAATATGATATATCGTAATGTAACATATAGAACTGTGTGAATATATATTTTTTTTTATAGTAGGTTTTCCATTTTCAGATACTTTTATTCTTATAGAGCCTAGGATATTATGATATTTTTTAAAAATTTAATTTCGCGGTAAACATAAAGTAAAAAGACATTATTTTATTTAACAGGAGAAAAAGGGAGTCATAATAAATTACTACCTAATTTAGGCACTATTAAAGGAAATTGTATGATTTAAACTTTAGAATACACCATGATTTATATGTATTTTGTTTTAATCTTTTAATTTATGTATAACCAAGCAATATGACTTCTGCGATTATTTTATTGATTTTGCAAACTTTGCTAATATCTCTGTAAATAGAGACTGTAGAGCATTAGGAACAAATACGGGTCTTCTAATTTTAGGCAAACACATCAAATTTTTTAGGTATTCCGGTTGATATGGAATGACCCATATATGATAAATAAGGAGTGCAGGGATTATTGGAGGTAATTTATTTTCATTTCAATCAACAATAATCACGGCATTTTTGTGTGTTTACGCTTAAGTCTAAAGTGAATAAATCTTCCAAGAGAAGGAAAAACCTCTTGAATTAAAATGCTTACGGTTTTCTACCAATCTGCATAGTTTTCAAGTTCAAAATAAAGAGGACTTGAGGCAACTATCAATATCTTTATCTTAAAAGAATGAATTGCTTCAAGAAAAATACATTATTTGTATATATATATATATATATATATATATATATATGTATATGTGAAATGATTTATAATCATGTTGGCCATATAGAAAACGCAAAAACTTTTGGTGTAATGCAATTCCTTTTGAATAAAAAGGATACTTCTCTCAGTGTATATTTTTTTAAATTTGAGTAAACATTTCAAACATCTTACAATAAATTGCTAGCATAAGGTGTTCAGGAAATTGCTTTGGACTAGGTAGAGTTCTTTTTGCGAAGTAGATACCAATTAGGAGTACTACAAAAGCGAGAATGTTACAAACAGTTTTTCTTCTAATTAGTTATCTACTAAATTACGCGCTCCATAAGGTTTCCTTTTAGGTTAATAGGTTTAAACGTTTTTACTCACTGCAGACCAGCCTTCACTTCTTATAAATTATTATATATAATCTTGCCTTCAATCCATATTGTCTCTCAATAGTCGTCCACGGGTGTAAGTTAAACATAGTGGAAAGTTCGATAAGTTTTTAATCCAATCGGTGAGCTATACTTCAGTTCATTGTTAAGACTCTGTCGATTTTGTCCGATTATAGGTTCCTAAAACATTTTTGCTGGCTCCATTAATTGTGGATTTCCCCTTCACTTTTTAGTTTATCCAATACTGTTCCATTACTTCTCCCGCGAAAGGTATGCACACCAAAGCCTTTGTTTTTTTTTAACAAGATTGTCTATTATTTCGTGTTCTTCCACTCTTTTGTGCCCTGAAAATCATAGAAAGTAACCATGTGAAGAAACTCATGTAACAAAGAGAATATTTACAAAGAGTGCATGGTGTATGCTTTGGAAGAATGATATTATTGCAGGTATGGGCATTGACTGAATATCCAACCAATGAGTATGATTATTGCTATATTTACTCACAATTCTCAGTGCCTCATAGGTAATAAGAATTTTAAGCGAAATAAACAAGAGGCGACAGCGGGCCCTGCCGTATATTCCACCGACCACGCGCAAGGCAATATCTCATGCGTGACTCAAAGAGTATACACAAAGTATACTGTTCTTGAAATATGCTCACCAAGACTCTGCCTTATATTAAAATGACTCTAGGAGCATAGCAAGAAAATGATAAGCTCCTAGGCAGCTGCTGCACGTGCCAGGTCCACCCCAAGCCGGCATCCACAACAACCTCAGAAGAGAGCAAAAGGAGGCTGTTATTAATAAATATGTATATGTTAATTTAATGTTTATAAAGCAATAATTTTCTTTTATAAGTGTTAAGGATGATCTTATTCTCACCAAACCACTTGCAGACTTAGACAGTATTTACTAAATTTTCCAAATCCTCACGATTAGAAGTATGCCAAGTAAGAGAAGTATTATAGCGAAAAGAACCGTGTGTGATTGGCGGGCAACGTGTGCCGGGACGTTAACAAATATTAAAAATAGCGTTAGCCCCAGTACCAAGCCCTGCAGCACACCATACACGACTCCGCCAACTTTTGAATTAACAAAATCGTTACCGACTTTCAACCTCACATATTGAAAGCGATCAGATAAGCGAAACCAATCATTAACTTTACTTCTAAAGCCACATCTTTGAAGTTTGCAAAGAAGGATAGAGTGGGAAACGTAATCAAAAGCCTTAGAGAAGAGCAGAAAATATGGTGGCAGTCGTTTGTTTATTATTAATATTTTCGCATATATGATAAGAAATTATAAACAGTAACTGTGATGGATACTTCAAGCCTAAAGCCATCTTTCATTCATTCATTCATTCAAGTTAGGGTGGGCACTTGATGTCCGAGCACTTGAGCAAGGTGCTCATTGTACCATCCTTATTGATTCTCTTATTTCCACTCGAGCAGCTTGGTGTTCTCTATAAAGCCCAGTGTCTTACCCAGTGGAAACTTGAGAACCTTTGAGGGCTCCAATAGATCCCTCCCGAAGTACTGCTGCCTAAGTACCTTAAGTTCCTCACAAGTGCAGATTACATGTAAACTCGTTTCCTCCTGTAGTTTCGCACCTTCTACACCACGGTTCGCTTACTCGGCCTGTGTTGTACAGATACTGTTTTAGGGGAAAGTGTCCAGTTACCAACCCAGTAATGGTCTTAACTTCTTTCTTACCGCGCCTGAGTAGGTTATCAGAGAAACTACCATCCCTATCCCCTATCAGCGTTTTGGTATGGAGTTGACCTTCAGTCGACCTCCATTTCTTTGTAGTTTCTTTCTCTAACCAGGTCCAGATCCCCCCTTCTTGCGGAATCCTTAGTGATCCCACATACGGGCTCTGGACCCATGAAGTGTCTCTTGGAGCCCTCCTTGGCTAGTTCATCGGCTATTACGTTGCCGTTTATATCCTCATGTCCCGGCACCCAAATCAGAGACACCGTGTTGTCTCGTGCCAGTGTATTGAGGGATAGTTTGCAGTCTCTAACTAGTTTTGACCTAGTTACTGGGTTCGAGACTGCCTTAATGACAGCCTGGCTGTCAGTCATTATATTAATTTTCCACCTCATGCGGCCCCCTTTTGCAATCATTTCTGCGCAGGCTGCAAGGGCGGATACCTCTTCCTGGAAGACCGTTGTATGTTTCCCCAGGCTTATAGATATCCTTTGATTAGGACTGGGCCCACAAATACCGACTCCTTCGCCTTGGCTGGATTTGGATCAGTCCGTGAACCAGTTATCATTGGGCAGCGATCCCACTGCGTGCCTGGTCTCTGTTCGGTATGGAGATTTTCACCTTTTCAGTGAATATAATTTCGGGTGCCATGCTGTCCGTAGGCATTTGCAACAATGGCCAGTCCAGCATCGTGTCCGTAGTATATGTGTGTCCTCCCACCCTGAAGTTGGGATGCCACAGGTTGTTGGCTTTTAGTCTAAGGATCGCATTCATTGCCTCCGCTCTCACATAAAGCTCCAGGGAGTGGAGGCCCAAAATGATCTCCAGAGAAGCGGTCCCTGTGCTGTTAATTGCCAGTGATACCCAGCAACGCCTGTCTCTGAACAGCGGTTAGCAGTTTCGCTGCGGAGGACACTTCTGTCTTCCTCCACCAGACTACTGCCCCGTATGTTATTGCTGGTCTTATCACGGTAGTATATAGCCAATGAATCACCCTCGGCTTTAATCCCCAGGTTTTCCCAGCAACCCTCCTGCAGCGCCAGAATAGTTGCGTAGCCCTGGTCGTTGTTTTAACTAAGTGATTTTTATAACTCGCATCGAGGGTAACACCCAGGTACTTTATTTCCTTGGTTAATTGTAACTCCTGCCCAAACAGTCTAACGCCGCCTAGGTCGTCGAATTTCCTCATGTTGAGAAAGGCAACCAACTTTGTTTTTTTGTGGATTAACTGAGAGTCCTTGTGAAAGGCACCATTCCTCCACCATTCGCAGTGCATTACGCATTATGCCCGCCACCACGCTCGGGAATTTTCCTCTAGCTACGATGACAATGTCATCAGCGTACCCCTACGTCCATATTCCTTTGTCGTTTAATGACCTGACGGGATCATCCACGACCAAGCTCCACAGCAGTGGTGACAATACTCCCCCTTGAGGACATCCTCTGGTGGTCCTCATGGCGATATTTTTTCTAGCATATTGGCATAGACCACTCTGCCTCTTAGCATGCAGTCAACCCATCTGCTAGTCGTGTGGTCAATGTTCCGTTTCATTAAAGATCGGTTGATCGAAGGCGCCCTCGATGTCTAAAAATACTGCAAGGGCAACTTCCTTTTGATGTAGGCTCCTTTCGAGTCCTTCCACCAAAGTGGGCACGGCAGCCTCTCAAAAAGCCATCTTGACGACTAGAAACCAAACCCTTTGCCTCTAAGAACTTCCTAACTCTTGAACTTTCTTTTGCTTTTGACAATATTGAGAGCACAGAGATAGGTCAGTAATTTGACCCACCTTGTACGAGAGTTGTTCTAGTAAGCTTCAAATAGGAAGGAAAGACAGAATTTTCTAATGAAAGGTTAATTAAATCTATTAAGAAATTTATGGACGGAGGTGGTAAGAAAAGTAAAATTTGTGCTGAGATATTATCGTAACCTTTGCAATTCTTTTATTCTTGTTTGAGTTTCTTCTGATATTTTGAAGTCGTTGAGTTTAGATTAATTACCTTATTTTTTTTCTTTAAAAGCATTTAGAGCTAGTGTCACAAAGGTATGCATCAAGTGGTACTTGGTGTATACTTTTGTAATTACTACAAGTGGCCCCTTCAACCCAAACTCTTATAAAGTATTTGCACAGTTAACATTTTTGATCAGCTCTCTTTTGCAAAATAAGGACTGATGTATTAAACATATCTGTGGAATTATCTTAAAATTTTACATTTTGTTACCTTACTCCCTTTCTTCCAGAAGATGCTAATAGATTTGAAAGAAGAAACCCGAAGTGAAAGTTTTCTCACAGTAAACTTTAAAAGCATTTATAACAAAATTTAGTACGGTGAATGTTATTATAGGGGAATCTATAACAAAAAAATCACTTATACAAAGCGATTTAATTTATCCTTTGCAAGCACCTTACGCCTGATTCACTTCAGAGGATACTTATTTGAAATCCGAAAACGCAGACATCGACAACGCGGCCTCTTTGAAATATCTCTATCCCTTTAAATATCGGCAAGAAAAAACTAGTATCTCTTCATTAAGAGTTTAATTTTCGTAATAGCTGCTCCATGTAAAAATCTTAACTTTACAGAAAAGCGGCGCTTTTGAAAAACGAGCCGCATAATTCAAATAGATGGCTCGTCGACGTCAATCCACGCAAAAAAAGAGATCGTCGGGACGGAATGTTCATCATACTAAAGGAAAAATGAGACAGAAACACTCCGGTGACTGCAACAGTTTCTGTCTTTTTTCATTTTTCATTGTAAATAATGCAACTAAAATACTAATATTTAATTCTGCAGATATTTTAGAGATTAAGAGTAAGGCAAATGTTAATTGACATATATTACCCTTTCAACGTACTCCAAGGCGATATTTGTGGTTTATCTTTATATGAAGGAATATATGTTCTGGCTGTAATATCTACCTATATAGAAGGAAACATATTTTTATCACGTTTTGCCGATTTTTCACAAAATGAACGTAATACGTTCGAAAACGTAGTTTTGACCTTGTTATTTGTCTTACTTACAATATTTAGGAGTTTGAACGGATTTTATATTTTATTCTTATGTCAATATTTATGGCTACCTATCAATCACAATAAATTTTGCCAGTTCTATCTCTCTCATATCAGCTTCGCTATTTTTTTTTTTTATTGTAAATACATATTTATTTGTGTTTACATGTGAATTACATAATAGCGATATAATTTTGATAATAAAAGTAAATAATAATTAGGAAAATCTAAGAATAATGCAAAATTGTAATTCAACCTTAACAATAATTAACTATAATAACCTAAAAATGAAAATACAAAGCAACACCAATGGTAAAACAAACCCACCAAGCAAAATAAAACTGCTTGTCGGTGGAAGGTAATAAACAGACGATTAAATGTGTACACTGCTTTCTAAAGTAATAATTCTTGAGATCACAGCTGCCTAATGAAGAAAGAAAAATTCTCGACGATTACATACTTTCTCAAAAATATTGTTTAAGTTTTTAAAGATGATAATGTAGTTAAACTACTTAACTAAGCCGGTAAACTATTGTATATTTTCGAGATTTTTTTATTTACTTTCCCGCAAACAGATCACCGGCCTCTCTCGATTTGGTGGAACAGTCTCCGTCTAAGGGTGGAAATCGATGCAGGTGGAAGTAATGGAAGGTCAGTACACGATAACGGTTTGAAAATTTATGTAACGAATATAATTTGTATAGGACTATCGATCAACCTACCCATATAGTTAAAAATTCTCAAACTTGTCTAGATAACTTCTTTGTGACAATAACCTATCTGACCATTACAGTCAGTTTATACATTTATCTTTAGAATATTCTAACACCAATGAGTACATTTATATGCATAAGTACTGTAATAATACTTTAAACACCTTCTGTAACATGTTGAGAAAGGAGTCATGGTTGGGTCTCGTACGCTTCAGCGTCACCGTTTCATCGCCGCCGTTTCAGCGCCGCCGATTCAGCGCCAGCGCCGGACATTTCAGCGCCGGCACGTTTCAGCGCCGTGCATTTCAGCGCTGCGTTATTGAATGGTTAAACAATATATATAATTTGATTAATTTTTATGGAGAATTTTTGTACCATGCGCATTGATTGCAAACTACATATATAACATTTTTTCGAATTTATTGTGATTGATACCATCCTTTTTTCTGCCTATAAACATAGTCTAGCTGAAGTAAAAAAATGAGATCTTATGCAAGTGGAGTCGTGAACTTCAATGAATAGAAAATTGTTTTAAGGATAAAAAAAACTTGTTCAGATTAACTCTAAAGGATAAAACATATAAATGAATATCTGTATCAATAAGAGAAAGGTTATTTTATTTCGTGTTTATCCTCGATCTAGGTTCTAGGACGTTTCGACGCGACCGTTTCGACACCGGAACGTTTTGACGCCAGGTGCGATACCAATTCAATTTAGTTTAAACATATGATGCAGAGATTTTTTGAACATCGAGGGAGAGGACACATTAAAAATGTCATCATATGTTCTTTTAGTGCTGGAAGGGGTGAGAGAGGCAGGGGAGTGACTGTTTTAAGTGATAGTTTTCTTTTTTGCGAAACATCGGGAGGATGTATCAGCAATGTTTTAAATTATATATTTTTTTAACATTGGAAAGAGCAGAGAGAACAATTTTTTATATAATAAATTATTTTTTATATAAAAAAATTTTTTATATAAAAAATATTTTTTTGCTTTTTTTTAAACACTCGGAGAGGATACATTAAACATGTTTCAAATCATATTTTTTTTTTAACATTGGACGGGGTGAGAGGGGGAAGGAATTAGTTTTTTAAATGATATTTTTTTTTCTTTGTTTTTGAAACATCGGGAGAAAGACCGCATTATAAACGTTTCAAATTTTTTTTTTTAATATTGGAAGAGGTGGAGGGGAATGGGCATTAGTTTTTTTAATGACAATGTTTATGATTTGAAACATTTTTAACGCGTCCTCTCTCTTCCGATGTTTCGAAAAAATGAAGAAAAACAAAAAAAAAACAATAATACCCTTCCCCTCCACCTTTCCTAAATTAAAAAAAAAAGATTTTAAAAGGGAAAAAAATATCATCAAAACAGCATTCCTCCCCTTTCCCCTTCCAATGTTTAAAAAAAATGTTTTGAAACATTTCTAATGCATCCTCTCTCCCCATGTTTCGAAAAAAAATATCTTTAAAAAAATTAATTCCCACCTCTCCCCTCCTTCCAATTCTGTAACAAGAAATATAATTCGAAACATTTCTAATCCTCTCTCTCGCTGTTTCGAAAAAAAGAAGAAAAAATAACATTAAAAAGAACATTCCCTCTCGCTTCCCATTCCCCTCCTTCATGTTAGATAAAATATGATTTGAAACACTTCTACTGCATCCTCTCTCCCGATGTTTCTAAAAAAAGAGAAAAAAATATCATTTAAAAAAACTAATCGCCCCTGCCCCCCTTCGCATCCCTTCCAAAAAAAATATTGTAAACACTTTTAATGCATCCTCCTCTCACGATGTTTAAAAAAAAAACAAGAAAAAATATCATTAAAAGAAATATCCCCCGCTCCTCCTTTCCTCCTTCCACTGTTAAAAAAATATGATTCGGAACATTTCCAATTCATCCTGTCTTTCAATGTGTCAAGAAAAAGAAAAGAAAATCATTTAAAAAATCATTACCCTCCCCTGTCACCCCATCCAATGTTAAAAAAATGAAATTTCGAAAAAAAGAAAAAAACATTTTAAAATCATTCCCTCTCCCATCCTTACCCCTTCCAATGTTAAAAAAAATTAAGTTTCAAACATTTAAAAATCTGTGTATCATACGTTCAAATCAAATTCAACTGGTACTGCATGTGGCGTCAAAACGTCCCGGCGTCCAAACGGCCGCATCGAAACGTCCCATGCAACCAAATACACGTGGTACAAAAATTCTTCATAAGAATGAATGATTACGTTAAGATCAAAGTTATCTGTAGTTTAATGGTTAAACTACAGATAACATTGATCACAATAATGCGGAGCTGAATCGGCCGGCGCTAAAATGTCCCGGCGCTGAACCGGCGACGCTGAAACGGCAGCACTCAAACGTCCCATTCCGCTGACTGAAAGGGCTAAAATTGACATGGGGGTACAATAGGTCTTTCTGGCCGAGTTACCTACTTCGAATTACACCCACTCATGGGAAAAAAAGCTGATATTACGAAATTCCAGGTTAAATGATTCACCCAGTATACAATATGTACATATGTAATATTTTATTTGTCCGAATCCAGAAACAAGTCAATTATATGAGGATATATAATTAATTCGACAATACTGAGCACTGCCTTTTAAAATAGGTGATAATAAAAAACTGAATTAGAGATGCAATTTTACATTTTATAAGTTGTATAGTTTGTATCTCAACGCTGCAACAGGGTGTAATAACAATAATTTGAGCTAAAGCCATCTCCAAAATGGAATAATTGCTGCAGATTCAGTCCATGTGCAAATTTATATTGTGAAAATAAACCGAATCCAATTTATGAAAAAGGAAAAATAATTTTGTTTCATTCGAATCATAGTCAAAAGCTTTCAGGTCTTAAAACAATTCCTTTCCTAGTAAAAACTTTTCCAAATGTTCTAAGTCCGTTTTATATCCAATTTAACATATACCTATATTTCTTCCTCAGCTATTCTAGGTTTTATCCTCTTTATCTATTTGAGAGAGTTGTTTCCATTTGTTGATTAATACAACGTTCACAATCCGAATTCAATTCTTGCCATATAACATATTTGTCTTTATCATTATTAAAGTCACTTTACTTTTCTGCAATTGAAAAAAGAAAAAAACACAACTGGAATTAATAAAGATTTTAATTAAACTATTATACATCAACGTAAGTTCTAATACATTTGCTTGTTGTTTTAAAGCGATTTATTTAAGCTATTTAATATATTCGCAAGGCATTCCTAGCTGCGGAAAATTGTCGCCCTGATCATCATCACGATCCCCGAAAAAAAAACTTTTATCGTGAGTAACCCCGCCTAAGCTACAAAAGCCGAGATTTAAATGAAGTAGCCAATCTAGATGAGCGGTAAAAGAAGCAAAGAATGTCCTTCCATCAAAATTTATCGGACTAAGTTTTGTATGCACTAGTGCTAAGCACTTGCAAGAATAAAAACAAAGAAACGAGAAAAGCAAATATTTTATTATTTTCTGATCAATTATTACATGATGTATTAATTTTTGTACACATCTCCTTTCATCAAAAAAAAAGAGGTGAAGTGTCCTATAATTTTAATAACCTTCTTATCTTTATATTCATATTATGGATTAATTATGTGGGTTATAGTTACTTATATATGAACACTTGAAATTAGCACAGACTATTGAAAATATATTTAGGCTAGCTAAAAGGGAACCGCGATTTACTACCGCTTATCTTTATTTCGGAAAACTAGGCTCAATATAAAAGTTTATTATTAATTGGATTCTTTTTTCTCCGATTGATCTTAGCTTTATGTATGCGAATTTTCTCAAATGAAAACGATATTTTAACAATATTTGTTTTCTTTTCCATTTATTTTAATGATACTTCTACAAGAAAAACGCTGATTCAAGTATTTGACGACACATGGCTGATAAATAAAGTAATTTGCAATAACGTGATTGATCACACTGTTATAAATATAAACTCAGCACTACAGGCCTTGAAGGCCCTTGGCTAGAGTACCGGAACACACTGAGCCACTGAGAAGTGTTGTCCGAATGGTGACCCCACCAACAACCGGTACCGCATATTGCTGCTTGACTTTCAAGATTGGCAATGATGCACCCTTCCTTCTCAGCCGTACTGCCGGCACACTGTTATAATAAATAAAAAAAAAACTAGACTAGATTATGATGGTAAGATATGAGACAGCATCTGCATAGTTTTATTAATCGCCCCGCCTACTGCGACCACTAGAGCTCAAGCCTTTGAGGTAGCTCAGTATCATGTTGAATTGTTGTTTCCACGTCTTCTAGGGAAGGGTCACTTTTACGGTCAAATTCAAGCAATTCCTTGGTTATGGCGTGATTAGGTATTATACACTCCTTCGCATGCTCCAAGCCAGAATAGCTGTGCTATTGTCGCAATTCCTGATTTGCCCAAAATTTAATTTGCTGTTTAACTACCGTAGGTGACATGCCTATAGCAAGTTCTGGCCCTTGAAATTTTTCAACAGTTCCTTTTTCGCGAGGGTGTCTGCTCCCTCATTGCCGAGAATGAGTGAGTAACCAGGTACCCAGATTAGGGATAGATTGTTAGCCATCCATCCCCAATGTATTTAGAATATCTTTACAGCTGTAGATCAGTTTCGAGTTGCATTTACACACCACCCCTGACTGTTACAGAACATTTTTGATTGATTCGAATGTATAGCTTTCATCCAAAATCTTTCTAGCGCACATTTCGATGGCACAGATTTTCCTTGATGCTCTGAAAGAATTTCTGCCTGAGAGATCTATTGGAGCCCTCAAAGGTTTTTAAGTTTCTACTGGGCAAGATACTGGGCTTTATAGAGAACACCAAGCTACTCGACTGGAAATAAAGGAATCAATAGAGATGGTACAATGAGCACCTAGCTCAAGTGCCCGGACATTAGGTGCCCACCCTAACTTTAATGAATGAATGAATGAATGAAATAGGCGAAATGCTGTTAGTCTGGCCACCCTTCCACAACAATGGTGCAAGAGTGGTAAGTGCAGAGGAGCTTCTAATGCTAATGACTGGGAGGGAAGCATTGATTCCATTGATTGGCATACTTGCGATCCTTTGTACGGATGTAAGTTCTGCTGTGGCTCTGGTTTGTTGAGCCTTTTGCCATTAAGCTATTGCTCCATAGGTTATGGACGTACCACCATCACGTAAAGGCAATGAATCAACATTGCCGATAACCTCCAAGATTTTCCACATATCGTTCGTCATGTCTATGAGTATAGCTTTGCCTTTTTCCAAATTGCGGATTCCAAGGTAGTGTCTTATCAAATAAGGCGCCTAGATATTTGGCATTGTGTATAAATGCAAGCTTTACACCTTGACTGGTGGATAGTATCAGGTGTTCCACTCTTTTCTTCCTGGTGAACGGTGCTACCATGATTAAATTTTTCCAAACCTCATAATAGTATAAAGATATCGTCCGCATAGGCCTGGACTTCGGTCCCAGGCGCTTCAATAATAACCAGCAGATCGTCTACCAATAGTGATCATAGCAGTAGGGACAAAATCCTTCCGCGGACAACCTCTGCCCGACCTGAACTCCACTAACTCTCCGCTTAAAGTCGTTATGACAAGCCTATTCATAAGTATAGCGTCGATTCAGCCTGCTATAATCGGTTCTATACCCGCGCTTTCGCATTGTTGAATGCTCCCTCTTATTTATTTTTATAATATTTCTACAAAAATAACACCGATTTAAGTATTTAATGACACGTCGTTGATGGATAAAATAATTTGAAATTATTCTCTCATAATAAATAATAAAAAAAAACAAATTAATAACTAAGGAAATAGTAAGTAATCAATCCAGCATTTATGCCTCCCTTAATATTAAATCAGTCGATTGACGAAACCCCTTTCAATTTTTTAATTGACATCATCAGGTTTATCCTTGTGACCTTTCTTCCTTATCTATCTACCTGAAGGACTTAAATCTGGCGATCGAGCTGGCTATTTAATGTTTCCTTGATGCTCAATCGATTTGTTGGAACAAACATTAATATGGATAAGCTTTTGCACCATAATATGATGAGAAGCCATTTAAATGGAACCAAATACTGTTATTGGAAAGGAGTTCATTGTTTTATGCATCTTTATTTCATTTTGCGATAACGTCGAAATCAATGCCTCAGAATACCAGCCAAATATTAACCTTTTTATGGATATTGCATCTATGGAGTCCTAAAGCCGAGAACGGATTTTCAGATGCACATTATATGCAGTTATTGCTGTTTCGACGTGTGTGTTGTATTAGGCGTGAATGGTAATGTAAACTGGATGTTCATATTATAACTGATAGTTTATCGGCATTAGAGGTGTTAGAGAATTTAGAAAATCCGACCGATTCGTTATAAGGTACTTAGGTATTTTACGCAAGGGGGGTGTAAGACACTTTTGCTTTCAGTTAGTGCAGTTAAAAAGAGCACTAAGGAAGTTGATAATGATTTGCAGTATAGGTAGGATACCACTTTAAATGGGAGGTGGACTAGGAAATTTAACTGTAACGTTATACATTTTAAGAAAGTAAGAGTTAATTTGTCGTATCAGGCGGTAGAGCTCTAATAACGGATCACAGTAATTTTAAATCATCTTTAAGTAGAATTCGGAGGGTTAATAATTCATGTCGTGAAT
This sequence comes from Protaetia brevitarsis, assembly GCA_004143645.1. NCBI lineage: Eukaryota > Metazoa > Arthropoda > Insecta > Coleoptera > Scarabaeidae > Protaetia > Protaetia brevitarsis. The sequence goes on from RXPK01000212.1 coordinate 891,320, forward strand.
GTGGTGAGGTAAATACAGCAACGCATGTTTTATTTGAATGTCACTTCGGTTGCGTACGGAAGCTAGGACATTAGCTAAGGGGTTAAATTGACCACGATGCGAAACATATATTAGGGGCAACGAGTCGGTCAAATGGTGGGAACTTTTTACTAAAGTCCTAAAGAATTAGATAGATTACGGGATGATATTTAGATAGTTAGTAAGACAACAGGTGTTTATAAATTAATATTTCATATCCTTTAGTGGTTTGAATTGGTATAAAATTATAGTATGTATGTATGTAAATTGAAGGGTGATGTTACACTGCAACCTAAAAGATTTGTTGTGTTCCCTATTCTTGCTGCCAGGGCCAGCTGTAAGGGCCTTCCAATCCTATTCCTTTCAGAAAGTGTAGGATGTCAGAGGGCGCCAGTCTAGGTAAGTCTTCCTCTTCGATTTCACATGCTCCCAGGTGCAACGCCCTCGAGTTGCACAGTGCTACGCAGTTTGAGAGGTGGTAGATGGGTGTTTCATCCTGTTCCCCACAAAATCTGCATTCAGGATCCTTTTCTAATCCAAGCTTACTCAGGTGTCCTTTCAGTCTACAATGGCCTGAAAGTATTCCTGTTAATATGCGAACGTTGTTCTTACTCAGGTTGATGCATTCTGGATGCAGTTGGAGTCTCACTATCGCTGTATACATCCGAAGTAGTATTTTTGGGTTGCATCCCCAATTTTTCCCTGCGAAGTTTTGGCACACCATCAGAGCTCTTTTGGCCTTGTTGGTTATTTCAAGTTCATGTTTGTTCCATAGAAGTTTATTGCCTAGGGTAAAGCCTAGATATTTAACCTCCGCTCTCCAATCTATATTTTGCCCATCCAGTTTTATGGTTTTAAGACTGGATTTTCTTTTCCTAGTAAATGCTACTAAGGTAGCCTTGATGGGGTTGACATTGAAAAAAAATTATAGTTATTATTGGTAATAATATAGCACGAGCACATAAAAAAATTTCAAATATAAATCTTTAATTTAATTACTATTGGGTGACGTAATTAGAAATGCCTTGTCGTCCTCGCGTAACTGCTCCCTTTTTCACACACTGGAAGTTGAAAGGTATTTAAATGTACAGGAAGCCATACACCTATACTTCAACAAATTTATAACACAGATGGGCAGTGACTCTAAAATATTCAGCTTTGTGTGTAAACAGGGGGCAAAACGTACTAAAAAACTTTTTTGGTAAGAAAGTTATTTTTGCTCTTACAATTTAAAAAGGATAGGACAAAGAGATGAACAGCACTCACACGGTTGATTAGGAGCAGTCAAATTATAGACAAAATTTAAATATAAGTTTAATAATAAAGTTTTTGAAATATAAACCACAATAAATAAAAATAAAAAAAGATCAAACTTTAGTTTTCAATCAAGCCTCAGAGCTTGCTAGAGCAGCATTTCTTTAAAACAATGGCTGTATCATAGTGTCGCTGCACTTCTTCACAATTCACCCAATATAAATTTCTCCAAGAGCTAGAAAACAAAGCACAAGGAATTGTGCTCAGATTTGAAACAGGTGCGTTGTCGACGATTAAGAACACCGTTCGCCGCTTGCACGAAGAATAATTCCATCGAAAGCAGTGAAGAGCTTAGCCTTAAGTATTTCGTACGTTTGAAATCCTATTACACGCCGCTGTTGTGTGAACCAATTAAATCGCTCTTTCAGCGCATTGTTCCTAGCACTGCGAGGATTCCGTCTGAATGTCCCGCTAACCAATATGTGTGGTATAAAACTGAGCAACAGGTAGACTACTAGCTGTACGCCAACATTGTAAGACTAGAAAATTGTGCAATCAACTGTTATACAAGTCGTAGGAAATGAGAATATACTGCTGTAATAGAGAAATAAACTAGCTTTAAATTGCTTAAAACTGCTAATATTGCATTCATATTTTGAAATTTAGTATTACTACCGCGATTACAAGTTGCAGAAGCACACAATTGATGTGCGTTAATACAATACAGGAGGTATCAGTTAATATCCTTATTGTCTTATTTACTGTCTTGTAAACTTTTACTTCAGAAATATGACATTTTTGGTTATTGTTAAATAATATTTATATAATTACCAGTATTGATCCTCTAAGATAGTGGTACAAATTACTTACGCTGCTTCCCCATTTTTGCAGTACATAAATATTACAGATACTTTTATGTTATCCACCCTACTTAAACAAACAAACAAAAATACCTCTTCTCTCTCTACTGGAGAATATATATAGTTATTGGAAGTTTTTAAATTGGTGGTATATATGGAATTAGTAATACGCTATAAAATTTGTTCTTTCCAATCCTTTATTTTAAATTCACTGTCGACCGGCTTATGCCATCTTCTGGACACACTAATATGAGATTACAGAATTATAGTATGTTAACTAATTAGAGAATTAAAATTTTTATATACTTACGTACGTCTCAAAAGAACTAGAAGCTACCTCACATACAGCAGATGTAATAAATATTGCAATAAAACAGCTTAAATAAAACAAAGACAAAGCACATAATAAAATAGAAAACACGTTAAATTTTGTAAAAATATGACGTTCGTATTGCATATGAAAACGGACTAGAATAAATTTTATATTCAGTTTTGTACAATTTTTAATGTATGTGTGTGTTTATTGAGAATTTACGTATTTGTTAAAATAGGATATGAATTTAATTTGAAATATTTTAATGTAATGAGTTTGATAAAATCTAACGTAAAGTATGAATGGATTTTGTTTAATAAGTTGTTTTTTATGACGAAAATTAACATTAAATGATTGTTATGTTTATGCATGTATGTGTGTTGTTGTGTTTATTTGGATATGTGAAGAGACAGGATACAGATAGATAGGTGGCGCACTATACTCTAATTGTTCGTTTAATAATATTACATTATTGCTTTCTTTATATTTTTCTATCGTGTATTATTCAAGTAATTTTAATTTTTGACTTTTATCACTAGTATAAAATAATTTTATATTTTTTTCATTCCCTGTGTGTCCATTGTTGACCACATGCTGATAGAAATTGGATTTCGTTTCGAACACATGAAACTGTGCCCCTTCACTTCGATATATATCGATATCTTTTTTGCAAAAAAAATTGTTTGTAATTTTTTTGCAAAAAAGATTGAGGATGATTAAATAAGTTTTATAATACTTCATGTAAAAATTTACAATCCAAAGAAAGTTCTACAACAAACTATTTAGCCTTACCATACGTTCATACATTATCAGAAAAAAATAAAGAAAATTTTATCCCCATATGACATCAAAGTTACTCATAAATATTATAATAATATTAAATTTCTGTATACACAACTTAAAAGCATCACCCCCAAATTCAAACAGATCCATGTTATTTATAAAATTACACAAATCTTCCACAAACATTACTGCTTTAAAAAAAACATATGAATAATTTGAACCACTCCGTTGACTTTGGAAGGACAGACATATTAATGAAAGAAAAAAAACTACAAAGTAAGAACAGTTTTAGAAATGATTCAAATTAAAAAAATATAAAAACTGTTAATGACCGGCAAGATATTTCACAATTATCAAACATATACTTTTCAATTTTAAAATCATTCTCACAAATATCTTTATTACCTAACGCTGTATGCCTTAAAATTTTTATTTTCAAACATTCACAAACACACACAAAAAAATTATTCAATTTGAATGTGAATATTGAATATAACATAGCTTCCTATATAAGCAAGAGGATCATATGTTTATATTGAGAATACAATTTATTTAGTTTTCCAAACCCATGAATTTGTTAGACAAAATATTTTTTAGTTCAACTGTAATTTGTAAAGTATACTAAAATCATTATGAACATACAATATTTTCACCACAAAAATAATTATTCTAGATTTGAGAAAACAGATTTTCGCAAATTAATATTCTAAAGCTAGGTTGAGAGAACGAAAATATCGTTACAGCATTAGTTAAAATTCAAATTAATTTTTTTAAGCTTTCCAAACTATACAAAAAAAACCTACTCAACTAGAAACTATTATATTTATGTCTTAATAATTTATGTATATTTGATAGAAATATATAAAATTATTATTTGAAGTATTACCATTACTTGCTTCAAAAATATCAGTGTATTGAACTGATAATACTTACCTGCTTAATCTAAACATTTCTACTATTTAAGGGTAATAATTACTAATTTTGTGTCTGTAACACCAAAAAACCTCGGCAAGGGAAATTAATAAATAAAGAAATATTATGTAATTAAATAAATTTACTGTTATACTTTATAGTTTTATAGTGTTTAGCAGAAGGTAGCGTGTCGGGGTACTGCCAAGAGTGCGCACGGAATTTTGATGCGTAGAGGTATAGATGTTATGCGCATCCGTCGTTGCCGCCAGTGTTCTCGGGGTACAAATACTTGTATTCTTGTAGAACATAGTTTAAGGGATGTTATGACATTTTTTAAAAATTTATTTGCGCGGTAAACAAAGTAAAAAGATATGATTTTATTTAATAGGAGAAAACGGGGGTCATAATAAACTACAATCCAATTTAGGTACTATTAATTGAAAATGTATAATTTGAACTTTAAAATAAACCATGATTTATATGTATTTTGTTTTAATTTTTTTAATTTATGCATAACCAAACAACATGACTTCGATTATTTTATTTTGCAAAATTTGTTCGCGAATAGCTTTGTAAATAGCTATGTAGAGCTTTAGGAAAAAAATACGTCTTCTAGTTTTAGATAAAGATTTCAAATTTAAAATATAAAGAGGATCCGAAGCATCAAATTTTTTTAGGCGTTCCGGTTGATATGGAATGACCCATATATGTACAACATTTACATTCTACACTTACATTTTACAATAACTTAAAACATGCCACATAAGTTTTAGATAATAAAAAAAATAATTTAAAATATAAATCCATTTTCAAAAACAATTCTCTATATTTTCAGTTTTATGACTACTAATTTTGAAAATGCTGTATTGCACCACAACGAAACATAAAATACACTACTTCCTTATAACTTGAGTATTGTTTTAATTATTCATCCGCTGCAACCACGAAATTCCAATTTCAATAACAAGAGCAGTGACTTTTATAGATATGCAATGCGAGAGAGAACGAACTACGAACGCAGCTTTAATGCGGAAATCAAGGAATCAATAGTTTGAATGACCGGGTAAATCTAGGTGTATTAAGTTTAAAAAATATGAATGTTGTTATCAATCCATATCTTCTTTTCTAAAAAGAACGTGAAAGTCATAAATTTGCACGAGGTCTCATTCGAGCATAAGCACTCCTGATTACTTCAGCTTAAACCGGTAGGTAGACGTAAATATGTTTACTGTGAGTTAATTTCAAATTTTCAATTGTACATTAATAACTAGAAGCTTTTGACAAACACCAGCGCTCTTAATACTAAAAAAAAAAGTCAATACGGCTCAATTTGATAAGGGAACTGATAGAAATAATGGAACTATTATTTCTTGTTGTTTTGCTTCAATTACACCAATATCAGATTAACAAAATAACAATTACATTAATAAACCACGAAATTTCTCGGAGTTAGTTAAAGGTCGTTTATATCCCGAGACAACAGATACACAAGTATTTTAGTCTGTTAAGATCTCACAGGGGCCACATTGGTATACGCTTGAATCGTTGAACCAGCAATAAACATGAATTTGTTTGCGGACGGCGGAGGGTAGCCGTCACTTTGTACGAACGGCAGAAGGACGTCAGCGGTCGACATTATCGCAGACAAATGGTCAGCGGACGAGTTCGCATTAGGAAGAAAGGCGTGGGATAAAGACGAATGCTTTCTCCGCGGGGAATTCGTATCACAGCCCTTTGTACGTACCCACTTATCTTGGTCACAATAGTAGCTGCTGAGAAAGAGCCAGTCGAAATTAGTTTTGGATCAAAGAACTGCACTATTTCGATCGTTAAATATTATCTAAATTCTATTAATTATTCCCTCTGCAACATCGTTAAGTAACAACTCCCAGAATACGGATATACTTCAAAAATGATATCACTACCAGCAACGTTAGTTTTAATTCTCGATATCGCTCAAAAGAATCTACGCTAAACTTTGTCGGAACGTCTGCCGTCTTAATTCGGTCGACGAAAACCTCCCGAGCATCTACATTCCGAGGATCTCTAATTAGTTTTTGCCTGCTTAATTCTGCCGGTGGGCATAACTTTCTTAGGCGCTGGAAACGCCGTCAGAAGCGCAAAGAATCTCGCCAGGCCACACAACAAACCATTTACGATAGAAAAGATAATAAGAAAGCAGCAGAGAAAATTGCTTCTAATCTAATTGGGCAAGGTTGCTAGGTATTCGTTAATTTGGTATGCTTTCGTGATCACGTTGGTGTAATCTACTATATACATTATTATCCTATAATGATAAAAATATTAAATAAGGAAGAAAATAACTATATACACTAAAGAATACTGTTAATAAAGTTATGTTTTATAAATAGTTAACTAAAGACCAAAAGCAACTAAATTACATCAGAGACTACTGTTAAAAATGAAGTTAGTTTAAGTAAAATAGAATAGAATAAAATGGCTATTTAGCTATATTTTTGCAGTGTTTCAATACAAAAAGAACCATGCAAACAAACGTTAGGTCAAAAGCAAACATTTATAAATGTATATTTGAGATTAGAAATTCCTCTATATTGTATGGCTCTATTTCTAATAATAATTTGTATACATAATTTTTAAATGTTGACAATTTTTTTTGTTTTAATATGTGATGGCAATTTCTTATAGAACCTCAGGCAATTATATTCTAAATTGTTCTCACTTAGTGTGAGTCGATGCTTGGGATAGCGCTAGTCGGTTTTAAACCTCGTAGAATACTCATGTTGTAATTCAAAATCCTCGAATAAGTGTTTGTTTTTAAATAAGAAGATTAGCAATTCAAATATGTAAATACCATATACCACCTATACAGTTAAAATGTTAGTTTGTTTGAAGAATCTTCTGCAAGACTGATTGTACTCGAGTTTATTAATCACACGTAAAATCTTTCTCTGTATCAAAAAAAAAACTCTGTTTAGGTCACTACCACCACCTCAAGCAACGATTCCATATTTTATGTTTGAGTAGCAGCAACCATAATACATACCATGAAGCACATGTCAACTTACTATATTTCTACGCCGACAAATCACAAAGCAATAACTATACAGTTTTCTTACAAAGTACGTTGACGTGATCTTTCCATTTTAAGGTTTCGTCGACTGTAAAACCCAGCATCTTAACGCAAGTGCGGACGGGATACTTGCAGTTATTAATATTCACAGCTTCTGGAAAAGTTTGAAATTTGTTACATTTCAAGAAGATGAGATTTGATTTATCGTGGTTAATTTTGGTTGATAGTTAACCATTCCTCAATTGTATTTAGAAAAGTGCTGCCTAGATTGATAATTTCATGTAGTTATTAAAAAAATAGTGTCGTCCGCATAATTTATAGTTAAAAAGTTACTTACAACAGAGGTGGGCTTGAGATTTTAAATATCATTAGAGTAGATAATAAACAGTAAGGGACCTAGTGTGCTACCTTGTGGCACGCCTTTTGTTATGGTCATGTTATCTGAAAGAGCAGCCTTATTTTTAATTCTACATGCACTTTTTGTTGGTCCTCGTAAATTGGATGAGTATCAAGTGCATAAACTAAACTTTTGGCCAACATTACAATGTGAAAATCTGGACGTCATAACTGATTGGAGGTTAAAGGAAGAGCATCTTACGATGATTTAGCCTTTTTGGCATATATGAGTATGATATGTATATACATAGGTATTTGAGCATTAAAATATTGCAGAAGCACAATCACAAAAATGTTAAATTTTTCGTAGTGTCTCTATTTTTCCTGCAAACTTCCGACCAATCGTCTTCAGATATATTACGTAAGACCTCATTAACATTACTTTTCTACTACTAAATGAACGTAGCAATTTATATTGTTGCACATTTTTCACATTCCGTAAAGACAACGAAACTATTTGATTTTTATGATCTAAAAACTCAGTCGAATTGACCAGTGTACTAGTTACATCAAATTTGTGGTAATATCCTCCTTCAAGTAGAAAGATATTGTCGAGGCAGGATTGTGTAGTGTTTGAAACCCGAGTTGTCACCGAAATTAAAATTTCTGCTCCAAACGATGCTAAGATTTCGCTGATCCCGTCACTTTTATTGTCCTTGTGTAGCAAATTTACGTTCAAAGTAAAAATCAAAATAACTAAGAACAACAACCAGAATGCACAAAGGGCGTTTTAAATATCTGGAGTTTGCTCATAAAACTAATACATGTGGTGATGAAGGTAGAAAGCGCATGCCTTTAAATTATGGTGAGCAAGGTTGTCAAATAAAGCATTACAAAAATCCATCCTTTTGTATAGAATGCAAGGAAAAGGACTACAGAGCGAATCAAATAAAGTGCCAACAGTTTCGGAAGTAGATGCAAAGCGTTCAGAACGAAGAACATAATATAGGGGCGAATAGACATAATTATAATTAACGAAATTGCATACTATAAAATTAAAAAATACTACAGACTAATCCAATAGAATTTAAAATACAGTTATAGTGCTGCTTAGCCTATAGCGATGAGTTTGGATGTTGACATTAATGTAGGTTTTAAACCGCACATACATCACGTTAAAAGTATTAGTTGGTTTAAAAATAATAATTGATGTAGTGTTATTTTTCAATACACAACTGTAGGCGGAAGAGGTTACTTCGGAAGACAGCTATCTTTGTATTTATTTTATGAGCTATAGAGTCTACAGGCTAAAAGTAAAAGAAAAGAAACATTAAGATCGCCGAAGGAACAAAGGAAGGTGAAAGAGGAGAGAAAGAAATACAAACCCAGAAGATAAAGAAGGAAAGGAAGCAGTACAAGCACGGAAGAATTGAATGGAATGATGCAAGAAATAATGAAAGACTTGGCTAGAAGTAGTGCGGGATTAAAGAACGAAATAAAACAGCTAGAGGAACAAATATCGGAAAGAACAATAAGGGGTGTACGTAAGAAGCTAGAAAGAGAAAGGATGGAACAGTCCTTACGAGACGAGCTACAGGTGAACACCAAAGTAAAAAAAAAGTTGGCATAATAATTGTAAACAAGATCGAAGATTTCAAATAATAAAAGCTGAACTGCAAGCATTTGAAGCGGAACAAGAAATAATGAAGGTGAAAACTAAATTGAAAGGGGCAAAGAAATATATTGACAACGATTTAACACATCCAAAAAGAGTCAAGAAGCATCGTGGTGAAGAACGAAATAAGGGAAGCAAGGTAAAAGTAAGATACAAGAATATTGTAATTAACTTAGAAATCTACGAATGAGATAAGGAGGCAATGGGAGTAAAAGCGAAAAGCTAGTAAAGACAACGGAGCAGGGAAATGATAAGATGATGAACTTTAACAGAAAGAACACGGCAAAGGAAAAGGAAACGAAATGGAATTATTAGATAGGAGAAAATAAGAACGAATCAAAAGAGATACCAGGAGAGAAGAAGTTGGAGACATGGAATGAAGCGGTTGCTTATGAAGAGACAACAAGAAAATTGCATGAAACAAGAAAAACGTCACGAAGCCAAATAAGGGAAAAAATATTAAAAAAGCAACCTGAAATGTAAAAGGGACAAATGAAGAACAGACAATTAAAAAATTGATTGAAATAATGGAAAAAGTGAAATAGATATACTTGCACTGCAACAAACGAAACAGGAGTAAGCATGATGGTAGTATAAAATATCTTTAATAGCGGTGGAGAAGGAAGATACTTTGGAGGCAGTTTTATTACAAGTGAAGGGCTGAAAAAGCAGACATAAATCTCAGGTAGAATATATAAAATTATACGAGAAGGAAAGTATAGGAAGCTAACAATAGTGAACATTCACTTACCCACAGAGAACAAGGATCTCAAGAAACAAAAATGCATTTTGTAAAGAGGTAAGATCTGTATGGGAAAGAAAACCGAACTAAAATGCAAAAATATTTATTGGTGATATGAACGCAAAAATCGGCATGGAGAAATTATATCAAAATATAACGAGGGGTAAAAGTGGAATACTTAGTGAGTAACGAAAACGGAAAGATAGTAATTCAGTTGTAGAAGAAAATCATTTAAAAATCAAAAGCACAGCCATTTGACCACGAAGACATCTACATGGACAGAGACGTGGATTTTACCGGATGGGACAACCAAAAACCAGAGCGGTCACCTCTTAATAGAAAATAAATGCCACTGAAACATTACAGATATACGAATGTTCAGGAGTGCAGACATAAATTCCTAATTATATATTCATTTGAGTTGTTCTTTGCAATAATCTTGATTTATGGTGCGACTATATTGTTTGTAAATAAAATATTGAAAAGAAATAAAAAAGACATCTTATAATATCAATTAAAAATATACTTCTAAATGTTAAAAACAATAGAGATACCTATAAGAAAACTACTTAAATGAAAATAATGCGCAAAAAAACTTAACTTTTTAAAATTAACTGAAACCATTATTTTAATTTAGCGAATTCCCACACAAATCGCCTCTTTTTTCATGGCAATACCCCATAATGTAGCCCTCTTGTATCTACGTGCAAAAGTGTTATAGTAGTTATACTTACTAGGGTCAGCATAAATATTTTTTTCTTGGCGTAGGCCATTAAGGGATGCGCTCGTTCATAAAGTCATAAAAGATTAACAGCGTCAAATCGAGAGCTCCAAGAGGCCATGCTATTGCGGTTCTCGTGCTTATATGCTCATTACCAAAATCTTTTTGCAAAATAATTGTTTGTAAGGTTATTTATAAATTCATAGGAATACGTGGTTGGAGAAAATTCCATAATTAATATAAATTAATAAATATAAATTTACCTCCTTAAGGGGAGGTTTACATATATTTGACTGGGAAAATCAATTTTTGTTTTTTTGCATTTTTTGAAAGCTCCAAATATCTAAAATACATGGTTAAAGCGGTTTCGTAATATTCGCATTGTTTAAGTCGCTACGGCTTATTACAAGAGCGGGTGTACCGAACACAAACGGAACATATTAGATGCAATACCATATTCGACTCGGGGCTACTCGGGTCGAAATACCATACTTATTGTTTGTTAGTATATGTATAGTTGTTTTTAATGATTATAAATGTCACTACAGTCGGGGTCACAAATAAACGACAGAGTAGCTATTTATATACAATAATACGAACAATTAGATCCGAAATAAAACGCACATTTGAAGAAACTAATCTAACAATATTTCTTTTACTTAAAACACACTTTCCCATGCTTTAGAAAAGCAAGTCAAAACTGCGCCAATTGGAAACTAGAGCAAGGTACGGCGGAATATGATGGCAAAGTTAACCGCACTACGGATCATCAGAGTAGCACAGGAAAAATGGAAGTCGATGCGATGCCATAAAAGAAATTTTCGCACGCTTTCGGATAGACGACTGAGACAAGACAACTTTTTAAGCAATTTGTGATTTTTAGCCGTACGAAGATATTACTGTCCATAAGAAAAAAAGACAATGCGTTGGAGATGTACAAAAAAGAATGAGTGGACTTTGAGGAAAGGGCGCTAGTGAACTGATTGACAAAGTTATTGATAATTTAACAGTAGAAGAGTAGTGTACTATGGACTGGCAATTAGACAACATCCAGATTCTGCACAAAAAATGAAAGCAACTATTTGGGCTACATTTCATTATAAATGTTCAACCGACGCGGATCCACGACATATTTATTGTCCAAAAGGTGTAGACAGCCTGTGTAAGTGGCGCGTTGCAGAAGCCAAGGTTGAGCTTGCTTCATTCAAATATGACCCTCTTTTGCAAAAATCAAGATGCTATTAGACCGATTTATGAGGTTTTTTGTACAGTAATTTATTGCAAAGATGCATTGGTAAAAATTGTCAAAACTGAAACGACTCGTTTAATTCATGTGTGTAGAAACTAGCTCCAAAAGATTTACACTGCGACTCACAAACAATTCAACTTGCTACCTACATTGCCGCAAATTTATTCAATGAAGGTTACTTTTCTGTATTACAAATAATGAATGCGTTGGGAATTGCAGTAGGATTTGATGCCAAAAAATTTGTCGTCAATTCTGATCGTCAGCGCATACAACGGGCAGAGCAGAATATGTCCAGCGCTGCAAAATTCGCTGTGCTGTCTAAAGAGAAGCAACAAATTTTGGAAAATGCAGAAGTATAAAGAAGAAGAAGGATTAATATGTGGTGCTGGAATAGTTGACTAAGTGTATGTTGAACTATTTATAAAAATTTTTGCTGCGAAACTTTGAACGCGTTTTTCTCGAAACATGATTTTTCAAATCTGCGTAAGTTCTAGTTCTTCAAGTGTTCAATATATCTACTTAGTTCTTTTGTTTTCTTAATGTAAACAGTTTTTGTTGGAGGTTATACCTATATTATACTAAAAATTGCAATATTCTACATTTTTATATCCAGTCATACACAAAAAAAGAAATAGAAAATAATCAAATTAAAGTCCAGGTACCTGCCACATTGTTTGCTTTCGACTTATTTGGTTAAATTTAGGTATAACCTCCAACAAATTTAATATATTTCTAACTCTTTTTTTTATTTTCAATTTCGGATCACTTTTGCGCATGCTAGAGTTTACGCAGTTTGACCGTGTTTTCTGTGCACACTGCTACCTAGATACAAATAGCGAACGGTATAGTGGTCTTGTCATAAAAAGAAAAACATATTTTTTTAATGTTCAAGTTTTATTATATTTATTAACAAAAAGCGTATGTCTTTTCCTTTGTCTGAAAAAAAAAGCTCAAAGTTTTTGGACTTTTTCGATATATATATGTAAACCTCCCTTTAACAGCGTTTATTGGCGTATTAAATTAGGCGTGAACTGTAACTTATAAAACGTTTTGAACAAAAAGCTTTCTAGTGATTTTATGATTAGTAAATCGTTATATAGGTATTTTCCAAAAGATGAAAGGGGACAGGAACCGATATATTTTCTCTTGCACGCCCGATTTCGTATCGTTCGGTTATTAATTTCTTCAGACGTATCATCTGATTCATATGCTACTAGTTTTACTTTAAAATTGTCGCAATAACCCTCTATTTTAAACTTTTAATTATATACTTCAATATCCCTACCATAAACTACAAAAGCCGCTCCTGTACCACCCTCAACCTTCGACTCGACGTGAAAATTTCTACACCCTCTTCAAAAGTGACTATGTTGTAAGTTATATTTTTTAATTCCACGGGATGAATTCGCCTTCCAAATCGCCCGGTTCTAATCTAATCCCGATAATTACCGTAATTAAATCATTGAACTCTATTTTATTCGGGTCTCTAAGAACGTTAAATTCTATATACTGGAAATAATGCACGCCGCGTCGGCGGAAATAGATAAATACACGTTCGCGACCCTAACCGTGAACAATTTCTGCGCTCAATTTTTTTTTTTCTTTACTTTTACGCGCGTTCGTCCATAACAGCTCTGCGTATAACATTACCAGTTCTATATCGTTTTTGTAAACAGTACCGTTACCGTATGCATCAAATGTCATGAGAGGAAATAAAGGCACGCCCTCCTACTCCGATGAATTTCCATGAGGATAATACTATAGATATACTTATGATGGTTGATTCTGGTAGGCAACTTATACGGGATTACAGATTGCACGTTCCCTTTCAAACTCACATTTTCGAAGCAGTGAAACTCCTGTTTAAATATTATAGTATATTAGCTTGAAATGCGTGACACCTGACATGCGCGGCATGGGTTTCAGGGATTGTAAAGTACAAACGCAGTCAGTGTGTATCAGTCTGTTGTCCTAGTTAGTTTTGTCATATACATATAGATGTTAAGTGTAGTATTATGGGTGTAATTTATTAAGTGTTAATAAACCATTAAAAATTGGAAAACTTATTTATCGAAAACACCACAGATATAAGTATACTGCAGCATAGAGAAGGGTATTCCTTTTTCTCACTATTCCAGTGTAACACGTGTTTTCTAGTAATATTCGAATCCCCTATAATCCCAAATTGAGGAAATTACGTTTAGACAATCGAGCAAGTTAGCGCTACATTTAACCGGATTTTAACGGATTCGCCGCTAAGGTTTGCGAACAGATCGGAATTCCGGCTACACAACCGCGTCGGCGGAGTGGTAATTAGGAATTCGTGTGTGCCTCGCACCCGTGTTGTGTTTATTCGTGGACCGTGCGAGCTAGTTGCCAAGTTAATTACCCGAAAATCGTACCCGCGTTCGTAGAGAGCGCCAACATTTGACGTTTCACCCGCTGCCCGGTGGTTCTCGAGGATTCCGAACGAAAAAGGCGGAAGAATGTCACGCACCGTTTCCTGATTAATTAAGCGCGGTACGGCTTTTCTTTTTTTTTTTTTATAGACTTCGAACTCAAACGCGCGAAGTTGTAGACACGGGGGCTTTAGTTCTCAATTTAGCATGTGCGTAACGAAACTGTTAAGTAGACGTAAATTTTGGCCACCCGCTATGTTTAATTGATAATTATAGCGGTACGGTAATAAATTATGGGACCGAAGGGTCAATTGAATTTCCCCTAGGAGACGCCGGCGCGTGTCGTGGAAATGTAAATCAATAGGTTGTGTCGTGTTGACGAAAATTAATACGTTAAATTAGGAACACGTGAATATCATGGAGTTGCGGTCGTTGTACTATGCTAATGTCACTCCATGATAGCGTCTTGGGAATTCTTATATCAACTTTATACCCTACGGCAATGTTTTTAAAATAGTTATACTCTGTAGAACCACAAAAAAAACGGATTGGTGTCCATTTGACAATCAGTCATTTTTTTAACATCCAAAAACTCCACTTCAGAGAATTTCCAAACATTGTGTTACATGACAGATATATAATATAGATTATACAAACATGATATGAATGATATAAAAGTAGAATAATTAAATAAAAAACATGACCACATAACTTTCGTAACTACATTTGTAACTTCATAATATATAATAAAGTAATAATTTTGCGTTCAGAAAAATATCCGCGCTAAATTATAAACGGTCAATTGTACTCTATGCTTCATACAAGCTTCAAATATGACAATCAGGATTTAGTAATCCCACTGCTGTGGAACAACACAATCCCCACTAACTAGTTTTTTTTTTATTGCTCAAATATTAATGTTCCTAGGTCCAAATTTTAAATTTCATTACACCCAAACACTCTATAAATTCTTATAATTCTTATTTTAATCATCTATTTTGATCTTTTATATAGTCAGGATTTATCTTTAAATGTCAAATAGCATATTTGGTCAAATTTTGGAACACATCGTGAGTAAAACATCGCCCCCTTATTTTTCAGTAAACCCGCGAATGTGACGAGAGCATGTGATGTGCACTAATTTAAACTTAAAACAGCGCTTGCTTCAAATTGTGTTGAATATTTGGAGTTTTATTCACAATGTATTTATATGTTTATGTGCATTTATTAAATAACGAAAATATTTAAGAAAACGTTGAGTAAGTCTTTGGACATACTTGATCCAAATGTTGATCTGTCAAAATCTACTTTACATACTTATTAGAAATTATTACTGTAACATTTTATTTAAATCTATAGGTATTTTGCCAACTTGATCAACTTTACTCCTTGAAAAGAAAATTATGAAGAAAAGTACCATTAAAGATTTAGCAACTGCAGAAGACTTCGACACCACTCGGATGGTTTTTTTTGTTCTGATTTTTTTTAAAGTTATATCCTTTTCTAAGAGAGAAAAGAGTAAAAAACTCTTTCTTTCGTTCACAAAATGTATTAATATATGATTACTAGTTTCGGCTTGCAACAGCCATCTTCAGATCACTGAAAATACGATAAAAATCAAGGATTGAATTATGTTAAAATGTTTAGTATAACATAGGTGATTAAACTATAACTAATAATATAAAGTATTCTAAATTACAACAATAGGTGAAATTTTAAAATTATGTATTAAAAGGTTTACTTACACGTCAAATAGGATTATTGTCGATTAACAAAAACATCAAATATGATAAGCATATTGTAAAATGCGAGTATTTATATAATGAAAACTACAAGATAAAATTTTAAACTTTGGGAAGATGTTGATGACATTAATTTAAATATATGAAATTGTAAATATTAAATGTTAGTGCATTATTAAGTAAAGCCAAACTGCGAAGAATTGTTTAATGGATATGTTTTATGGAAAAATGTGTGTGTGCTTTGTGTAAGTGTGTGTAAGTTATTCAGGTTGTCTAAATACAAAATATCAACGTTGTGTTATACTGGTTGTCAAGTCCAAATAGGTATGTGAAAATTGGTTTGTTGTTATAGTCTATTTGTTCGTTTAGAAAATAAGTGTTAGGTATTCTCTTATGTATTTCTATTTGGTATGCTTCCAGCAACTTAAGCCTTTTACCCTTATCATCACATTTGTGAAGTAAGGTAATGTTCATCACCAATGCTTTTATGTCCACTTTTTAATAAATCTTGGTAAAAATTTGAATTGTTTTGTTTTCTACGTTCTTTTATTCTCGTATCTAGTTTCCTGCCAGTTTCCCCTATATAAGTAGCATCACATTCATCGCATTTTATTCTGTAAACTCCGTTTTCTTGTAGTTTGTCTTTATTTTCTGTGTGTGTGTGTGCAAAGTATATTCTGTAAACTGTGAGGTGACATAAGTTAGTTATACTGGGTGAGTTTTTTATCTTGAGACAACGGAATATCTCTAAAACACTGCATCAAATCAAAAAAAGATCTTAATAAGATTTGTTATAATGTAGGGGGCTCACTGAATGGTGTCGAACTCGATCCTCCCCGCCCCCGCTCCTCCCGCCCCCCGCCCCTCAGAGTGAGAGGGGGGACAACCTTGAAATCTTAAATGTCATCAAGTATGTAATTTTTGTTTGAAACATTTTTTTCGATTCGTAACAGATTGCGCTGTAATCGCAAAAAACATGATTTTAAACGTCTAGAAAAAATACACAAAAAAGAGAAGCAAGCAAACATGATTTTGTGTTTTTTCATTTTAACATTAAATAACATTTCAAAACAGCATTCAACAAGAGATTCTCTCTTGTAATATTATAGCCTCCATTACTGTTCAAATATTCAACACTAACTAATTTGTATTCGATTAATAATTAATAATCTAAATAGAAATCGGACAATGTGTAAGTATTCACAGCTTACCAAGTACTGAATAAAGTACGGTTTTGTGTCGTTGAATAGCATTCCAATTGCGAATAAATAAATGTATCGAAGTGAAGGGGCACAGTTTCGAACACAAAATCATATTTGCTTGCTTCTCTAATCTTCTTCTCTAATCATAACACCTATGTATTAGATCTTTTAAGTCTGTATGACGTCCTCCAAGTAATCTCCCACAAAAAGTCAGTTGATTATAGTATTAGGCAAAAACTAAAGACATTATTAAACGTGTTATTTTGTACAATAATAATACAATGCAATTATAATGCAGTTGTTTGTACGTTGTAGTATGCTATAATCAGTTAACATTGGTAATAATTATTGTATAATGCAATTACGGCGGCGACTTGTATGTTGCGTACTTTTGGTTAGATATTGTAGCAGTATATCACGTATGTACGGAATAGCTTTCAAGAATAAAAGTAACTTGTTTTATCTTAATCAAATAACTCTTAAAATTTTAGTTAGAACATCAATCTTACTCTTTTAAATAGGTACTGACTCGTTGACAAGCAATAATTGATTAGTTTATCCGTCCCCGTTGTTGTTAGATATTGGTATATCTTATTAGGGGAAGAAACATATGCAGATGAGATAAAAAAAAAGAGTCACTGGAGGATGCTTACTTAAGGAATAACCGTCAGTCTGAATATTATGTATCTATATAGATAGAAAAAGATAAATGTAAAGTATACTGCAGAGTAGGCAATAAAATGTAAGTGGTTGGAAAGTATATACCGTCTGCCCGTAAGTCTGGGAAGTCCTTAACTTTTTTACTTATGGATACCTTTTTAATAAAACTCGGAATGCAAAGGTAACGTTTACCCCACAGTTATAGTTACTTATCACATATTTTTATATCTTATAACTTTTAATTTTAAGAAATGTGATGAACAATTTTGAAATTTTAAATGAGGATCAATTAACTTAATAATAATTGTTAATATAGCTGCATACTTTGATTCTATGCAACTTTCTCAGTCTCAGAACAATTAATTTGTTAATTTTCGTTTCCTTGGTAACTATAGACATAATTCTAAAAATAATTTTACAAAATTTTAATAAAGTACGAAACTATTTCATCATTTAAGTTTTAGACATTACATATTATATCAATTTGTATCCTTAATCATAGAAATTATGGCCCTAGTCAAGATCTAAGGGAAGTAAATAATAAAATAATAAATAATTTACTTTTGAATCGACTTCAATTTCAAGGCAGGACGTTGGGCATCAAAGTTTGATATTTTACAACAAAAGGGGAGTTGAAATATGTATCTTCCTGGAGATTAAATGGGAGTAACATGCTGAAGGACATGTGGGAAATCTTGGGGGTTATCTCCAAAGCTCTTCCATTGGCTCTATAGAATGGCAGTACGTCCCACCATAACCTATACAGCAATAGCTTGGTGGCGAAAATCACAACAAGCCAGAGCCACAGCAAAACATATATCCTTACAAAGGATCGCAAATGTGTCAATTACGGGAGCAATATATTCCTCCAGGTCATTGTCACTAGAAGCTCTCCTGGGCCTACCATCCTTACACATTGCTGTAGAAAGGGAGACCAGGTTAATTATATATCGCTTATGGCAAATGGCGAATCAATCGCCATATACTCATATCTGTAACCAACAAGCTCCTGGAATCGGTTACTTGCGACGGAATGCTGGGAATGTCCTCGGACATGATGTCTACTCGACCAATGTTCGACGCATATTTCACTACCTCCTTTCCAAACAGAGAGGAATTGAGATACAATGAAAAAACGCTGACGCAGGCAGACATCTGCTGGTTTACGGACGGTTCGAAAACCAAGCAGGACCTTACAGGTTTAAATCTATGCCATTGAGATGTGTGCGAGAGAGATTCTGGTTAAAAACTACACGCACAAACCAATAAAAATCTTCAACATAAATACACAGACACATATATGCAACTCGAAACTGATCTGGTGCTGCAAACACACCCTGAACACATTGGGGATGACTAATAATTTATCCCTAATGTGGTTACCTGAGCAGTCATTCATATTTGGAAATGAGGAAGCAGACATCTTTGCCAAAAAGGATGCTGCGGAACAATTTCATGGACCAGAAGCTGCCACTAGTATAGCGGCTATGGTGGCGGCTAACCAGCATATCAAATTCTGGGCAAACCAGAAAATATTCCAGTATTGGAACAACTGTCCTAGGTTGGTGCGTGCGAAAGAGTCTATTACACCTAGTTCAGTGTTTCTGCTGATGATAGCTTTGCTATCTAAACGTACGTCCAGTTTAGTGCAGTTTGTGGTGAGGAGTTTAGGAGAAGTTTACAGCATTACCAGTACCACAGTTTTGAAGTATTTTTGTTATAGTAATACCCAGAAGCAAGAAACTGCTAGAACTTGACCGCAAGAATGTCAAAGTGATTGTGTCTGTCTTTACAGGTCATTGTAAACTCAGAAAGCATCTACACAGAATCGGAATCTCTGATGAGGCTGAATGCCGATTGTGTTTAGAAGACGAGAAGAGAGTTGAGTATTTCTGCCACTGCCCTGCTACTACAAGGATCAGGTATGTAACCTTCGAAAGATCTGACCCTTCCCTAAAAGGCCTGAAAACAATATCGTTCAGCAAGACATTGAGCTACCTTAAAGACTTGATCCTGTTGAATGAACTCTAAGATAACCTCCGCTCTACGATAGTCCCTAGTGGTGGCAGTGGACAGGACGATTAAACGAACCATGCGGATGCTCTCACTTACTAACTAACTCATTAACTAACTAACTAGTGTTAGGTTGCGGTGTGCGGACGTGCGAGCGCACTACACTATTTCACCTGTGGTAACCTGTTCAACTTCTGAATGCGTGGAAAAGGGAGCAGCTACGCGAGAACGGCAAGGCTGTCGGAATTTGAGAAGACGTGGAGGCTGCTTCTTCGGCACTCAGAAGGATAATAATATTTGTGGCTATCAGTAATAAGGTCTAGGACTTCTTCCCAGATCCTCCCAGAGTTAAGGTTTTTGCCATGGTTTTCCCTTACTCCGTGGCCATTGATTTTATATAAGTATATTATATATAATCAGTGTCCTTGGCGAATGCTGGGATATAACGAAAGTCGTTCCATGAGCACATTTAATAATAACTGATAGCTGACTGATTTACAGTAGACTCGCGATTATGTGAACTAATCGCATTTCATATATTTTATCATTTCTCAAAAGTAGTATTCATATGGTCGCGAGGCTACTGTATTATATTTTTGTTATTAAAAATCATAGGGAAATTATTTAGTCAGAGTAGGATATTTTCAATTGTTTATGGAACCCATATAGTACTTAGAATAGGTAGCCTCGTGTAGTACCTTTTTCAGATGGAGCACGGGGTTAGGATGATTTGTAATAATTTAGTTTTCATAAATAAAGTGTGGTAATTTGGTAAAATAACGGTTAACACACGAAGGATGTACTGATGGGGTAGCGATAGTAATGTTGAGAATAAAAAATGGTCGAGAAATTGTAACAGTACCGCTTTATTATTAATAAATTAAATAAAATTAGGCAGCAAAAAAAAGCTTTAATGTTGACATGTGGTTTGAAAACCAGATCCCAATTAATTAGTTAAAATTAAATAGGTACACGGTATAGCGGTGATTAAAATAGAACAAAGAGTTACTGGCAATTACGACTCTGCGTTATATACAAAGCACGAAGTGAGTGATTAGTAAAGAAAGATAGAAATGGGAACAAAGCAATGAATAGAGAAAGTGGTAAATTATAAATAAAGTAAGTAAAAATATTTAGCGGTAGCTTGAAGGCGAGGGGCTTCGAGGCTAGTGTGTATGTGCTGAATGGGCAGCACGTGGTCTTTTTCGAATCACAACAAGTCGTAGTGGCTGAATTTATATGAATGGGAAGAGTAACAGAGGGTGAGCGTTGTGCTTGAAGCGCTTATAAAGCCTCGCTAGGTAAATAACAAAGAGACGAACCAATAGCGACGCTGGACAGTGCACAAAGGGTCCTAAAACTGCGGTACGGAGCATCTTGGGGTTTCGGGGTATAAACTAGATGAAGGAATTTAAAATTTTAATCTGAATGACGTAAAATTATCGCATCTGTAACTGCCAGAACCACGGTAAGGTAAAAGAAAATTATAATTGTCGTCAAATTAGCGTTTATACCGCTGATGTTGTCTATGTTTTCGACAGGAGAAAGCGCAAAGGAATTATTAATTTAAAAATATAAGTCATTTCAATTAATGCAATGTGTAACACTAGCTAACTAAGTAAATGTGAGTAGTTGCGATCCAGTAAGCCGTTACTCATCATTCAAAGTAAACATCCATGACTTTAGGAAGGTTATGTAATCAGTTATATGGCCCTGTGACGCTAGCGTCAGTCATTTCTTTACATCCGCATAAGGACAATGGTAAGGAAATAAATATTTTTACCCCCATTATATTAAATAAAATCAACAGCTCCCTGTTTTAATATGCATCTTGTTTGCGCTTTCTTTAAAGTTTTATTGAGCGATTTGCTTGCAACATAAATAAAATGACATTCCAAGCTGTATATTTTGATCCCCGCAGTTTTATTCAGATTGTGTTCAACAAATGGGAGTTTTCTTTTTTAGTTGCGCTATTGTAAAATAAATTCTGCCAAACGTTGGTGCATAGTTGACATCTAAACTGGACACACTTAGACTGTCTGACTTAAAGTCAATTAACTTACAGGGCAGGTCAAGAAATATGAAAATCGTTTAAGAGTCAAGTGCCCTCATTTCGAAGAATACAGCAAAATTTTATTACGATTAGTTGTTTAGAATTAAAAAATGAACCCAAATATTAAGTCACGAACTGCTACTTTAAAAGAGAAAATTTTGTATTCTCCCCTTTATAATTTTTGTTTTCTTTTTAATATTTAATATGATTTTTTGTATTTTAAGTATCTAACATTATTATTGATTTAAATTAATTGCAAGAGAATCTCTTTTCAACAATTTTTTTCATATCCCGTCAAATTTGTTAAATCTATTGAGGAATACTTTTCCATAAGCGATCACAAGTTTCATGGCTGTTGCAACGATATGTAACTCAACGTTTAAGATTTTGATAATATTGACTTTGATAAGGTAAATATTCTATAATAGTAATAATATTCTACAATAACAAAATAAGTACTCTCTTTCAAGGTACAAAATTTTTATTTCAAATTCACGATAAAGTACTAGATTTAGGACTGAATCACGATCTGCTTAATGACTGCTTTATGCAGCCTGTCGAATCATTGCGCCACTTACCGGACATTTTCTGGAAAAAAAATTCATTCTTTAGTTGGCAATATTGTGACAGCAAAATGTGAGTCTAATTTAAAGTAATGTCATATTGATAAGTGCCAAAGTAAATATTTTCCAAAATTATCCTAAATAACCTGTTTGCTTCATTAAAAACCGAACTATTAAGTTTTTTTTTAAATTGTATTTCACGTCTCATTAGTTATTTAAGTTGTATAATTATTTAGCTAATAGTTTTGTACTATTTAGTTTTGATATAAACCAGGATGTCATCAGCTGTGTCCTCCATTACTATCATTTTGACGTGTCAAGAGAGTACGTGAAGCTACAGATATTGTCAATGAACGGCATCCAAATAAACGCATACACCCCTCTACTACCAGTAGAATTTTAAACCATTTTAAACAGACGGGCTCATTCGAAAATAATTATAAGAATGAACGTACAAAAAAATGCATGTTCGAAGAAAATAAGGTTGCAAGTTCTTCAAGCCATTATCGAAAATCTCAGAAGGTCCACACATATATTTCTAATTTAATTGGCGTTAAAAGAACATCTGTTAAACGCATACTAAAATAAGTACCACACTTATAACCCAAAATTTATTTGTGCGTTTCAAGGAAGAGATTACGATTTAAAGTATGATTTTCCCGTATAGGTTCAAGACAAAATATTCCCATTGCAGCAGAGTTGTCACCCAATGGTTAAGTTGGACATTTGGATATAAATGGATAGAGCGAAAGACAGATACACGATGGCCTCCTCGTTCCCCAGACCTTACACCTCTAGATTTCTTTTTATGGGGACACTTAAAACAAAGAGTGTACAAGGATCAGCCTTTCAACAATGTTGAAGAGTTAGAAGAACGCAATGTAGAAATATTCCAGCAAATATATTGCGATCTGCCGTTCATGAATTTTATGTACGGACAATTAGATGCATCGAACGTGAAGGTGGAGATATACAGATGCTTAAATAACTTTGTTCTGTTTGTTTACCTTATTTTTTACCTTTCAATTATTAGGTGTTTGTAATTTTGTATAATAAATTTTGCTTTCATTTGATTTTATACGTTTCATTCATTATTCATGGCATATCCAGATTAATTCTATTGTATTTTGTACTTATACCAGCCTTGTTCCTAGTACCTTATCGTGAATTTGAAATAAAAATTTTGTACTTTGAAACAGAGTTTCTGAGTATTCATATTATTATTGCAAAATATTTACCTTATAAAAATTAGTATTACCAAAATCTTAACGTTGAGTTACATATCGTTGCAACAGGCATGTAATTTGCAAACGCTTATGAAAAAGTATAAAGAAGCTTTTCCAAATAGTATTATAATTTACGTAATACTACCCCGGTACAGCAATAATTCCTCATTTTTATTTGCAAATTTTTCCAGTAATAATAATCGGAGAATTTATTTAAATTTGTAAACAATTGCTGAGCATTCATCAACCACCTACCAGTCAGTATGCGCCAACGAGCAAAAATAAACTTTCTCATTCACAAATACCAATATTCGCTTTATTTGCCTGTGCTGGTAGTCGAGTGGCTTGCACGCTTGGCTATCAGTGCGGAGTCCGGGGTTCAAATCTCGCTCTGGTCAATTACGATAATCGGTTTTTTTCCGGGTCGTAATTGTTGATTAGGAGGGAGATTTGGCTCTGAGGGGGCCTGATAAGCTAATATATAGCTTAGGCGTTACCACCCCTTAAAAAAAAAAAAAAAAAAAAAAAAAAAAAATTTCACATCAAGTGTGAAAACTCAGAAACATTCTAAAATTGGTATTTACGGATGGATGTGCAAGCCTTCCACGTAACTAGCAATTTTGGTTGTTACGTTGATATTCATCATTGACACTGTCGGCATCGAAATCCATCTGTTCGTTGTAGTCTGAAATAGGTTACTGCGTTTTTCAATTACAACAGAAAAAAATAAGTAATCAAATAAAGAGAATTAAACGCATGATTTTTTTTCTATTGCTGACACATGGATTTCTTTTATGTTGTAGCAATAATATATTTAGTTAATAATATAAAATTACAGATAAGCAACCTAGGTTTTAAAATCATGTAATTACAAAGTTCAACTTCCACATTTTGGAATTTGCTACTTCTCTAGTGATTACGCTTAATATAGCTTTTAAATTTACCATAATATTACGGCATCGGACTTGTAACGGTTGAAAGAAAATGCCTGATTTTGAAAAACGCCTGGTATATCAGAAACTAAACAAGTTAGCTTCAATATGTTTGGATCACTAAGCCAAACTAAAAAAAAAGACCTCCTGCTTACTTTTCTTATATCTATTACCGTTTGGTCTGTGCCCTAAAAAAAATATCGAAATTTGTGCAGCTGTACGTATCTACTGATAGAACACGAATACTTTTTACAATACTTTACAATGGCTAATTAATGCTAATATAATAATGAGAAAGAAATGATTGAATTGATAGAGTGCACGAGACGCTTAAAACAAATATCCTTGAGTTTGCCCCGTCAAGTGAGGTTTCTCCTGATGATTAGGCTGAGCACAAAATCTGTACTTCACAAACGTAAGGCACATCCTTTTCTCTTTTTAAACATTGATGTGAAACATGTTTAGGAAAGAATAACTTCTTTCATCGAGATGTTGCAGGATTAAAGCAAATCCGTTATGAAATGCAAAAAAAAAATAACGTGTGTATCTAAATCTTTAAGAAAAACAAAAGATTCAACTTTAGTGCCAAAGCTTCTTTAACCTGATGAGTGTTAACGCACAGAGTGTCAGACTCCTTCCGCGGAAGACTACTAGCTAGAAACAACTCCCGTCTCCCAAACACCAGTCCGGAACCGTTTAGCACATTACTTCGGGCTGGGTCTATTTATATTTGGCTGTATAGGCAAACATACAACTTTAGAGTTCAATAGGGAACCGGATTAACACATTAAGGAATATATAAATAAATAGATAAATAAATAAATAAATAAATAAATAAATATTTAATACTCCACTCTTAGGTTGCGATCTAAGTCGGCTTTCTTTGTACACAGGACGTGGTGCACGTACCGGATGACGTCTGTCCAGCAGTCCTCGCTGTCCATCATTTTTTGGATAATCGAGTCTGGCGAGAGTGTGCAAATCGCAGCCTCAGTTCTCTACGCTCGGCCCATCTGTGACATACAAAGAACGTATGATGAGCATCATCCAATTCATCGGGGCAATATAGACATACTCCAAAGTCTGTCTTACTGATAAGGTATAGATAGGACCTGAAATAGCCATGCCCGGTTGAAAACTGGGTGAGATAGACTTCTACTTCCCCATGGGCTCGCATGATCCAAGGAGGCAGGTACGGGATCAGTCTGCGTGTCCAGCGCCCTCTCGCGTCACTCTCCCACAGTCGTTGCCATGCAATCATGGTGGTGCCCCATCTCATATGAAAGTAGATTCTGCCCCAGTATCAAACCTCTTTGTGTAGACACGCTTTCTTTTCTGCGCGAGCTGCGCCACCGGAATAATTCTCGCTATCACAAGCACCGCAGGCTCCAACACAGTGCGGTAGGCACTGGCCACTCGCAGCGCCGCCTTTCTCTGAACTTGGGCTAGTCCCTTGCAGCATAGCTCTTTTCTAAGAGCATCTGCCCACACTTCCGCCCCATACAATATGACGGACTGCACTGCCGCCATCAGCAGCTTCCGTTGGCCATCAGTCTGCCCAGGTCTGCAATCATCTTCGCTGCCTTGACCGCAGTGCGAAAAATTTGAGCCCAAATCATTATTTTTGTATACGAGGTATTTTACCGCAGGGCGCGTCGTGATCTCAACGTCTCCTACCCGTAATGGTTGTAACGGTATCCACTTGTTATTTTCAATTACTAGAATGAAAGACGAATTATTATGTGCTCATCGTTTTTAGCAGTTCACTTATCAACTTTGTTTTAATAACCTAGTTTTGGCAACAATTATTATCAATTACTTCAGCTCAAAGTTTTCAGTTGGTAGTAGTGAATTTTTTAAATTTTAAAAACAAAAAAAGATCTAAGTTCTTGGCCGTTTCGCGTTGACTGATTCTCCTGGGGCATTTGGTCACACATCATAGCACGGTGTACAGGTGCTGTATTATTAATGGGCTTATAACATCTGGGTAAGTATTTTATCTGTATTTAATATGATGAATCGATTAATTTTTACCTTTCATTGGCGCCTCAATCTGTGATTGATTTAATTTTGATTTAGCTTTTTTAGTTCTCTGAGAGTGGCTAAAAAGAAGAAAAAAAAAACTTTTCTAGATTTCATTTTTATGAGCATCTGGTAAGATGTTTTTCTGACTTTCAGGCCATCTAGTTATGGGTATAGCATTTTGGCAAATTCATTATCATTAAGGGAGACAAAGCCTTATTAAATTTCTCTGTTTCTATGATACAACTTTAAAGCAACGATATTTGATAAATCCAGTCAAAGGCCAGAAACCTGTGCCGACTTGCTGTTTAGTAATGGATGCAAAATCTTGGGCATATTTATTATCAATAATGGGAAGAAAGCCTTATTAAATTTCTCTATATTTGTTTCTACAATACAACTTTAAAGCAACAATATTTGATAAATCCAGTCGAAGACGAGACACCTGTGCCGATCGGTGCAATACTGCCGATATGAACTTTCCATACTTATTTGCTCCATATATATAGGGGTAGCCACAGCCCACTACAAATCAATAACTATTAACAACGGGGCATTCTATTATAAGCGATTTTACCTGAATTTCATCGTCGACACCATTTAAAATCAACTTCCATCTCACCGATTTGGAACACTTGAACGCTGGGGCAGTGTTTGTAAGTCACGAAGGTTCTACAACAAGAATTAAACATCTTCAAGGTATTTGTAGAAATAGATAAAACATCTAATTGTATTAGTTTGTAATATACTGAATTTTTTTATGCAAACACCTAACAGCTGTTATGTGGTAAAAGAACTAATTAATGTTATACTTACGTAATCTTCAAGTCCTTTTCAACTTACGCTTTAATTATTTTTTTATTAACCATTAGTTTTTGATCATTTTGTAATCATTCAACACGAATTTATTAGCATATTGTTTGACTGTTGTCATAAACAATCATATGCTTTTAGATTTTATGCAACCACGTCCATACTATTCAACATTCACACTGTTTCAACTTTCACACTGTTATAGATACAAACCTGCCTGGTACTTGTAGAATTTACTGTTTAAAATTCGACTTTATCACATTTAAATCAATTAAAAATTTTAATTAACGGAAATAAATGCCTAGTTGTTAGTTTGTGTTATGAAACTATACAATATTTCGTGATATAGGTGCATATCTCTTATTGCTATTGTTGTTTGTTTGTCAATATTGTTTGTATTCCATTTAAACGTTATTTACATATCCTTATCACGTTTATTTGCAATTTATTGAAACACCATTTACACATTATTTATCACTGTTACTATTATTATTATTATTAAATATTAACAGTAGTTATCTGTTGTGTTTGACTGTTGTTGACATCCTGACCTCCCTACCGTCTGGTCACCGGTTGGCGCCCATTTTATATTTTTATTACGAACTCACACCCAGCCTCCGATTTAGGCAGCGCCAAGGCTTGAACTAATTCATTGTGAGGTCGGTTTCCTCACAGGAAGAGGCAACTGTCGCAAGAGCGTCACATGGTATTATTGTGTTGATTCGCTTTTTGGAGAGGACAACGACCTCGGTTTTATGTAGAGCAAAGGTCAGACTAAGTCTCTCCATTCATTGGTCCACTCTACTCATAGCCTGGTTTAGCTTCAACTGGGCTAGCTGGACATCGCGCACGGTAATGAGCAGTGCAATGTAGTCGGCATAGCCAACCAGTCTCGCTTCTTCAGGCATCTCCGTTTTCAGCAGCCCATCATTCAGGATATCCCAGAGATCTGGTCATAAGATAGATCCCTGAGCAACCCCGGACGTCACCGTATAATTACGATGACCCTGCGTCGTCTGGGTATACAATACAGCGCTCCCCCAGGTAGCTGTCGAATACGATCTCTCCACAGGCAGCAGTCGCACTGCAATTTCCCATCATTCTTTGACTATTGCTCATTCTTTTGACTTTTTAAATTCTTGTATCCTGGATAATGAGGGTAATTTCCAAAAACGACTTTTGTCT
This sequence comes from Protaetia brevitarsis, assembly GCA_004143645.1. Classification (NCBI taxonomy): domain Eukaryota; kingdom Metazoa; phylum Arthropoda; class Insecta; order Coleoptera; family Scarabaeidae; genus Protaetia; species Protaetia brevitarsis. The sequence continues at coordinate 920,045 of RXPK01000212.1, forward strand.
AAGGTTATTCATTTTAAAAGAACTATGAACTGTAATTTTAAAACAGATATAAACAGTTTTAGTAATTCCTACGATATCATTTTGACTAATAATAACGAGAATTAGAGTAGTTGTGTGCTATAGTAAGATTTGTCTTCTATTTTGTTAGTTCTTAAATTAGTCTTTTATATATAATCAAATCCCCTTCTACCGAAATGGTGTAGGGTGTTAATTAAATTAGCGGTATACATATTACTTATAACTTAAATACCTATTCCCTATTCCATAAAATCTAAAACTAAAATTCACTCTGATGTACAAATTTCCACCACATTCTCTTGTCTTTCGCTTTTTTTCCTGCTTCACTCCATGTCTCCCCCTTACTCTGCAGACTCTTGCTCATCACTCCATCCCACTGTTCTTGTGGCCGTCCTCTACTCCGTCTGCCTATTGATTTTGCTTCCCATACTTGTTTCACATCTCTCTCCGTGTTTAACCTGCATAAATGTCCCCACCAGGCTAACTGTCTCATTTCTATAAATTCCATCAAAGGTTTCATGTTTAGCTCCTCTCTTATTTGAGTACTCTTTACGTGATCTCTGAGTGTGACACCTTTGACTTTCTTTAAGTATTTCATTTCCATGGCTTCCAATTTCGATTTCATTCGTTTTGTTAATGTCCACGTCTCACACCCATACGTTAAGGTCGGTCTATAAATAGTTTTATATATAGTAATTTTTGTTTTTGCTGATATTTCTTTTTTACCGATAAATGCATTACTCATTGCATAATATAATTTATTGCTTTTCTCAATTCTTTGTGTCATATCCGTTTCCTGTCTTCCTGTTTCATCGATGATGACTCCTGAATAACTGAATTGTTGTACTTGCTCTAGTCTTCTCTCGTTTAGTTGTATGTTGGTGTTTTGTTGTTCCTTTGCTATTACCATTACTTTGGTTTTCTCAACGTTTATTTTCATTCTGCATTTTGAAAGCACTTCATTCCATGTTGTTAAACTTTTCTGCAAATGTTGTTCCGTTCCCGCCATAATTACAACGTCGTCAGCAAACGCACACTCAGAAATAAGAACAGGTTGCATATTTTTATAGCCTACCTGCAGTTTGTGAACATCATTTTGGCATTTTCTAATAATATCGTCCATAAATACTGTAAACAGCACTGGGCTCATTATTCCTCCCTGTCTCAGTCCATCTCTCGTAATAAATTCCTCCGACTTGCAGTTATTACTGATAATATAGTTTCTTGTGTTTTTATAGAGGCTATTAATACTTCTTATTAATTTCTGGTTCACACCCCTATGTTTCAATCTTTCCCATACCATATCTCGTGGGACTCTGTCAAACGCCTTTTCTAGATCTATAAAGGCTAAGTAGGCTTTTCTATTGTAATTCACGGTCTTTTCTATAATCTGCTTGATTGTAAAAATATGGTTCTGAACACTTCTTTCTTGCCGGAATCCGCTCTGAGGTTCTGCTATTGTCGCTTCAATTATTGGTCTTAACTTATTTTCCAGTATTTGTTCATATAATTTTAACGGTGTACTAAGAAGGGTTACTCCTCTATAATTATTACATACTTTCTTATTCCCATTTTTATATATTGGTACTATCTGCCCTATTTCCTAATCTGTTGGTATTTGTTCTTCATTCCATATTTTATTATACAATTTTAGTAATAGTGTTTTCTCTCTGTTTCCCAATTTCTTCATAATTTCTGCTGTTACTTGGTCGTGTCCCGGAGATTTTCCATTTTTTATTTTCTTTAGTGCGATATTCAATTCATCTTCTGTTATATCCTCATTGATTATGTCTCTATTTTCTTTCGGTTTTTCTTTTTTCGGTATCCTTTTTTCCATTCCCATTTCATTGTGTTCGTTTAGTAGTTCTTGAAAATGTTCCTTCCATCTACTTACTACATCTTTTGCCTTCGTTAATATTATTCCTTCTTTGTTTTTTATTGTATTTATTTTTAGAGGCTCACTTTTCCTTAAAGTCTTCAACATTCTATAAAACAGTTTCTGGTTTTCCTTACTATTACCTTCGATTTTTTCACCAAATTCGCGCCAAGATCTATTCTTTGCTTCTAACACCATTTTCTTTACTTTTCCTCAGATTTCCTTATATTTTGCGTACATAGTGTCTTTCTTAGTTCCTAGATAATCTCTCCATAGTTTTTTCTTCAATTTTATTTGGGTTTTTATTTCATCAGTCATAGTCTTTTATATATAAAATTAAATTCTTACGTACTTCATCCTTTCATTGCTAATAATATTTTGTACACCACTATATTTTCCGTATCTTCACTTCATGTCGTTATTTTTATCCTTAAAGAAAAATTTTAAATAGGAAAAAAAATGTTTTCAGCGGCTCCGCACTGCGTTTGATCACTCATTCCCTTTCTCCAGTTAGGGGTTAATTTATTAATATTGGGTTCGTTATATTTATTTCATTTTCATTGTAGTGATGATTAGTATTTCTTATAAAAGAATTTTTCATTTTTATGATTTTAATTTTAACGATTTTGGACTTTTTTTAATTTATTCAACAAGTAGTCGCTATTATTAATTATTTTTGGTTTTCACATTGTCTCTTAGCAATTTAAATTTAATAATTGTATTCTGAGAAAGGCGGATGTATTGGTTGAAACGTAACTGATTGATTTTTTTAATTATATTATTTATAACAATAAACCATCTGCTCAAGATTGCCGGTTTTTTCTTTGTAAATTAAATTTTGATTATTTTAAGGTGACAAATCTGTAAAACCACAAAGCGATTTTATATATCTCTCCAATGGAATATGATAGCTTCCATCATAATTAATTGTACGTTTCTACGAAGAAGCTATGAATGAATAAAAGTTAAAGGTGTTCAAACTTCACAAACCTTTCAAATTTATTAAGATAGGTCACGTTTAATTCACATTAAAGCATGAAAGTAATATCCCTATTTGCGACACCAATGTTAATACCTATTTGTACCAAATTAATTAATTTCAAAGTATCAATTGCACTCATCCAAAGCCGCATTTAAACTGGCTCTAGCCCGCGATATCTCATTACGAATTTAAATAATCCAATTTTCCACAGTAAGCGCCGTCATCAATTGATTGACCCAAATCGAACCTCTAAAATCCCATTGTTTTAAACTCGTCGATTCAGATTTTTGCATCGGACAGAATTTACATGAATAAATATGAATGAATATCATCACAGAATCCCAGGATGCGTACGCTTTAGGACGCCTGTCTGCTGTTCTACGGGCCTGTCACAAGCCACCGACAGCAAATATTCTAGCACATGAACGGCAGGCGGAAATCGATGCCGCATGAACAAAACATTTTTTATCTCCGGTTGTCTTATAATACCCATAGGTTTTCCGTCTTTATCGTCGTCTCTCGCCTTCGATTTTTTTCCGCTTTGATTTGGAGAAGCTGTTCTTGATTAAAGGAAATATGGAATATATTGCATGCTTTGTATCGGCGGTATTTGATCGTGACCAAGTGCAAATTGCTTTTCGGATGGAGTTGCTAAAAGAACTTAAATTTAAATGTAGGGTGGTGTTCCGATGTGCTTCAGTTAAGAAATTTTAAAGCGAAAGTAAGTAATTAAATAACGTTCAAAGTTAAAGAAATTGTATATTAATTTTCTCTTTTTCCCTTACAACTAGAATTAAATTTACTAAAGAATAAGTTTGGCTGTTAGCCATCTCCTGCTAGAATCTACAAATTTAACGGTACGATTTATATATAGGTTGTCCAGCCTAAGATGCAACGGGCCCTAGCCGATTTATTATTGTCTTTCAAATCTTTCAAATAAATGTTACCTCGAATCATATTCTACACATGTTAAATTAGTTTCAGTAATGGCGGACTTCCGGTTGCACCGGAAGTAAATACTAACTTTATTATTTTAAATGGAACATCTTGTATATTATTGCACTTTTGGATTCCTTGTTAAATTTAAATAACAATAGGTTAGGCATATATTGGGGCTTTTTTTGAAAAAAATGACATTTGCAGTGTCTTCGGTATTTGGAAATACCTCAGGATATACGAAAGTTAGAAAGATGCGGTTTTCAGTTTTCGCTTAACCATGAAACAGCACACGTCTTTTATTTTAAAATTGTTACGTTTAAATTACAGCGTTAGTAAATAGGGATCTGTAATTTTCGAACTCTTAAATTCATCTTTCGATTTTATAGGAGTATCATTCTGTCTATCTCTAACGGTTGTGGAGATATTCGCAATATTTTAGTTTCTCACGGTAGATACGTATTGCGAAGCGCCGCGCCGGAATCCAGGAACCTTGGTTTCTGGAATCCAGAATCCTTGGCCTGGACAATGTCAAAGGGGCCGTCTTCTCCGGCACCGAAGACAAACCTAGGACATATATTTATGTCCCAAAGAATATAAAGGCCTCCCCAACCGAACTACTTGGCAGGATATAACCACCGTACATCTAACCTGTGATATACAAAGGGGCCAAACATCGTAGTGATCGCTCGTTAATCTGGCCGTGGACAAACAGTTCTTCTGGTCTTCCACATGAGCTGGTAGAACACTGCTGATAGAATAACAAACATTTAGTTGTCGGGTGTGATTCAATGCTCATCATGTAGCAAGGGCAGACGTGATCACGATGTAGAGGTAGGACTCCTGAGTGAGTTATCCCTCTACTAACTTGATATACTTAAAGGAATCCGAACCTACTTTCGTCACCTCACGATGCCAAACACTAATTGACATTACCTTGGCTCGGTGGGAATCTAGGTCACATACTAATTGGCGGTGTCTGAAGAGCATCAGTCAGATCACAGATGGATCTGTTTCCAGATCGACACACATGTTCAAAAAGACTGAATACCGAAATCCAAGCTGACGACAGGCAGATCTATAGACCGACTGTCCGTTAAACTTCAAGGACTGAGCCCTGGAATGGCCTGGAATACGGTGCCTCGGTCAGCTACTGCTGGGTAGGGCATCGGTTATAGAGCCTTTGATGCGCATGTCCACTTAGGGTCACATCGGAAAGAAGTAAGACTCCATGGTGAGTCGAGATCTTTCTAAATGAGAACCAAACTTAGAAAGCTCTTCAATAAGCTAAATCACCAGATCTGTGGAGGACTGGGAAGCTTACAAATTACTTTAAAGCAATATAAGAAGGAAATCCGTTGTGGTCAGAGGCGAGCTTGGAAAAACTTCTGTGACTCTGTCGATCGAACACTACGGCTGCTCGCTTAAAGAAAGTCTTAAAACAAAGACCCAATCATCAACTGGGACTCTTAAAACGAGAGGATGGCACTTTTTCGTCGACCCCCTAAACAGCCGACAATACTATAGCCACTCACTCCCGAGGAAGACAGCGTGGACTTCACGATACCCTGCAGTGGCATGAACCTCATAGCTCGCTCCACTGAGGAGGATTGGCGGTGGCGGAAAGGGTGGTAAAGAACCCGGATTCTCTGCGCAATTAAAAGTTTCCACCATTCAAGTCAACCGGCCTGACGGAGTGTTTCCGCCCTACTCAAATGGGGCGGAATTCTCTGCTCAGCCCATTGGGACACTTTCAGGGGGTGCATTGCTTGAGGTACGTACTGAGGAGGAGGGAAATAAAAGTGGTTTTCATACCAAACAGGGCGTTCGACGATACCTTCGCTAAATCATACCGGCCCAATAAGTTTGATGCAGTTTTCTGCTGAAGACTTTGAACGACTGTGCGACCGTTATATAAGAGAGGGCCCTCACCTTGTATCCACTTCACACAAACCAACACGCGTACATGCGCCGGGAGGTCCACACGAAATCGCCCTCCACTCTGTGGGCGACTTGGGACTCTCCCGAAAATTACCTTGGGGCTGTAACTGCCATAAGATTATGGCCAGCTAACTTATTGGTGCCCTCTGGTGGCCAAGGTGAACGCGTGGTAGCCAGGAATGACCTGATGCATGTGCAGCGCAATAGGCAATGTCCTTAGCATTACAGGGGCAATTGCGCACTACGCCGACGCGGCAATGGAAGCCCTCCTGTGGTGTCCCTGCCCTGATCTGTTCGTGGAAGGAGACTGCTTTTAGAGCGGCTATAAGGTTGCGGTCCCGGGGGTCTCTGATCGGGGAGTGAGGGGGGTCCGCGCCACGTGCGCATCATCCATGGAGCGTACGCTATAAAGCGCCTCTTTCTTGTGCCGCGAAGGACTGTGTGCCTCCGTGTTTGCTTTCGGCAGACACTACCGCGTTTATTGTCGACCCCTGCGTCGAATCACTGCCTTTCGATTGCTGTCTATACAGACGGATAAAGACAAAAACAGGGACAGGGTGCGGGAGTTTTCTCCCTAGACCTCAAGCTCAACTTAGAGTTGGCACTAGGTAGGGTCGCTACGGTTTTCCAAGCGGAAGTTTTGGCGATTCCTGCATGGTGCCGAAGAAATTTTAGCAAGGGGCATCAAGGGGACGACGCATTTGTCCTTTACAGTGATAGTCAAGCTGCCCTTAAAGCCCTTATAGTTGTATAAGATCGCTTCGGGCCTAGTACTTCAGTGTCATAGTGCCTTGGAAGCGATCGCCATTGATAATGACTTGGTACTCAGATGGGTTAAAGGTCATAAAGGTAATCTGGGAAACGAGGCTGCCGATAGGTTGGCGAGACGGGGTTCGTGTTCTCCTTACGTGGGACCGGAGCCTGTTCTTCCCATTTCTTCGGCTACACTCAATACCCTAATAAACCAGTGGACCACTACTCTACACGAAGAGAGATGGGCATCCATAACCACCTGCTGTCAGGCGCGCAAAGCCATACCCAGGCTGTCGCCTAGGACAGCGAGATACTGTCTGCAGCTCTCTCTCAGTAAACTACGTCAAGTTGTAGGGCTATTGACTGGCCACTACAAACTTAATAAACACATGCACCGCATGGGACTGACTAGCAGCCCACTCTGCCGTGCATGTTACCTAGAGGACGAGACACCGGAGCACATCTTATGTGACTGTCCGGCGCTTGCCCAACTTAGAGGTTCCATCCTGGGGGAGTTCTGGCCCAGTATGGCCAGCTTTGGTGGCGCCTCGCATGCTGCGCTGCTCGAGTTCATCCTGCGTTTGGATTGGCTCGAGTAGGTTGCGGGTGAGTGACGCCGCCTAGGGAAGGTAGCACAATGGGCCCGGTTAGAGTGGCCTAAGTGCGCGTGGTTAGCCACCCTTCCCAACCAACAATCCAGAATCCAGAATACAGCGCCGCGCCGCCACCGGTCACCTTCCCCTCGCATTTCAACAGGCTTGGGGCTGGAAGCAATAATACTGGCACGCTTGGAAAGTGACCAACAGAACACAATAGGACCACTAGAAACAAACAAAACTTGAAATTAAAAAAAAGAAGAATTTACTAAAGTGCGTTCTGAAACATTGGGGATGAACATAGCAAAGATAAAACAAAACACAACATTATTGGAATATCAATAACTCAGCACATTTTTCAACCTACATTACTCTATTCAATGTATGGCGTACGTACACATCGAGCGTCTTGCTCCTAACAGGCTGCACTTTAAACGCTAGTGTTGTCATTGTACAGAGAATTTGTACAACGCTATTATATTAAATGTTCAAAATGCTGTCCATTTTGGGCACTACAAAATCAAAATCGCTTTTGCAGACACTTCTGAACATCTCTGAGCATTTCTGGTGTGGCTTCTTGAAACGCTCTTAAAATACAATGGCGCATATCATCGGGGGTTGTTGGTGGCGTCTCGGAGGCCAACCGACAGGTCCTCCACGTCCAATCCAGCGGTCCGGAAAAGGCACATCCAAAAACTGACGAACTTCGGCAGTATTGTGAGGTCGAGCACCATCGTGTTGAAACCACATCAGCTGACGAGTAGTAATGGAATATTTTCTAACAGAACGCTTACATTATTCTGAAGAAATCCATATAAACCCGTTAGGCGTTGGCTATGAAAGAACGGACTTATGATATGCTATCCAACGATACCTGCCCACATGTTGGCTGACCATCTGTATTGACTATGTGCTGCAATAAATCGATGGGGTTTTGTGTGTCATAATAATGACAACTGTGACGATTCACAAATCCATTTTTGGTGTGAAGGTAGCTTCGCTTGAAAACATCACTTTCTCGAAAAAGTTCGCATCATGATCAATTTTTTCAATGCCCACTGACAAAATAACAGTCTGCTTTCGAAGTCACCTGCAGTAATTTCCTGATGCAACTGATCCGATACGGATGATACTTATGTATTCTTAAAGTGTTGTGTACCGAAGATTTACTAAATTATTCATTCTACTTATTTCGCGCACACTGGATTCTGCATTTTCTTGTACTACTACAATATTTGCAACTGATTTTCATCCGTAACAACGGAGTTATTTGCGGTTCCGTTTTGTACGTGCTACGGATCCAGTACTTACAAATCTACCCAGTAGCGACCGAAATGCCCTCCTATCTGGATGCCTTCTACATGGGTAATACTGTGCGTAAACTCTTGACGTTAACAAAGCGTTTCTATTACATTCACCGAGAACGAAAACCATATCTACTAATTCTTCTCGAGTAAGCGACATCTTTAATTGTTATGTTACCAAAACGTATTCTGAACGTCAGTTCTGACACTTGGAACACTAATAACGGTTAGATACCTAGTTTGTTTTTCAAGCCTACTTTGACTTTAAAGATGTCGCTTTAAAGTCAAAGTCAAATCTCAAGTATCTTTTAGACAATTTTGTTTGTTTCAAATGGTCCTATTGTGTTCTGTTGACCACTTTCTAAGCATGCCAGTATTAAACACTTTTAAATCTCGCATTTATTTGCTCCTCCATAAACTTTTAATGGAAGCTCGTCGTGACACACACTGTATAACTCATGAACGCCCTCCCAGCAGTGTGTTTGAAATAGGAGAAACTCCATCTATCCGATAATTTCTGTAATACATATAAGTATTTAAAGTATTCAACGCTATACTATATAGGGAAAAAAAAATGTTATAATAATATTTAGATCGGAGCATTTGCTTAGAAACGTGAGAACTAAATTTGAAAAAACGCTATTTCATTGTCCTAATTGCATTAAACTAATTGCAATTTCGGTTAGCCCATTTCTTTTTAAATAATATCAAGAAACACTTTCTTAATAACATTTCTTAATATCATTTTGTTAATTGAACAGTATTTATTACTTTTAAACTAATAAAACTACTAAAATAGAACTAATAGAACAATATCTTCCTTCACTACGTTTTTCTTGTTGAATTCACAATAACTATGGCTCACTCAGCAATATTTTGTGCAACGTGTTATGTTTTAAAAATAAAATGTGACATTTATTTCTATTTTTTACTTCAATATAAATATGTAATTAAATTAACAAATAGTATGCTTGTTTCACATAAACCCTTTCATCTTTCCATATTATTTCATGAACCAATAATTTAGGAACCAAAATCAAATACATATTAGTAAATATATTTGGTTGAAAATAACAAAATTTATTATTGCTATTTGCCTCAATTCAGTAATTAATTTAAGCTTTTTAGTGGACGATTACATTTATAATATCACTGCGGTAACCTTCGGACACAAACCGAAAAACATTTCTCTAGCATGCATGTTATTATGGATTATTCTTTAGAGATGTACCTATTTAACCATAAAAAATACCTTTAACTATCAAAATATTACTTTCCTATATATTTTCGCTATTCACAGCTAATTTAAGATAGAAAGTAAGAAGATAAATTCTAAATTACTTGCAAAATGCAAGGATATCTTATACAGGCTCCAAACAAAGTAACCTTAAACCTTATTGAAAGGTAAAGCGAGAAATATCATACATCTCCCTTTCAACACTTTTGCATTATTCGGAGTGTATCACCTTTGTGTGGGAGAAAAGGTTCGGAACGTCAATTTTCCCCCTCATCAATATTAAGTTGTTCTTTTCGTAATCCGGATAGAAAAAAAAAAACGGAAAGGAAAAAACAGTCGACAAGGAAATTCTCTAGCTAGCACATTAAAGAGTAGTAGAATTGTGAAGCACGTTAAGGGCTTAGGAAGAGAGGGTAAGAGCGTAGACGACGAAGATGAACAAAAAAAAACTTCTCAAAGTGTCAGTGACGACAGATTAACCGTGCTAAATAAGTCCCTGATGTTACAATTGGAAGTGAAAGCGTATGGTGTACCTTCATTTAATGTAAGTGGCAGCAAGATAAAGATAAAAGTTATTCGCACCGAATAGAGTAAAATAACAAGTAATGAATATTTTTATTATTAGGGGGGAAAAAAATACCCAAATGCCTAAAACGGCCTTTATCTTTAGGACGTATTGATAACCACTGGATTTACTATTTCGATGTTTGTAAAATTTTAAACAATTTATGCTGTATTTTGTATAGTATAAGTTGAAAAGTATGGAACACTTATTTGTTGAAAATCAGTTACTTAGGATGCAAAAATGCAAATTACACAGCTTTAAGCGAGCCATCTCTGAAAAATAAAATCTAGACTTTTATTTGATCTGTGAAACCATTTAATTCGCCATATTACATAACGAGAATATTAATTCAACCACTTCAAACAGCTGATTATAAGTACATTTTGTTCTAAATAATTGCATATCATATATTGGTTACAAGCAGTGACTTAGGCCGATAACGATATAAGTTAGTTGGTTACAAGTAGTTATGCGGGGAGCAGGGTACAGAGGAAATGACGCAAAAGTTGTGAAAAACATTATCACATTTTATCCAACCGAAAATGTTTATTTGAATGATACAAATATGATGATAAAAATGTGTAAACTAAATTCTTTTTACAAACAGGTATAAGAAGAAGTTTTCTCAGAACAAACTTTCTTCGACCGACCATTATTCCTTCAAATATAATAAAATAGATATATTATATCAATAAGCATTTAAAACGGGGAGATTCGGAAAAACAATATCTTAATATATTCACTTTTCTAAAAGGAATGTAACACCGAAAAATATGTTAACAATAAAAAGATTCCATGCACAAGAAATATTTTACCTGTAATTCTATCAATTAAATAAAATATAATCTGCATCTTATTTTTTGCAATATATAGGTAATGAAAAAGACTGATGTTGCAGAAATTCAAAATATTAATTAATTAAGTTGGTGACTTCTACTACTAAAAATGAATGCAATTGCAGTTGGTAAAAGGAGTAAAAAAAGAATTAAAAGTTATACGTATAACATGACTTTGTTGTTTGATCTCATTTTAAATGATGAGCAGTACCACGTTATCGACTGTTTGCGCATCTAGATAAAGCAAATGGTCAAAATTTAAACTTAGGCAATTACTGGCACAAAATGTTCCAATCTTAATTTTTTTAAAACCTATAATAAAATTGACCACCCCAATGCATGAGATTTAGAAGTAAGAATCAAAAGATGTCCAAAAGATGAGGTAATTAGACGCAAAAAATAATAATAATAAAGATAACATTAGGTAGAATACATAGGACAACATTTTTGTTCTACGCATCTAAGCCTCAATTAATTTGTAATATGCAGTTTATAGGAAAATCTATCCTTAGTATTCAGTTTGAGTTGATGAATTTAATTTATTCTTCATAAGTTTAAGTTTCATTTAAATGATTTTTCTATAATTTATTAATTTTCTGTAATTTATATAACTAGAGATCACTTTCGTCCCACGGGGTGACACCGTTTTCCTTATAGGTAGAGATCACTGCTGTCCTTCAAAGTAATATAGCCTAGTTTCCGCTTTCCATGTGGCTGTAGATTATAGTCGTCCGCTGTGTGACACGACATAGTCTTCTTTTGTTCGTTCAATTTGATGTTGCTGTCGTCCTTCGGGTTGACACAGCCTAGCTTCTCCCAACTTCCGTTTTATATTTAACATGCAGTATACAGGGGTATCTGCTTTAAATATTATAATTACCGCCCTTGATTCATATATTTCTAATTCCGTGAATTACCTTGGACTATTATTTTTAATTTCAGGTGTTAAACCTCTAGCGTCGTACACGCTATGCTATTGTATTTAATATTTTGCTCGTTGAATACAGAAATCGTTTTACCACTGCATAGATATCATTGTTGTATTATTGTATATACAGCATTTAGTAGCAATGCTTGTGATAACCAACAAACCATCTATGATATAAATAGCATAAAAAAACTTCATTTTTTCTAGCCTCTACTCATTCTCTTTGGACAGAGTACTTACCAAAGACCTGAACGAGTGAGTACGGCATGCGTACTCACTCGTGCGAGTATAAGTATGTTTACGCATTTGACGAGTATAACGATGTGTCTAGTAATACGCATAATCGTGTATATGAGGTATGAGTAATAATCGGCATTCTGGCATTGTTTGATTACTACTCGCAGCATCGTCAGGAGCACTCAAGGTCCGTATACATAAGGTTACCTCGTAAGTTGTAGGTGAGGCCCAGGGAAAGAAGAGGGTGGATACACGATGACGCTGTGATGACACTCTTGGCGATCATTCTCGTGTTTGTTTACATTAAAAGGTTAGTATTGGGGTATTCTGTTACAATAAAAAGAACTTGAAAGTATATAGCAAGACACATTCTTGTTGATAAAACATTAATTGAAAAATTTCCTAAATTAAGATTTTTTTAAAAAAAAATTAATATTTAAACTTAAAACAAAAACAAATCACTGAAAAGAGAGAAGTTAAATCTGACGGACGCAATTTTGTCAAGAAAAAAGAAAAAAAAACATTATAAATCTGTATTTCTAAGTTTTAGTTTTCTTAGTTTTTAAATTAATGTTATTTTGTTAACTTAATTTACTTATGCTTATGATATATAATAATAAGAAAATGCTTTTTTATTAAGAAGAATAAATATTTAGTTGGATAATATATAATCGTTATCTTTTTACCATTTTACTTTACTTTTTGTTAGTTTCTAATTTAATGTCATGCTGCATGTGTGTAGTTCTAAGTTTTGTGTTGTATTTATATAATATTTTTACTTGATTTACTTATGTTTACTATTACATAATAGTAGAAATTCGTTTTTTATTATAAAAAATAAATATTTAGTTTGGGAGTACAAATCGCCATTTATTTTTACATATATGCACCACTTTATTTATTAAAAACTGATCTCTTGATTGGCTGAAAAGTTACGAGGTAACCTTGTATATACGGACCTAGAAGAGCACTTGATTTTTTCCTTTTTTCTCTCAAGTTCTGCGATTGGAGCAGTTTACAGTGTCATTGTTATTCGTTAACTGGTAGAAAGCAAAAAACTAACCGTTTGTGTAGATAGATCTAGTATGAGTTAATCTTGACAGAAACCATATCATATAAATAAACAGGAACACGAAATTTGGAAAACTTTTATTAGAAGTATATATATTACTATAATAAGTGATAACCAACAAATAGTACCATATATGCACAATTATTGTACCCTATGCTTACGAGTAAGAATCGTACGATTCCTGCGATGCGACGATGCCGATTCCTACGATGCCGGTCTTACTGATTACCTACTCGCATCGTCGGGAAAGGTAATCGCGGGTTATTAGTCGATTACATTTTTACTTACTCGTGCAAGTCTCTGGTACCTACGAAGTTCAAATTTCTATTTTATGTTTTAATTTAACATTTAAGACGATCTACTGATTTATTCGGAGAACGCCACTAAATTGACATTATTTTCTTGCATTAACGTTTCAACTTAATATACATATAACATTTTTTTTTATCAAACCATTAAAAATGATTAACATGTCTGCTTATTTACAATTAATTGACGATAAAAAAAACAATTTTGAGTGCCAAATACATCTTTGTGTAAGAAAAGTATTTCCTTTAAGTAAAAATAAAAGTAAGATAGATAAAGAACGACGACAATAAGAACATAACGAAAAAAAATCGCGTTGAAATAAACGGGCGGGCTGCGAAAACCTCCTTCGGTATTTAGGGATTTGTGTAGATAAACATGCGAATTGGGCGAACCGAATAGGTTGTAGCGAGCCGAAGGGATAAGGAGTATCCAGGGTTGCCCGGTATCGGGAACTGCATTTCGACGATAACGCTCTGAGTCGTCCGCACGTAAGCACATAAAGAAAAAAGAAAACAAAATAAACTGTCAAAAGCTTTCTCCAAGTTTCCTTGTTTACCTATTTCGGCCGGGGAAAGTTATGGACCGGCTTATTTTCGTCGTATAATGCGAAACGAGTTCGTAAATATGGAACTGGCGAGTTCGACTCCGGGCTATTTGCATTTGGGGAAGTTCCTTTTTTGATACAGTTAGTTACGGCTTTCCCGAGTTTGAATTTTTATTCACTAGTTAGCAAAATACTGAATGCTGAAAAGCCGTTAACTTGCAAATGCATCATATTCGCAAAAAGATTGCTGCAGTGTAGTACACTGTAAAAAAAATTCTAGTAAAATTACATGTAAAATCGTTGGTAACAAAGTTGCCTACAATTTTACAGGTAAATTTGCTTCATAAGATGAAATTTCTACCATCTAGTAAATTTCACATGCTGATGTATTTTTCAAAGATTGTACTGTAAAATTCGTATGTAATATTTATATGAACTGTATATTTTTAGCGAACACTGAAGTAATTTTCAGATATATTTTTATAAAGAAAGCAAGTAAAAATACTAAAGAATGGAATATCGCATGTATAAATATACATTATACGGTAAATTGTTTTACAAGTATAATTTAATATTTTTACACATGCAAAAGAATTTACATGTAATTTCTTTTACAGGTATAATTTAATATTATAGCCTATTATTTTGTGCAGCGTACTATACCTTAAATTAAATTTCCATTTAAACTAGCCAACGATTCCAATATACATTTGGTAACATGGAAATCACAGCTTACTTTAAAAAAACAATCTAATTTAAAGCATTTTGCACAATAAGCAAAACGTTCAACAATATGAATAAAACTAAAAATGCGTGAACAGGTATTTTTAGGTTTTTTATTTATTAAACTAAATACTCAGAAGATACAAATGTATAAACCTAACGCAATGATTTTTTCATTAAACAATTTTAAAGGAGAAAAGAACATTTGAAATTGTCTTTTGAAAGGTTCAAAAGCCTAGTCTGTGTAGCTATTATATTATTAGTAGGAATTTCATTTGTGTTATAATCTAAAGCAAAATTTGTTCCTAATAATAATGCATTGATAACATTATTAAGTATCATTGTATTTAAAATATTGGTTACCCAATTATTGTTTTGTATACTTTCGGTATTTTGAGTTATTGGATTGTATTTTGTTTCATTTTCTTTCAATGTTTGAGTTATATAGTTGTAAAATCTTCTTCATACATAAAATTTAGATATTCTAAAAACGTGTGATTGTATGTGTGATTTGTCAAACTGAAAACCATAAATATTTAGAAAATAGAATAAAAGAATATAAATATAACAAAAATCTTACAACCTTAAAAAACGTGAAATAAATTAAAATCATACATTTGATTTTAACGATACAACAATTTTAAATAAGGAACAAAATTTAAAAACACCTATTATACTTGAAATGATTCAAATTCATAAACAAAAAAACGCAGTTAATCATAAAATTGACATACAATACATCACAAAACTATATATAACTTAATTTTATAACTAAATACAGTAATATTTTTTAGAAGTCTATTTAATTACAAAATTCAATAATATTTACATATTTAACAATAAATAATCAAAACATATTACATTGAAACACAATCATTAAATAAAACAAAACGATACGAACTAA
Organism: Protaetia brevitarsis; assembly: GCA_004143645.1. Lineage (NCBI taxonomy): Eukaryota > Metazoa > Arthropoda > Insecta > Coleoptera > Scarabaeidae > Protaetia > Protaetia brevitarsis. The sequence continues at coordinate 935,806 of RXPK01000212.1, forward strand.
AATAAAGTAAACAAAACAATTATGATTTTGTCATTTATTAGACAACAAACTTATTTATAATTTTCCTTACCACTTTATGACGTATATTTTTTATATATTTTTAGTTGAAAATGCTTTTGCAATAGAAGCGAAACGTCGTTGAACATTTCCATGTGTTTCTGAAGACCTAAAAACCGAGAAAACGAAAAGAAATTAATAAATTGTTATATACAATACATATAGTTAAAATTAAAAAAAATAGCATTTCTATGACTAAATAGTCATTTACAATAGATACTAAGAATTATTATCTATACATCGTTCAGATTCAAATTGACAATGCGATTTCAGACTGACATAACCTCCTAAACTTCTTTATTTTAAAATAGTTATATCTAGAAAAAACTCAAAATCGGGCTTCTGCATCAAATTTCAAAATAAAAAAATTACCAAAATTGGTAAGGTTCGTTCTTGAATTTATCAAAATGGACACAAATATTAATCGTTTACCCTACAATTTATATCTACGTAATTTCATCTGTGACAGATATTAACTTCTAAATATGAAGTTGCAATAGATACTACATACTACATCATAATTCCGATATCCTTACTCTCTTGGTTAGAATATATTTGTCTTTATATTTGGGAAATACAATGTATACCTACTTCTGGAAACACGTTACGGTTACGTTTGCACCTATCTGATTATTAGTATGTCCTTCAAAGTACTATGTTAAATTTTAAGAACAATTGATGACTACATATATAAATATCTGTAAATGCGTATTTATAAAACTAACGCACCTAATTCTTTTATAGCACTGAATCGCTCAACCAGGGATGAAGATTGAACACGCTTACGCGAAACCTACGATTGTTTGTGACGCATCACTATTACATTACCACGTGATATCATTGAGCCATTGATCACATTGCCGCGTATGAATTTCGTATTTTCCATGATATCTATAGTTTTACCCGAAAATTCATGTAAAACAAATAAATATAAAACATCCTCACATTTTGTACAGTAAAATTATTAGTTTACTAGTAAAATTACTTTTAAAGTGCACTAAATACTCAAAAGAATTGTCAACTTTACACTTTTAGGTAGATTTTGATAGTAAACACAAATTTGTACATGTTTTTTCCTGTATTTTCCTTTTGAATTTTTGTTACATCTTAAACTTACATGAAAAAGCAATAAATTTTACCGAAATCTCTTTTTCCATGTTAAATATCCTAGAAAAAACAACTTAAACAAATTTACATGATTTATTGTGGTAAATTCACAACGTTATTACATGTAATATTCCTGATTTACCATGGCAAAATTACTGTAATTTTCTACAGTGTACGTGCATAAATGTAGGAACATTTTAGACGAGATACATCTGCACTGAGAAAAACGGTTTTAATAATTTTTCATGAAGAAATTTGTATCAATTCCAAATAAAATTTATATTTGGAACAGACAGTATTACATTTTTGAAATGGCAATATTTTTATATTAAAAGTTTTTTATTTATTATTAATAGCTGTAGTATTCGATCCTAAAAAGTAAGTAATAGGGAATGCGCCAGGTGGACAGCAAGATTTCTAGGCATGGGTAGCGCACTAAATTTCTGTACGTTGATGCACTAACTCATTGGTGTATCAACACAGTGACTTAACTCAATTGCGCCATATGAGGCATTGGGCATGGACTGCCTAGTGTATCGTAGTGATTGAAATGAAGCTTAGGCGCTAGAACCACAGTAGTTAACGCAATGAGTTAACAACACAATCGCACCATATGATGCGTAGGGCATGGCCAACCTCGTGTTGTAGTGATTGCACTGAAGCTTATACGCTAGAAGCGCAACGTAATTTATATTTTACAAGCTCAAGGAGGATGAGTTTTCATATTCATTAGAAAAAAATTAGGCATCTGAAAGATAAATATAAAAGATACGTAAACCTTACCAACTCATATTGTTAAAAAAATTGTAGAGAGCAGAATTTAACTTTGTAAATTCTGCGTATGAATATACAGGGATATTTATTTTTATATTTCGTATCTTATAGAAAATAGTAATACTAAATTACTGATGTAATATTTGGTAATAGGTAGTAGAAATCTGCACAATACTATTTGTATGGTGCGACGAACAAGTTAAGTATTTAAAAGTATAATCACAAGTACAACTATGTAATAATTGTATTTGCTGTCGTCGGTAGTTACTTTAATACGATTTTAGGCCTTTTCGTTTTGTTATAATTATTAATTGATATCAAGATAAAACCAGGAAGCTGTACATAAGCAAAACTTTTTCTTACAATTTAATGAGAAAAATGCTGTAAGATATTTATAAATAAATATCAACTTATTACTTTTTATTTATTTAGCAATTCTACAGAGATCTGTAGAATTGCTAAATAAAGATGTTTTGTATAAAATAATTAGTCAATTACACAGACAATTTTATTGCCAGAGCTTTCCCAAAATATTACTATTAAAGTCTCCGATGAAGCAAATCGGAGACTTTAATTGGAAATTAAAACAAAGAATTATTTATGTAAATAAGATTGTACGAAATTACGAAGATTACAAAATTTTAGCGTTTATTCAAGTAGATTTAATTGTTTGAATATTTTTCAATTTTTACTTTCAATCTCAAAGAAAATATTTTGGGAAAGCACAGACAGTAAAAATGGAATAGATGCTTAGCGAGAAATGTCGCTCAAATCACGTGGTGATTTACGCGCTCTCACAGGTGCTCTCACATACTGAAGGTAGAAGGGATAATTACCCGTAAAGAGTTTATTATTAATTGAACTGTTTACCTTCTACATTACTTTAAACTTTACTGTTAATTGTGCCAGACGTGTCTGTTTACATAGTTTTGTTCAGTACTTTGAATTTTATTCCCGGTTTTTTATTTGAGGAGAACTGTGGAAGTATTGCATCATGGAATTTCTCAGAACTAGGTATGTACATGAATCTATAAAATTTTGACATCGGTATATGGTTTAGTTTAGCAGATATCTCATCCTGAATATGTTTGATAAATTTACTAGTCAGTCAATTTTTGATTTCCAAAATAGAAATATAACTTTTTCTTTTCTTTCTTTTAAAAAAAGAAGGTTATTCAGAAGAACGAACAAAAATATTTAAACACATATGTGTATGTTTAGTAGTCAATTCAAAGAAAAATGGTCAGTTGCATCCAGGACTCATGAACATTTTGTAAAAAAGTTGGTTGCATGGAAGTTTTAAAATTCCTTGTACGATGCTATTAACTAAATCGGGCTGGCCAGTGAAATCTTTTCACGAGTCCAGTGAACGTACGAAACGCAGAAAAACGGAACCACTATGTGAAGGTATGGACTGTGTTGATGAACTTGTTTTCGCCGCCAAAACTAAATTAAGATCTTGCGGTAAAAGAGACGCTGCACAAATTCTACAACAGATTTCCGAATCTTCTAGTTGTGCAACGCAATACAAAAAGGCTTATTCAAAAGGCGTTACGGGGGATACGGGGAAACTGACGCATTTGAAAGCTCTATCCAGACTTGTTGAAGCAGGACTTTCGAGAAGACAGTACCATATTATGCGAACCAAACAATATCCCTGCTATAGCAAATTAGAAATAGCCAAAAAACTGTGCTATCCTAAACCAGAGTCGTATATAATTACTGTCGCTCACGTAGAAAATAATTTACAAGACCTGTTGGACCACACTGCAGAACGGTTGATTTTGTACTTCGGAAATGTAGTAGCCACTTTAACCAAAGATGAGCGGACAACGATGCAATTGCTGAAAGAAATGGGGTTGTGATGGATCGCAACAGTCGCAATTCAAACAGAAATTTGAAAATGATGCTGATTGCGATGCAAATATATTCCAGAGCTCATTAGTGCCATTACGACTACATTGCGGAGCAAATAAGAAATTAATATGGCAAAGTCCTACTCCATCCTCCCTCGATATTGCAGACCGATAAGGATAAGATTTCTGAAAGAATCGACGAATCGGAGGAAGTTAATTACATAGAAGGCAAAATCAAGAACTTGAAGCCGACTCAAATTGCTGCTGATGTAGCTATTGAACATTGCATGATGTTCACGATGATTGACGGTAAGGTGTGCCACAGGAACTACATCAACGTTAAGGTGTTACATCTGCGGAACATCTTCAAAACAATTGAACGATTTGCGACGAGAAACTGTTGATGATGATAGAACCTACAAATTTGGCTTATCCGTTTTACACGCTGGAATTTGATTTCTGGAAAGTATGCTGCACCTGTCACACAAGCTACCAGTAAAGAAATGGCAGCAAAAACTGTCCGACACCGAAAAAGAGGAGAGGAAAGAAAATATTCAAGCTGAATTTAAAGGGAGGATGGATATAATAGTCTATGTGCCTAAAGCCGAATTCGGTATCACAAATGATGGTAATACTAGCAGAACGTTTTCTAGTAGCCCCGAGTTAACAGCAACAATTACTGGCCTAGATCACCAACTTATTTACCGGCTAAAAGTTATTTTAGGAGTGCTTTCCGGTGGGCACAAAATCAATATGGAGATGTTTGCCTAGTATACTTTGGACACTGCGAAACTATATGTGGAGCGCTACCTGCGATATCCTATAACCCCAACATTGCATAAAATTTGAATATATGGTCCTGCAATTGTACAGAATGAACTATTGCCAATTAGAAAATTGTCGGAAGAAGAAGCCCAAAATAAACATTTTCGTGTATATCGCTTAAATTTTGCCGGAAAGTTCTCTCGAGAAGATTGTAATAAGGACATCATAAATAGGTTGTTATTCACCTCAGACCCTATTTTATCTAGTATTAGACCGAAAGCCAAAAAGCTGTGCCAAGCATTTTTCAAAAGAATGTATTGACTTATTGCTACCCGGTGAAAGTGAAACAGCATATGAAATAGAAAAAGAGAGCGAAAGTGATGAATCTTCCCATGAGCCATGGTCGTCGTCGGATTTTTCCAGTTAAAGTTCATAATAGGCCTATGTATTTATAAAATTTGTTTTACCCTTTAGGCAAATTTCAATCTGAGTTGTTTGTCGGTTTCAAGCATAATCTTAATTAAATAATATTTGTGTTATTCATCAAATTTAATTACTATGGTATAATTGTAGGTTTAATATTATTTCATTATGTACAATAACAATTAGTAAATTTACACAATCATCTTAACACAATATGTAGAGTAGATGTATAATACTATACATTTGTGTCCACCACACTGTTTATCACAATAAATTAATTGTTTCATAATTATCTACACTATTTCAATATGTATGGAAAGATTAAAAGTAAATATCTATTTCGTTATCTGAGAATTTCTTGTAAATTTATTACTTAATCCTCTTATCTGAGATGATTGATCAATACATTTATTTTCTAATTACTACTGTTAGCCTACCTAATTACAATAAGTTACGTTGTATTAGGGGTAATGAATGAATTTAGCAATATCTCTTAATTTGGTAGTCCAATTTTTCACAAATGTTACTAAAAAGTTGTATATAGTATATTTTTTATAATAATAAATCAAATTCATGTCATAAAAACCCAAAAACCCTAGCTAGAATCGGCAAATACCCCACTGTGCCGAGTCTAGTGCCGGCACCCGAAAATAAATTCTTTTATATATTTAATAAATAGAGTCGGATGTTACAATATATGTCGTAAAAATTATGTCATCTTTTTCTTTACTACCAAGTTCCGCGGGTACTTTATTCTCTTGGTGTATAAACCTAACAACAATTGGTAGAATGGGCTATTAACCTTTTATTTTAAAGTTAAAATTAGAAAACTTGCTAGATACACAATCACATTAGCGGGGTTTTCCATTGGAATGTTGGAACCACGTTACTTTACAATCATTTATTTATCAGCTAACATGATCAATATTGGTACAGAAAGTAGCTGTTATTAATCCGCTTGTGTAGATATATGATTAGAAGTAAGAACGAAACTTTTAACAAGGTATACATTTTACAAAGAAAACACCAATTTTGCGAATTAAAAACTGACAAGGAAATAGGATTATAGAAAACTTTCGTATCCGGATACACGTTTCACCGATACGTGTTACACGTCCAAAACTTTTTAAAAATTGATATGTGTATTGTAGCGTCGACTTATATATAGATGTATTGACAATCTATAGCCTGTTACAGAGCCAATAGAAGAGATTTACGGGGGTAATTTGTACAGGATCCCTCCCGGTCATGTATCTTCGTCCTCGCGTTTATACACGCTAGATGTCTCTGGGCAATAAATTGCTTATTTCGGAACGAAATTGTACCTTTTACATTTTTATTTTCCCGCAAAACAAAACTTTAAGTGCTTCTCCCCTCTGTTCACGTTTTTGTAGGGTGTAGACTGGCTGCTTTAAGGTTTCTTATCGTTATTTTTCACGATGACGTTCTGCGTGTATCCAGCGGCATTATAAACCAGACGAAGTCTTAGATTGGAATTGCTGGTTGTGAGAGCTACTACAGAACGATACGACAACATATTAAATTGTATATTCTATTTGTACGTGCACCTTTAACATTTTAGCTAGATTAATAAATAAATAGCGTAAGATTGAGAGTATGGAGCTATTTACCAAAGGCGAGCTATAGAAGATGGAAAAGGACAAGACCCGGGACCAGATTATATAAGTACCGATTCTGTGGAGGTGATAGTTGACGTAATTCCGACTGTGTTACTGCAAGTTTTTAATGAGCTATTAAGAAAACAAAGTTTTCCCACACAATGGAAGGGGGCAATAGTAGTATTACTGCCAAAAGGGGAACCAATGGCACCAGTCCCAGCATTTAGACCTATATGTCTGATCAGCATCATAGGCAAAATCTACGAGCGCCTTATTAAAAACAGGCTTGAAGTGCAATTGGAGAAACAAGGTGGACTGTCCAAAAATCAATTTGGTTTTGTGAGGGGAAAGTCAACGGTGCACGCGATCAAGGCGATTGCCGGGGTAGTCCTAACATCTTCGAAGAGATGGGTGATGATGATAGGGTTGGACATAAGAAATGCATTTAATTCCGCATCCTGGAGTCGAATAATGGCCGAGTTAAAACGAAGGAACATCTCAGAGTATCTTGTCAACATAATTGAGGATTATTTCCACAGGAAGAAAATCTGTGTGAATGTGTGAATGCCGGTGTTTCGCAGGGTTCGGTGTTGGGACCGACCCTGTGGAATATCTTATATGACCAAGTGCTTCGCGTGCAGCAAATTGCCACCACGATAGCATACGCCGATGATCTGGCATTGTTCATAGAAACAGACAACACACGTGACCTTACATTCAGAGCGAATGGATGGAGCAAAATGACTTACAGCTGGCTTCCGAGAAAACCGTGGCAACCGTCCTCAAAGGCTCTCGCAAGTGTGTCGAATTTGTGTTCACTCTGTTTGGTAAAACAATGACAACAAAGAATCAGCTTAAATATTTAGGCGTAATAATGGACCGCGGTCTACAGTTTGGATCGCGCGTGAAGCACGTAGTGGAGAAGGCCGATTCGACTCTCACGGCCTTACTCAGAATCCTGCCAAACCTAGGAGGACCGAGCAGTAAGCGAAGAGAAATAATGTGTGGGGTAACACAGACGCAGGTGCTATATGCAATTCCGGCATGGGCAACTGCACTGGACATAAAAAAAATAGGGAAGCCCTAGAACGACAACAGAGGAGAATCCTCTTGCGGGTTATCAGCGCATATAGAACAGTGTCTGATAAAGCCGCACAGGTGATATCGGGTATCCCCCCAATCACACTTTTGGCAGAGGAGCAAAGGAGATCACTGTTATTTCGAAGTGGACAACTAATGGGCTCTAGAACTGAAGAGAGAGAACTCACGTTAAAGAGATGGCAGAGAAGATGGGAGATCTGGGATACTTCAGTGGCATGGACGAAAATCTTGATTAAAGATGTGCAACCCTGGGCAAAGTATAAGATCAGAAGGGTGGACTACTACCTAACGCAATTTCTTTCCGGACATGGCAACTAGGAGAGAAATTTAAACTGGTGGAGGACGACTCATGTCCGGACTGTGGACAGGAAGAGACGCCGACAAATGAACGACTGACACGAGAAAGTTGGAAGTAGAATTACATCATGAAATAAGTCCAGATAACGTAATAGAGCTCATGTTGAACAATGAAACTAATTGGAGAACCGGTAGTAACTACATCGGGAATATAATGGTAGCCAGAGAGGCAAGAGACAAGACGTAAGAAAGGAAGTCAAGTGGTAACTGTGCCAGTCGAAGTTAAGCCAACAGCAGTTCCGGCGGCACGGTGGAGACAGAATGGGTAGTTTTAGTGGATATACCGGGAATCCCACACTATCGCACATCGCTAGATCCAAGCTGGCGGTGTCCCTAAAGGATTTCCACCTACCAAAAAAAAAAAAGAAATAAATAGATAGATAAACTACATATGAGCAGTACTACTAAATTGATAGAGCAGTTTAATATTATACTTACATTGAATGACAATCTTTTCAAATATTTATACACAGTTTATTAAATTCCCTCAATCTAAAGATAACAAATTAAACAAAGATAATAAATTCTGTCAGAATGAATGTTATAGTTATAACTAATCATGGTAAATTCGACACACATGCCAGCGGCTTGCGCATGCAATTTTGTAATGTTGTTGTTTTAATTGTTGAAATACGCATTTATCAAACCTATTCACAAAAAAGGAGATAAAACTGACATTAATAATTATACGCCAATTGTAATAATATCCAACGCCTCAAAGGTTCTGGAAAAGTTAATATATGGTAATTATCGGTTTTATGAACAGACATCTTACGTACTAACCAAAATGGATATATACATAAAAGATCTACTACCCGCGCAATTTTTCAACTAATCGAAGCACTTTTGGTTGGGCTGAATAAGGAAGAGGCTACAGCTTGTGCTTTTATGGAATTATCAAAAGCCTCTGACAATGTACATCACAAGGTTCTACTGCACAAGCTTTAGATTACGGGCTTCAGGGGTACTGCTCTAGGACTGATCAAGTCTTACTTAAGTGGAAGGAAGCATTGTGTAGAAGTGTGCGATGCATCGGGAGCAGTGCTAACTTCTTCTTAGTAGGAGGTTGCGTTTGGTGTCTCTGAGGGTTCGATTCTGATCCCGCTTCTTTTCTTACTCTATGTGAACGACCTATCAGTATATTTGTATTTGTATAGTTGTATTATACACAGATGTCACGTCGTGCGTGGTTCGGGAGCGTACGTCTGAAGCTGTCAGAACAAGACTGGAGCCCAACTTTCAGTGTCTGCAAGAGTGGTTTGAAAGTAACAATTTAGATATGAATACCGCAAAAACAAACATTATACTTTTGAATGTAGCCTCAGAAAAATTAGATGCGCAGTGAATTGCTTGTTGTGTAGATGACGTGCGTTTTCTCGGTGTTATGTTAGATAATTTATTATTGGAGACCTCACACACAGGAACTTGCGACAAAGCTGAGTGCTATTTACTCCTTACGGATCATATTACGCTGCAAAAATGTTGAAACCGCGTTAAGCGTATACTATACCAGTGTGCAGTCTCGACGTGGTATAGTGCGGTTTGATATTTTGGAGTGGCGCCATGACCGTTTACAAGATTTTTGTGTTGCAAAAAGCCTGTGTCAGAGCAGTGTACCAGCTGGACGGTACAAAAGCTGGTTTAGAGACTATCACACACTTACTTTACCATCTTTGTATGTTCTGGAAACATCAGTATTATTTATAAAAGCGAATTATAATGATTTTTTTTTAGTAAACACGAACTTGCACATGTGAGGAACCCTAGGGAGAGAGAAAATTGTAGTTCACTGCAAATTAAAACCAATTTAACAAAAATTCAAAGACACATGGTGACGCAATGCATTAGAATTTTGAATCAAGGTTCCAATCAAGATCACAAATCGATAACCGACCACACTCTGAAATATCTACGGCTTTGTATGTAACATCACGATACTACTTATAACCATAGAATTTTATTGTATCTATATGTGTTAGAGCGTGATAAACTAAACAACAAATACATTTCCCTTCCGATATTTAAATAGCTATTTGTTAGCGATAAATATTTTGAAGCGCAACATATGGACTGAAATAAAATACATACTGCTGAGGTTTGGCACCCGGGTTTCCGGAAATTCAAATTTGTATTTTTATTCATTCCAATTCATTTTTATCAATGCAATGCAATTGTTTGTTAAATTTAATGTTATTGTTCAGTTGTGTATATTAATTTTATTCTATTGTACATATTGCCTTCTTCAGTATTGTGTATTTTGTAATATTCAAGAGATGATCTTTGCATTTTATGCGCTGCTTAGCCACGCATCTATTTTATATTTGTACGCGATGTTTGGGCCTCTTAAAGGCAGTTCCTTAAACGATGCCGGCGTAAGTAGATGTGTTATTTATTTTCTTTGATGCCATTTTGGTAATTTCATTTTCATTTAATATGTAGTTCGTTATTTTGATATTTTATCATCTTTCAAGGAACTCTTTTAATTAATAATTGCTGTTGTGTTTAATTGTGCACATATTGGATATAAGATCAGTTATTGTAATTTGTTTTAGAAGAAATTGTTTTTTTTTGTTTAAAGAGTTTAATTTTCCGTTTCGTAGTTTTCAATTTAGTTTTGAGTTATTAATCACCTCGGATTAGGTGAAAAGAAGCTTTGAGCTTGTGATTAAATTTCAATTATATTAATACATTTGTTTTATCCACGTTTAATTTAATTTTAGTGTTGTAATTTTGAGACCACGCGGATTTTTTGTGAAATTGGATTTTCTTCTAGAACAAATTAGTCTTTTGTTTGTTTAGAGGATTTTGAATTGTCCTCTCGTAATTGTAGATTCATGCAGTTTTTGCTTTCGTCTAGGACTTTCAGTCCAAGGTTAAATTTTCTGCAAATTGTTACTAAATGTTTTTTTTTTTATAATAAATTTAATGATTGTTAATGTCATTCAAGAGTTCAGTTCTTTTATTTTTGATTACTTACGCCCACATTTTATTTTTCATGAATAGTTCAATTCTGAAAATAACCTTGAGGTTATTAAGTCTTTTGCGCCCTTTTAAATTTTTATCCGCTGAGCTAGTAAATTTAAATTTTCATTTTTTGTCTTTTTCAATTTCACTTTGCATTTATGCTTGTACCATCAGTACACAGCAATACGTTATAAATGTATTCTCTAAGCACTTTACCCAACAATGCGAGTAGGTAAAATACTTACTATTAGCATGTAATCATTTATGTAGGGTACAACAATTGTCTGCGGTACTACTTGTAGGTTATAGCTTAGTGGCATGATTTTCCCATTAAGAAATTTATATCCCTATGTTATCGTATTTATTTCCGTTGTCTAAAAAGTCTTTTCAAATTCATTTATTCCTAAATTATTTACTTTGCACTTCCATGGCTTCTCAGTTCTCAACAGTTATTAACGGAGTGCTATATAATATTTATAGTACATATATTTCATACATTTCAAAAATATTCCTCAACTGGTTGACCATCCCGACCGATTAATCGTCATGACCTGGTTAACCGCCCTGACCGGTTAATCGATTATCCGGTTAAAATGTACAGCACTAGTTTGGACAGACTCAGTCTAAATCCTATCCCGTAATCCTCATTACTACTGCTGTAAAATCCGAACATCCATTAAAATCTTTAAACATCGTCAGAACCTGAATCGTGAAACCGGTTTTCTCCCAAAGAATCCAATCACGACCGTACACAGTAAAAAAATTACACAGTAGTATTCCTGGTAATTGTCCGCCAGTGAAACTACTGTAATTTTACAGATGGGAGTGAAAATTTCAGTATAACTGTAAATTTAAGAAAAATTTCTGATATATTTAAACACTGTCAGAAATGTACATCAATGTTTTTGACTTTTACATTAATTGTTTGCTCATTTACTATTAAGCTTCAGTAATTTTCCTGTAAAAATCTCCTTACAGTAATAATACTGTAAAATAAAATAGGATTATTACTGCATTATTATAGAAACTTTTTTACTGTGTTACACTCCTATGAATCGAAACTGTCGCAACCCACCGGAACCTTTACAACTATGTTAACTCATTTTCGTCTGGTAGTCATCCATGTTCAAGTTGACACCAGTAGCAGCAGCCGCCTTGAAACTGTCCCTTGCGCTTGGAAGCCAAACGTAGTATTACTTACAAATTTTATCAAATAAAATTTTAAAATGTATTCCTGCTTGATATTGTGTGTATTTACTGTCCTATTTTCAACTTGTTTCTACCCTCTATTTTGGCTGATTGTTCTTCCTTGTAAAAATACTTCTGAAGAATCTTGTTTACTGCTTAATACCTTTTCATCCCTAATATAAATCTTTATATATCCCCTGGTTAGTAACATCCGAAGAGCTTTCTTTTTCTGTTTCCCCTTCAATTTTGTTGTTATGCCAATATCGTCCCGTAATGTGCATATTGTTTACGTAACATTTGGCAATGTTTTATAAATGAAGGAGATAAAGTTGATTGGAGGTCTCCAATCCCTAACTACTGAACTAAAATTTTGCATTAAGCACACATTGCCGAAGAAAATAAAGTGTATGGGCTGAATAATATCATTGGAGATATTACATAAGAATTTATTATTTCCACTAATACTGGATTATTATCCGAAGTGGTGTTACCAAGTGATGCTTTCGAATTATGAACGTAAAAGATAAAATTATATTTGAAGTCGTTTAGTCATCTTTCTATAGTCGTGATTGAAGTGTCCACACAAATTTCTTTTGTGCAGAAGTGTATTTGGAGACCTGATTTATAATAAAATGTAAAATATTCCATTCATGTTTTTGAAATAAATTGAAATAGACAAATGCTTTTTATATATTTTTCCTAAACGTTTAAGTAAAATATTTGACAATAGTATTTATTATTACTTTTAAAGAAATTAACAAAAGTTATACAAATGACATTTTACTTTCAAATTACCCGTCGATATTTAAAGGAGTTAAATTTTAGACCTTTCAGTGCTAACTTTTTAAAGTAAAGAAATAAATAATTGATTTTGGAGAATTAAAGTAGATAGTTGAAAATAAAACTGGTTGTAGCGAACAAAACCAGGTATTTTACAAAAAAAAATGGTGGCCATTTTTTCGCAATGGTTCCAATGCAGTACCACTAAGGCTCGAAGAGTTACGAGTGTACGCCGATTGCAGCGCTATCTACTGTATTCTTCAGGTGAATGGACTTTAAAAAAATTGATTGCGTATGAATTAAGCTACTATAGCGTCCTTTATGAGCGGTTTATTATCTATTTCCGCTCTATACAGGTAGCGCCATCTGCTGGCACAAAAAAAAACTTTAATTGAATCAGGCGCGTGTAGCAATACTGTCAGCCCTTTCGAAACGGTTGAGCTCAATTTTTTTGTTGCACTTGAACGTAAACTTGCTTGAAGTAAAATAATTTTTATTATAAATCAGCACAATTTTGCGAAGGAATAAAAGTATTTTTATACTAATTTAAATTGACATTTTGCTATTATGTCACCAATTAAAGAATACACACTGTACACTAGAGACAACGCTTTATTGTAAAAACTTATAACAATCATATTAACTAGCACAATGAGAAAAAGTTCGTAGTGAATTTACTTTACTATAGCATTATCCAAGTATTTTAAACAAGCGCAATGAATTGTAAAATACTTCGGTGAATTGATGAAATTTAATAACAACTACTAATTGTAAGTCACTTGACGTATAACTTCCTGACGGGAATTAATTATTTGAGGAAAATAATTAATTTATGAACCAATATGAGTTGGCTAAGCATTCCATGTTCCAACTATATCCATAAGAAACTTCCGGTTAACGTTTAATATCTACAACGGATTTACTGCAATTATTTACAACTGTTTTGTCTTCAAACACTGTTACTAACGATGACAAACTATACTACCACAACGCTGTAATCCGTCCACGTCATTTCTCCAATCATGAGCTTGTCGTTTTCCGCCTTTTCTAACGAGTCTCGATATTCGAACAGGCAGTGCACTTTTGGCGTTCGTTCGAACTAAAATAACGTGAAAAAATTTAATTAAAAAAAAGCCATTCCCGTCGCCGTTGGATCCAGATTATAACTGCATTTTAAAATTGTTCATGTTCAACATTGAACACGCCAGCGCACACTAACGTATAAAGCAATCAACAGGTTCAGAACGGCCATTGTGAGACTTTCATTATACGCCGTTAAGCTGGCAAGCTGTTACCCCGAAAATGTTCTATAGGGAACCTCTGTTTATGATGGTTTTAAATATGAAATTGCTTTTTTTTGACCCCCTTTTTGAATAATATTTAAACATGATGCCTATTTGGCTTGATAATAAAGTTTTTGTAGCGTTAGTTGAGTGACATCAAAGTTAGATTTTGATGGGAATTAATTTCGACAAAAACATAATCAGTAAGAAATAATTTTTGTACTTTTTCTAAACAGCAGTCTGACTGTGGAAACACGTTGACAGGTCTATAATAGCTGTATAGTAACGATATGACTAATAAATGACGGGATTTCATGAATAATCTAAAAGTAATGGAAAATAATATGTTATTATCGCAGTTGTAGATTCAAAAAGTAATTTAGATGTCCATAATTAGGTAAATTTAATTATTAAATTCGTGAAGGTCTCCCTAATTTTTATTGTATACACTAAATGACGCCACTAGTTTCGCTTCTAAGTTTGAATCTTCATCAGGTTAGCTTTCCAAAGCACAATCAAGACAGATTTAACAATTATTTGAAAGCTATCCCGATGAATGTTAAAGATTGGAACCAAAGCCAGTAGTTTCGTATGGCATATAGGTACAATAAAAATTGGAGAGTACTTTTGGGAATTAGGGGCTAGAACCCCAACGAAACAAATAAAAGGAAAAGAAAAACTAGACATTAATTTTGGTTAGAGAACTTTCTGAGAATCAGAAAGTATTGAAGGAACAAATACGGCAAATAATAGCGGCGCAGAAACAATACAAAGAGGAAGTAGAGATACCGAAGCAGGAAAATGCAGAATTAAAAAGAAGGAAAAACACAAAGACAAACTCTGAAGTAGCAGAAATAAGGAAAACCATAGAATGGTTAGAAAAAGAAAAAAAATGAAGAAAATAGTCTTGTATGCACTGGAATACCTATAAATACAAATGATGTAACCGAATTAAAAGAGAGTATAAGGACATTTGCGCACGAACCTTGTCCTCTAATAGCTTAATTGGTAAAGCACTCGCCCGGCAAAAGGGAGAATGTAGGTTCGAACCCTGCGTGAGGAGAAAAAAAATTTCTTGGGAAGAAATACTCCTAATTATTACAGCTAAAAGCAGAAATACATTTATTTGTCATTTTCTCACTGTAAAAAACTTGCAATCTTTGCATATTTGCCATACTGCCGGCCTTTCAAGATCTAATATCGACATAGTTTCGGTAAGAGCGCACGAACCTTGTTCTCTAATAGCTTAATTGATAAAGCACCCGCTCGGCAAGCGGGAAAATGTAGATTCGAACCCTACGTGAGGAGAAAAAAATTTCTTGGGAAAAATTACTCCTAATTATTACAGTTAAAAGCAGAAATATATTTATTTGTCATAAGGGCATTTATTGAACAACATTTGGAAGTTGAAAATTCCAATCCGATTTAACATAAAAAACTTCGTTTAAATCTTATATGTTTGCAATCAATTTCCTACATATTGTTCCTTTCAAATTTTGAATGAAAGGTTGTCAAGTTATTTAACTTTTTACATAAAAATTTCAAAATGCACGTGTTCATTTAACATTTTCTTCCGGGTATTCTTCTATTGACAATTAAACTCTAAAATTTGCTGAGTAGCTTAGGAAAGCTTAGGTCTTTCTTATGAATTGAATGTTATTTGGTAAAATTATACAGGGTGCTCTCCAGAGGCACTCAATTTGTGTGCTATTTAAACGGCTTTTACTTTGTTATTTTAAATTGAACACACTATATTTTCCTTATTTCATTATATGCACTTTTTCTATGATCTTCCATTTTTGTTAGAAGTAGTACTTAAACTAAGATAATTTGACATTTTTATAAATGGTCACACAAACAACATTTATTCATAAAAGGTAGGTGGTAAAACAATTTTTTATGACATTACCAAACTGTCGAACACGGTGTGTTAGTAGAATTTTCTTTATTTAGTGTTAATTAAAATGAATTTCAGTCACAAAAAGCTTATTGATATGGTGTATGCTTTGGGTGAAGGAGAACGAAATGATTGCTTTCCGAATTTACGGCCAACGATTTCCTAATCGCAGACATCCCATCACTCTAACGTGGGAAAGGTTTGAACGTAAATGTTATTTAATTTTATTGAATTACTATATTGCTTTTGCCAAGTTAAAATCTAAAAAAGTTGTTTGCTGTTTTGAGACATATTTTTGACTGCACTAATATTATTTTAGTTATTAAAATCGTTCCACTACTTTTTATGAATAAATATTTCATTCATGTGAGAATTTCTCAAAATGTTGAATTATTTCAGAAAGTATAAGCTCTAGATATACCATATTCCTAGCATAAATGAAAGATCATAAAAAAGATCATATGATATTCATATGATGACATAAAAAAAAATATAAGGTGTTCATTAAAATAACAAAGTAAAAGCCGTTTAAATACCACACAAATTGATTACTTCTGGAGACCAGCTTGTATAATTTTATCAAATCACATTCAATCTATAAGAAAGAGTTAAGCTTTCCTAAGCCACTCAGGAAATTTTAGAATTTAATTGTTAATGATAATACCGAAAAAAAAAGTGAAATGAACGCGTGGATTTTGAACATTTCATGTAAAAAGTTAAATAACTTGGCTTGCATTTGAAATTTGAAACGAACATATGTATTTGTAACATTCACTACAACAGATCAGCATGTTTAAAAAAATGTGCATGATTTCATTTGAAAAAATTAAGTTGAGTACGGTCCTGAAAAACTGATACACGCCACGAACGTAAAAATATTTTTAGAACGTGCACTTCTTTACGTCATGCATGAAGCCATATTGAAAAATCTTTTATGAGAGATGTTAAAGTCAATATCGACCGATATCGGACTACTGACACCCATATATATTTTATTTATGTAAACTGAATAATTTAATTAAAAAGTTTGGCCAATAACAAATACGTGAAATATTTAGATATCATTTTAAAGATCCTCCTAACCATTATTGATAATCAAAATGTGAAATATGATACATTTATTTTATTTATACATTATTTATATGAATATTACTATTCAATCATCCAATATATTCATAAGTTGTATTATATTTAATTATTAATTTTATTTAAATTGACTAAATTATTTCCGTACTATGGGTTCATTTGTATTTTATATTAAATTTTATTTGCCATGAAAACTGTGGATAACTGAAATAAACTCATGTCTAGCTAACATTTTACAGTTAAAAACAAACCGAAAACAAACAAGATATTAAAGAAAACGGCATGAAAGGAATTCGTAACTTTGCCAGATGTTTTTGAATCATAAATACCTAAGGAATGAATGGAGGCTAGAAACGGATTAACAAGAACGATGGACCTTTATTCCGCCAGAGAACAGCAAAACACTACGTATTTAAAAACCTAACCCACGTAACACCATCCTTATTTACCATGTAGCACTTCTAAATGTAAGCGGAGATGGACCTTTATATTGCGGGTGGTTCGATCGAAATAAAGGTACAATATCGGTGCGAAAAATATTACATCGAATGAACCATGAATTTATTTATGATATGACATTCTTCAACTCACAATCTTGTTGATGAATTACGTTCCATTGCTAATCAAGTTAAACTTAAAATTAATGAATACTACATTTTCCAAAGAAAAGTTAAGTTACATTTATATAACAAAAAAATAATATGTGTTAGGTGAAAAAGTTAACTTCAGAGACGATGTGAAATGGATAAAAGTTGGTGACTTTGCCAGCTACTTATACAAAAAAAATACCATTTCTAGCCATTCCTAGAAGTAGATTTGCTTAATCAGGGACACAGAATAAGAAATTGAGGTATCAAAATTATATTAAAAAAGAAATCGAGAAAAGGGGGTACTCCGACTTCTGAGAAATTGGAAAACTTACGCGAGTAACTAAAAAGATGAATGTAAGTGATTTTATGAAGAAAAAAAATGCGCAGAAAACCTTACTAAAAGAAAAAAACTAGAAAATACTAGGTTATAAGAAATAGTGTTATCAATTTTTTGTATTTGTATGCGTCTTGACCTTAATATAAAATTTTGTGGTCTTTTTCGTACATCCTAAATAATTATTTTGCAAAAAAAAAAATAACTTTTGGGAAATTTTATATTACTTGCAAGAATTGAAAAGATATATTTGCTGAAGTAAGTCAACTTTTTTTGCAGAACAAGATTTTGTTACATAGAATCCTTTATCCACTCCTGTCTTCTATTGTAACTCCTTTCCCCATGAAGAAATTAGCGAAAATATTTTTTTTTTATAACATTTTCATATTAAATAACCTCAATTTGCACTTTCTTAATATTTTTGTGTTTAACATTTTTCCCAAAAATAATTCCGGTCATCATCTTTAACTAAGTTGCGTACTTCACATTATCATAATATTAAAAAATAATAATAATAATTTTAGAAATATAGAGTGTTTGTTTTTTTCCGGAAATAATTTGCGTCGTTGTTAGCTATACAACAGCCTAGAAATTATATTTTATCAAAGAAAAAGTAACTGTTATATTTTCCGAGATATTTAAAACAATCTAAAAATCGTATAAATCTTTGTAGGGGGCTGTACCTCGCACTAGAGCGAAAGGACCTCTAAAATATTACGTTGTTCTTATATCATGATACTTTTCCAGTCTCTAGTGTACAGAGTTTCAACAAAATTTGAATTTTCGACTTGTACGCGTTCTCCTATAAGTAGAGTCATTTAACTCATTTAAGTGAAAAGACTAAGTGAACATAAACAGATCAGATTGCTTATAAAAACAAATGCAATAATTTACTTGTTATTAATTTTTCAAAAGTTGCATATTTCCCCTCGGCTACAGAACTTTTTACGAGAAAATTTTAATTCCTAACACGGTACCGGACGACTAAAGAAAGCGATAAAGTTTTTTGGAGACAAAAAAGAAACAGGAAACTCTCTTGGAAAGACTCGGTCATTTATACTTTATTACTTTCATTTTAATAATCGGGGTTTTTCTGGCCGGTTCTCGCAAAATAAATATTAATGAGGTACATAACGTGACGCAGTTTGAACTCTCGGGGATTCTTTAGAAAAAGCAGCGAGTGTTTATAACTTTTTCATTATTCGATGGGACTGGCACTGCTCCTGTTGTCGCTATCGTCGGCGTCACAGTTTTCTCTTAAGTCTGGGACGCTACGGCTCACGAAAAGGACGCCCCATTTACTTCCTTTACTCTCTCTTGGCGGATGGCGAATATTGATTCGCTGGCTTGACTTCTGTGTGTAGGTGTGTCCTTGACCTTAGTCCTATATCCCCATCGTTGTGGATGATTGTGTGCGTGCGAGATTACGACAGCACCACTATTGCGAGAAAGGTCACGTACAACTTCCCACAAACCAGAAAGGACACACAACTCGCACGCATGTTTCATAAAAACCCTGAAAGATTAGGTGAGAGCTGGTCACGCGTCGCTACCCCACTCAAAAATTTTATTTTCGCGCACTATATGGAGGTAGTGCAGTAGTGCTTATCGACAGAAGGCACGTGAGTGTAAGCCATCGCTTGTTACGACGATATGCCCACGATGATTCGATTCACACGTATGTTACGTGGTTGCGAAAGCCGCCGCTATTCCAGAATATACTCGTACGCACGTTTCCGGTATCGATGTGATGAATTTATTTATGGTCGACAGAGAAAGCATTTTGGAACCTATGTAGGTGAAATATGTCAATCGAGAATCTCAAGGATTAATTGTTTTCAGCAAATTTATTAGTAGTTTCTGTGTAATTAGTGTAACCGTGCTATTTGCCTTTCTTCGATTAAATTTATTTGTTAATTACCGGAAATTAATTTATTCCAAAGTGAACAAAAATTAATTTACAGAGAAAATAATTTAATTTAAAAATATTGAAAGTTCTTATTTCCTTTAAGGGTTAAGAAACGAAGAAAACCTCGAGCGACCTCAAATAACTCTTTATTCACTGCAATTTATATAAAATTCCGACACCTGTCAATTGTCATATTAAAGGAGGCAACATTTAATGGCAGCCCTGACGATTTAAAATTATTCTTGGAGCGCAGCAGCCTCCACCCTTATAATTTGAATAGAGAAGATAGGTCTTGTGAACACTCATTCAAAAGGTCTTTTAATTCTCTTTACGGCATGTATCGAAGAGTACTTTTTCTTTATTCAGTAAGCAAAAATGTTTATGATAATTAAATTACAGACAAGTATATCTATTAGTTTCGAACAGGTGATCTTGTGCACTATTAACAAGTACTAATTCCAAAATACATCTTATATTTTTAATTATATTCTCTAGGCGCCAATTTCATCCACACTGAAACTGCTCAGGGTAATAATAGACTTGTTGGTTGTGTGGATTCCATGTAAGTCTTTGATAAATTATAACATACGGGATCCTTTCATCTCTTAACCTTAACAGCAATGGTTGTAAGTCTTCTAACATTATTTTTGTCGTAGACGTGACAACTTTGGTTTTATGAGCATTGGCACATTGTTTATGAAATTATGTAAAATCATTTATGTTAATTTTCATAACATTTGTTATACACTGAAATTGACACACTGGTTTTCACACCAAATTTGCAACTCCTAAAAAACGTGTTAGTTACAACTATCGACGACACTTTAGTACGCACCACTCTACTGAACTAATATGTCCTCAGACTTACATTGTATTTTATTTCTTGCTATTTATTATTTGTTTTTTTTATTGCATGCTAATGATAATTGTCTTAACACTACCATTTTGTTTCTTGGTTTCATCGATACCAGCTACCATAGATATTACAAAAGAAAGAATTAGTTCCAATCAATAAATAGTTGATGACTAATTACACAAACGTTTTTAATTAACACAAATCTTTACCAAGAAAAGAAAAATAAATAGCACATTAAGACGATGCTTGTAGTGTTCCCACTGAATTTGAGCATCTCTCTGCGTTGTACACTATATATAAATATATTCGTGGTAGGCACAGTGACGTTCCACTATCGATACTCGAATATCTATAATTATCGATAGTCCACTATCAGTTGTTATTGATAGTCGACTAATTTTTAGGTATAAATCTATATTGCATTTTACGCATTAAAGCACCTGTATTCAGTAAAAATTCAAGTGGTGTCGCTAAAGACTTTATTTGATTAATTATAATCTCTATTTTGTAAAGGTTATTTTCCTACGGGTATGCTGCTCTCGTTGAATGTTAAAAACCAATTAAAACTTTTAACTCTGTCTCGTAACATGGCGTTACTTGGTAAGACATGAAACGTTTTGTATTTCGATATATTCTCTGAAAACGAAACTTACAATATCTTGACAGCGGTAGTGTTGCCAAATAATAAGAAGAAGATAGATAGTACAATGGGCCTGGTTAGAGTAACCTAAGTTCTTGTGATCAGCCACCCTTCCCAACCAACATTCCAGAATCTAGAGCTGCAACATTGTATCTTAAATTATATTGTTATAACAAAAGTGAAATAATTAATATTATAAAAAGTCTTCCCAATCAAAAATTAGTGATAAAAAATGGGTTTGGAATATGTGTAAGTAGGCGGGGTCTGGGTGCTAGGAATCAACATTTTGTTGATTTTTTTAATGTTTTTCTTTAGTAATCCAGCGCTTGGTACATTTTGTTACGCCTTTCTTTGAAAATCGGCCCCAAAACGCGAAAACTTCAAATTTCTCTCCAAACTCTGATTTACCGTGTAACCCTATAAGCTGCAATGAAGGCGGAGTGGTTCAAAGAGATGGTAAAAAGGCGTCACTGTGGTTAAAAAAACAACATCTACTAGGTACTACGCATAAACCCAGAAAGTTCGGGATGTTAAAGGAAGAAAATCTGGAGAAATACACAAAATTAGAACACTATAAGGTAGGTTCTGTATAATCGTAATAACCGGCAGAGACAAACCACAAACACACCTTTCAGTACGATAATTCAAGAGCGCATAAAAGTTAAGTATGAAAACTAAAATTATGTGAAAACTGTGAAATAAATATTGAAGTATTTTAAAAGTTTGTCTAATTTATAATATAACCCAAGTTCTGGTCAAAACAAAACGAAACAAAAATACATAAATTGGCCAAGCCATAGTAGGGAAAGATAACAGACGAATTAGCCAAGCTCTAGCAATAAATATGTAAATAAGTGGTGCTGCCACCAACTGTTAAGATACTCTGTTTTACTACAATAATATTAAAGTATCGCGCAGCAGTACGTTCAGACAAACCAAGCATAAATTAGTTGGTAACGTTGCTTATTATTACAGCATAAACTAAAATATTATGTGTATATAAAATATACACTAAATTATTACAAATCATCCCAACTCCGTGCTCCACCTAAAATGTATCTTGAAGAAAAAAGTATCCGAACGATGCGAGCGGAAGCAAGTGAGACAGAAGATATCAGGTCCCTTCTATTACAAGGAGCCGATATTTTCTCTCTTGCTCTCTCAGGCTTGAATCGTTCGGTAATTATTTTCTTCAAGTCTACTACACGAGGCTGCCTATTCTAAGTACTACAAATGTTCCTACTCTAACTAAATAATTTTCCTATGATTGGTCATTGGTTCCCTCTTTTTTAGGGGAGTCTAGGAGGTTTGCATATACATACGCTTTACTTGGCGTCACTTTTTGATTGACCAGCGAACAATGTTGTTGGTTGTGAGTGTAAATAAATCTAAATGGATACCCCAGCCGTTTCACAGCTACTTAGGCAATGGGGTGAAATGGGGCTGATGCACAGATACTACCATTAAAATATTCGAAGGTAAGTACTGCTGTGGACGGACACCTGGTTTTCGCTGAGATTTTTTTTTAAGTTGCGTAGATGTCGTCATGTTTACTGCGATCAGCCTTTGTCAATGTTTCGGGAGAATGTTCACAGATACAGATTTTATTTTTATATAAGATTTAGTTAATGAATTGATCGTATGATTTATTTAGTTAATTGTTCAGTTGTTTAATATTAATTTCATTTATTTATATGTGTAGCGTTCGCTTGTATAGTTTATGTTATATTTTGAGATTTTGTCCGTTGGCGGACTGATCTGTGCGGTTTCGTTGTACGCCGCGGTCGAGATTGTAAGTGAGTAGATGTAAATTTTTAAATTCATTGCTGCCATTTTGTTAATTCAATTGATTTCGTTATTTGTTTTATTCTTGTCCGTCAAGCAACTCGCTTTATAATAATAATTGTTATTATATTGTTGTGTACACATATTAGATATAAGATCATTTATTATTTCGTGCAGGAAAATAGATTTTAGTTTTAATTCCCTCATTATAATTTTAAAGGGTTCATTTTTGGTTTTCTAGGTTACTGTTTCATTTTTATTTTATTAATCACCTCGCGTTGGGTGAATAATAGCACTGTTCTTGCTTTTAGTTTTCATTTTTTGTAAATTTTTGGTGTTCCACGATTTTTTTTTATTTTAATTGATACCACGTCGATTGATTTGAAAGATATTGGATTATCTTCCTGGACAACTTAAATCTGTTGCTTTGATTTAGGAAGTAGCATTGTCCTATTGCAATTTAGAATCAGTTGCAGTTTTTGATTTAGACCAGAACCCTCTGTTCACGGTTTTTTTTCTGCAAATTGTAATTAACTTTTTTTTTCTTTTTTTTGTATAATAAATTCTTGGTTGTTTGTTAACGTCATTCAAAATTCAGTTCTTTTATTTCAAATTAAACCTTTTCAATTTTTGGGGTAATTAAGAAAGTCAGATTTCTTTCACCCACATTTTACTTGTCGTGGTTAGATTCAAGTTTTCATTCGCGAGGGTAACTCTGAGGTTAATTGTTCTTTTGCGCCCTTTAAAATTTTTATCCGTTGAGCTAGCTTATTTAATTTTTCTTTTTTATTTTTAAATTCATTTTGATTTTCGAATTCAATCAGTACACAGCAGTACGTACGTGTTATCTAATATTAAAGGATTACTGGTGTAAAAAGCTTTGAAATAATACTTAGAGTCAGCGCCATTGTGTGGATAATATGTGAACATGGTAGGTATGTACATTAACAAACATATGTAGGTATTTACTAGTTATTAGTTTTCAGTAAGTACTATCAGCAAATTATTATACTAATTGAAATTATATCAGTAACCAACGCCGACTACATACCAGGGCCCAGGCATTGAGTGGGAAGTATCCCGAGAACACCGGTTGCAACGACGCATACGCATAACATCTATACCTCTACGCATCAATATCCCGTGCGCACTCCTGGAGAACCCCGATACGCTACCTTCTCCCAAACATTGTAAAACTATAAAATATGACAGTAAATTTATTTAATTACATAATATTTCTTTATTTATTAATTTTCCCCTACCGAGGTTTTTTTGGTGTTACAGACACAAAATTGTATTGAATAGTAGAAATGCTTAGATTAAGCAGGTAACTATTATCAATTCAATATACTTATATTTTGGAATCAATAGTGGCAATACTTCAAATAATACTTTCATATACTTCTATTAAATGTAGATAAATTATTAAGGCATAAATATGATAGTTTCCAGTTGAGAAAATCTATTTACTCAAATCTAAAATAATTATTCTTGTGGTGAAAATATTATATGTTCATAATAATTTTAGTATATTGATTACATTTGAACTAAAAAATTGTGTCGTCTAACAAATTCACGCCTTTGGAAAACTGAACAAATTTTATTCTCAATATAAATACATCATTTTCTTGCTTATATAGGAAGTTATATTATATTCAATGTGATGCATTTATATTCAAATTAAGTAATTATTTTTTTTTGTGTGTACCGATAGACATTCGAAGACCGGAATCGCCCAGGTCCGTCACGGATTACAACCCTCGCGGAAGATCGACGCCTTAAACTGTTGAATAAGAGAAATTGACGGCGCCCGAAATCACAGCGGAAGTAAATTCGTTCGTGTTCCCGTACGACCGATATCTTTAACAACAACTAAACGCCGCTTAAGGGAAGCCGGTTTATTCGGTCGCGTTGCGGTAAGAAAGCCGTTGCTCCGTCGTGGGAACCGCCAAAAACGATTACAGTGGGCCGAAACAGTCCGAAGTGTTCGAAGTGTTTGGGGAGAAGAGCAGGTTTTTTGTAAGACGCACGGAGGACGAGCGAATGTTGTGCGACTGTGTCGTTCCCATCCTGAAACACGGTGGTGGTTCAATTTTGGTTTGGGATTGTGTTAGCAGTGCGGGGACCGAGATCTCGTAAAAATTGACGGCATTATGCGCAAAGCATATTGTAACGAGCGCCAACTTTTCAACTGGCGGTTCCGATAGGCGTCCCTAGATGGCGCTAGCATAGCGGAAGAAGAACTACCTACGACGAATAACAGAGGGCAGCACCGGGTCGAAGATTCGAGAATATTCTCCAGAATCTTCGAGGACGTTCTAGAAGGCCCCCGAACAATCTGGAAGTTCGCGCCAGCTATAAATAACGCGTCGGGTTGGCCAGGAGGCAGTCAATCGATACGAGTTCGATAGTGCGGTCGCGTTTGAATTAGTACATGTAATATAAATATCGTTTACATAAATAAAGACATTAGTGGTTAAGTGATATAGTTCATAAGCATTTTTAATAGATTTTAATTACCGTAATAGTGTTAATAGAATAAGTGAATTTAAATATATCGCCTGTGTGTTTTTCTAAAACCCCGACAACGTTTTAAGAACCGAAAAAACGTTACAATTGGTGTCAGGTGTGGGGTATTTGGCGATATATTAGTGGACTTGAAAGTGGTAGATCTCAAACGGGAATTAGAAGAAAGGGATGAAGATACGAGTGGAAGGAAGGCCGAGCTTCAGTCGAGATTACGAAGAGCATAGAAGCAGCTGGTGAGGATCCTGAGACATATTTGTTTGAAGTGTCTGGTGGTAATGGCGAACTTCTAAAAGAACTTACAGAAAATTCTAGAAGATTAGAAGAGAAAGTTCTAGAAAATTCTCACAACATAGAAGAGAAAGTTATGGAAAATTCTCGCAATTTAGAAGAGAAAGTTCTAGAAAATTCTCAGAAAAATATGGAAAATTCTAGAAAACTGGAAGAAAAGATTGAAAACATGGACGAGAAGAATATAGAAAATTCTAGAAAACTAGAAGAGAAAGTTCTAGAAAAAATTGAAAACATGGACGAGAAGAATATAGAAAATTCTAGAAAACTAGAAGAGAAAGTGACAGAAAATTCTAGAAAATTGGAAGAAAAAATATAGAAAATTCTCTTAATGTAAACACGAATTAATGAACAGAATCGACGAAAAATCTAGAATGATTGAAGAATTGGACGATCGCATGAAGGTGCTAGAAGAACAAATTCATTCTGGAACCATACGAAACACGGAAGAAACTGGAAATTCTACCAATACGGGAAGCGCTCAGATGGAACCAAGAAATTCAGTGCCCATCTGTACGGTTCAAAATAAATGTGACCTGCCTACATTCGACGGGAAGACTCCCTTGGAAGACTATTTGACGCTGCTGGATACCACAGCTACGGTATATGGCTGGACGGAAGCTACCAAAGCAGCCATGTTATCAGTAGCTCTGCGCGGCGATGCTTTGAGGTACTCCAAGTTATTCCTTCGACGGAGCGACAAAATTACCAAACGCTACTTAATCAATTGGAGATGCGTTTCGGTAGCAAACATCTGCAGCAAGTATATCGCTCGCAGTTGAAAAACGCTGTCAGAGGTCGAACGAGACTCTACAGGAGTATGAAGCTGACGTCGTTCGTCTAATTAAGAGTGCGTACCCAACGGTACCGGAAGATGTGTGCGAGAGTCTCGCTGTGGAAAAATTCCTGGATGGCCTGCTCGATAAGGATACTCAACAGGCAGTAAAGCTCGCTCGGCCGCAAACGTTGAACCAGGCTTTAGCTCAAGCACTAGATTTTGAAGCCGTGAAGCAATCGGTCAAAGGACCTGCTCGCGTCCGGTTCTAGGGAGTCACGAGGAAGAAGAGCCATTAGAGGAATTATGACGAAATTAAACGAAATGATGACGAAAAATATGACGGAATTGATGACGAAAATGGAATCCGTGCAAACTAGGCAACCAGGAAGACGATGCTGGATTGTGGAAGGATGGGGCACGTACGTAGTCGGTGTCCCGATCCACGAAAACAAAGCCGACGGAAAACTAAAATGGGCCGACGAGAAGGGGCGATCGTCGACCTATGTAGCTGATGCCCCAGTAACACCAGTGATTGTTGCTTTCAGTGGATGTAGACTAGCAGCCTCGTCGTGTATGGCATGTAAATGGGAAACCGAGAGATTTACTGCTAGATATGGTGCAACAATGACAATTCTTCGGCCGGAAGCAGTGGGAAAGAAGAACCGGATACATCCAACCAGATGGACGCTACGTACGGCAACTGGGCAATCAGTCAACGTGTTGGGGAGACGATGGCCCACATCCGTATTGGTGATACTGCATGCCAGTATCGTGTAGTAGTTGCAGATATAGAACAAGACGTAATCCTCGGAATGGACATAATGACAGAATTTGGGTTCAAACTGGACTTGCAAGCAGGAGTGTTGAAGGTTGGCAAAGAGAAGTTATTCTCAACCATAGCAAGAATATGTCGGCCTGCGTAGTGTTGGCAGAAGAATAACTGTGGCGAGCCGCAGTGAAACCATTGTGGAAGCGAGCGTGAGTGGAGACATTCCCAAAGGGCAAGTTTTAATGCTGGAACCGGAGCGATTAGCGGTCAAGGTCGTGGAATACTGGTCGCTAAGGCAGTGATACAAGCTGGAGAAAAACTGCCCGTCCGACTGATGAACGTCAATAGTTATCCAGTAAAGCTGAAGAAGGGCGTACCTTTGGGAAGTTGTGCTAGTGTGTCGTCGATTGTCAACAAAGAGGATGGCGTAACAACAACTCCAGATCCGCTTCCTGGATGGTTGAATAACTTCATTGACTTGTCTTGCAAGGATTTGACAACACAACAACGCCATACCGTGAAACAGCTGCTTGGACGCTACCAAGATCTTTTCCAAGCAGAAGACCGGAACACGAGGGGCAGGACTAATGTTGTACGACATCGAATAGACACTGGAGATGCCCAGCCGATCCGCCAAGCCCCCAGAAGATTGCCATTGGCGAAACGAGCCGAAGCAGAACAAATTATTACAGGATATGGAGCAGGATGGCGTAATTGAACCATCGAACAGTCCATGGGCTTCTCCAGTGTACTGGTGAAGAAGAAGGATGAGTTCAACTAGGTTCTGCGTGGATTATCGACAACTAAATAATGTGTAACCAAGAAGGACAGTTATCCTTTGCCAGAATCGATGACACTTTAGATACCCTAGGTGGGTTGTAAGGTATTTCGACCCTCGACCTGAAGAGTGGTTATTGGCAAGTCGAAGTAGAGGCAAAGGATAGGAGAAGACGGCGTTTACGATCGGGACAGGATTGTGGCAATTTAACGTCATGCCATTTGGGTTATGTAATGCTCCCGCGACGTTTGAAAGAATTGATGGACAACGTACTGAGAGACTATCCTGGGAAACTTGCTTGGTATACCTCGACGATTAATTGTCTTAGGAAAATCTTTTGAGGACCATTTGAAGAACTTGGAGCAA
This sequence comes from Protaetia brevitarsis, assembly GCA_004143645.1. Lineage (NCBI taxonomy): Eukaryota > Metazoa > Arthropoda > Insecta > Coleoptera > Scarabaeidae > Protaetia > Protaetia brevitarsis. The sequence goes on from RXPK01000212.1 coordinate 964,685, forward strand.
GTATTTCAGCGATTGAAAGGAGCGAATTTGAAGCTTAACCCAAAAAGTGCAACCTGTCCGGAAGCAAGTGCACTACCTCGGCCACGTAGTATCAGAGGATGGAGTGTCGGTTGACCCAGGGAAAACAGAAGCGGTCAAGTCTTGGCGGTTCCGAAGGACAAGCATGAAATAAGAAGTTTCCTTGGGCTATGCACTTATTACCGACGATTCGTTCCTGGATTTGCTAACATCGCCAAGCCTATCACGAGACTAACTGAAGAGGGCAGAGACTACGTCTGGGAGAAGAGCTGCCAGGATGCTTTGAAGAATTGAAACAGAAGCTGACCACTGCGCCCATCTTGTGCTATCCACAGGCTGAAGGAAAATTCATTTTGGATACTGATGCAGCAACGTGGGCATCGGAGGCGTGTTGTCCCAAGTTCAAGATGGCCACGAAAAAAGTGCTCGGTTACTTCAGCAAAGTGCTGTCGAAACCGGAACGCAACTATTGTGTGACCAGGAGAGAGCTGTTGGCCGTAGTTAAGTCTATAGAGCACTTCCAAAATATCTCTATGGCAGGAAGTTCTTGTTAAGAACCGACCATGCGGCATTGATGTGGCTGCTACGCTTCAAGAATCCGGAAGGGCAGGTTGCCATGATGGATAGAGCGTCTGCAAGAGTATGACTTTGATTCGGAACATCGGCCTGAACCAGTCATCGAAACGCTGACGCACTATCGAGGGACCCTGTTCCAAGGATTGCACGCACTGCTGTCGTGCGAAGAGAAAATGAAGCAACTGCTTGAGGACTACTGTCATAGATGATAGATGGACGGAAGACCAAATCCGAGCTGACCAGGAGTCTGAGAAGTTTTGAAGCGTGTGATGGAGTGGAAGATGCAAGAAGCGCGCCTAACTGGGAAACGGTAGCACCGTTTCGCGAGAGCTAAAAATCGTATTGGGCTCAGTGGGCTCTTTGGTAATGGAAAATGGTCTTCTCAGACGAGTGTTAGAAGACGAAGCTGGGACCAATAGCAGACTTCAGATTGTGGTTCCGAAGGCAAGAATTCCGAAATTTTAAAACTTCTTCATGATGGAACATCGGAGGGCATCTTGGAGTCCGGAAGACTATAGAGAAGGTCAGAGAGCGATTCTATTGGGGTTAATTGCAAGAATGACGTGAAAGACTGTGCCGGAGATGTACAACTTGCGCCGCTGCCAATGGACCTTCCCAAAGGAAGAGGGGCCCCTATGAGGCAATACAACGTTGGCAGTCCTTTTGAAAGGATTGCGATTGATGTTGCCGGACCATTTCCCACGACGGAATTTGGAAATAAATACATCTTGTTGCAGTAGACTACTTCAGCAAATGGGTGGAGCTTACGCATTACCAAATCAGGAGCTGTAACAGTTGCTGAGACTTTAGTTAAAGAACTTTTCAGTCGGTTTGGTGTGCCGCTTGAACTTCACTCCGACCAGGACGGAATTTTGAATCAGCAGTGTTTCAAGAGATGTGCAAAATATTGGGTATTCCGCAAGAACCCGAACAACTGCCTTGCACCCGCAATCAGATGGCATGGTGGAGCGCATGAACAGGACAGTTATCAAGTATCTATCAAAAGTTGTCGCAGACCACCAGCGAGATTGGGACCAGCAACTACATCTATTCTTTGCTGGCGTATAGAGCATCGGTCCACGAAACCCACTGGCCAAAGTCATCTAGTGTGCTTTTTGGACGAGAACTGCGCTTACCATGCGATCTTAAGTTCGGCTTTAAACCAAATGAAGAAGTAGTTGGAGATGACTATGTTTCGAAATTGCGGAGGCGAATGGATGATATTTCACGATCGGGTGAAGGGCGAATATCCATGAAGCAAGTGACCGCATGAAAGAAACACTACGACATCAGAGCGAATGAAGGCGGATATCAGCCTGGAGACCTGGTCTGGCTGTTCAATCCTCAGCGACGTCGAGGCTTCTCACCTAAGCTGCAACGATCGTGGGACGGCCTTACGAAGTGATAAAGCGAATTTAATGACGTCATCTATCGCATCAGAAAGAAACCCAATGGTAAAGCAAGAGTGGTGCATTTAATCGCCTAGCTCCTATCTTGGGGACAATCAAGAGGACGAGCAGATGGCCGAGTTTGTAGACTCCCAAGAAGAACTCAGCTATGAGGAGTTCATGGACAAGTATGGGAATGGCCGCAAAGTGCGTCATGGTGTACAAACGGAGATTCAGGAGGATTTGTTTTTGGCTCCTGAAGGGTGCGCGATTAGCACATTGTGTTGCCCAAGATTTAAGAATGGGCAAGGGATAGCTACCGTCTTCCAAGAAGAAATTTGGTGTGGTCCAAGATCTCCGAAGCCAGAACCCTGAGGTGGCAAGGCTCTGCACTGCCAGGAAAGAAACGGCCTTTATTCTACTTGGGTGACCAAAGAAAGCCTCATTGGCAAGCCAACCTACCGGACGATGTGGACAAGCCGATAAGTTTAAGAGAGCAGCTGTTTGGAGCGGGAGATCATAAGATCAGGTTGCCCAAAATAGGCTGTGGATTGGATGGCTTGGACTGGAGGGTCGTAAGGAACATGCTCGAAGAAATTTTCCGATTATACTGAGATAGAGTTCCTAGTATGCAGCTACAACCCGCGGTCAGCGCAGAAGGGAGCGGCGACGGACGGTAGCGTGCTTTATTCTTCCGGACCTCGTCGTGTAGGAATGGAGAGAACTGTTCGTATCTTCATGGAGTGATAGTTCCTGTTCCGGGACGAACAGATCTAAGGAGGGAGCAGTGTAACGAGCGCAACTTGTCAACTGGCGGTTCCATAGCCCTCCCTAGATGGCGCTAGCATAGCGGAAGAAGAACTACCTACGACGAAAACAGAGGGCAGCACCGGGTCGAAGATTCGAGAATATTCTCCAGAATCTTCGAGGACGTCCAAGAAGGCCCCGAACAATCTGGAAGTTGCGCGCCAGCTATAAATAACGCGTCGGGTTGGTCCAGAGGCAGTCAAATCACCGAGTTCGATAGTGCGGTGCGCTTTGAATTAGTACATGTAAATAAAATATAGTTTACATAAAAAAAGACAATTAGTGGGTTAAGTGATATAGTTAATAGCATTTTAATAGATTTTAATTACCGTAATAGTGTTAATAGAAAAAGTGAATTTAATATATCGCCTGTGTGTTTTTCTAAAAACCCCGACAACGTTTTAAGAACCGAAAAACGTTACAATTTATAGACGCATATTGGAAGAAAATGCTGTAACGCCAGAATGCGGTTGATTGGGAAGAATTTCGTGTTTGCGCATGATAACGACCCCAAACACACTGCATGGATCTGCTAAGATTATCTCTCAAGAATGTTTTTTTTTATTTTTTATTTCTTCTTGTTATTTGCTTGTATTTTTTTGTTTCTACGGATACATTTTTATTTTCTTTCGAATTCCTGTCGTTTTCATTTAGTTAGCAGTAATTTACTAGTTGTCCTAACTTCAATGGCCGGTATTGTATATGAAATATGCTGGGTTCGCCATTAGTGCGTCGGCGTAATTCAGCGCGAAAACTATAAATGTTGGGAAAGTTAAATTTTCTGTACATATATAGTATATTATCAAAGCTCTTGTTAACCGGCTTTCTACGATTAGGATATTCCACTGCATACATTCTTGATGCTAATAGTGAATTTCTATTGTAAGTGCCAAGAACAAATACCATTTCTATGAGCTCCTTCTTCTAGAAGACGATTTTTCGTCATTGAACAGGTAAAAAAATAACAAGAACAAAACGATATAACTGACCACCAGATTAAAATAATACATAATTAATAATCAACAAATAATCCAAATTGCAAGAAACAAGCGATAATAAAATTATAACAAATACTAAAACTCGATAATACCAAGGAGAAACTACAGAAAACGACTTTGGTGAAAATCTTAAGCAGAGGTTTGACGTATCGTTAGATTCTTAGTTTTTGTTTGAAAATCATGGCCACCTAACCATTTTGGGTATCTCATATATTGAATATTGCAAACGTATTTTTCCTTAAAATTGAAATATTTTCGAAAATACTAGAAATAAATGTTATGTTGTTATCACCATTTCGAAGATAATTTTACAGGGAATTTGCTGTTAAAATTAAAAAATATAGATTCCATTTGAAAAAAAAAAAATGAAAAAAGCGTTTGAATTTCGATAAATACGCCACGACATATTTAACATCCTGTATGTGAATTTTCACGTTGCGTCACCTCGAAACGTTTAAAGTGTTAACCCTTCAATTGATAACAAAGGAATAACATGCTACACTACATCCGTTTTTAGGATAAAACTTACAATCTCAGAAGCTGTAATCGTGAAAATTTTCACAAAATTTGCGATATATCTAAAACTTAATGTCGGAAGTGCATATATTATTGGAAAGGTGTTTTAAAGGTTTATTCACACTATAGATCAACGAACATGCAAGGCACGGGCTCGTCACCGTCTAGTCAATTTTCAATGAATTCACACTGGCGATCTACCGGCAGTCAGTTTTGTGTTTGCAATTGTATAAAAATGCTCTCCGCTTCAACTTTAATAAAAATTGCGCATATTTTTGGATGAAGAAGATTAGTGTTGTAAATATTCGGATGATTTCAATAATCGGCATACCCGAATCCGAAGGTTATGATATTCAAAATAATATTCCGATTCCATATTCCACCCGACATACTCGTATAAGTTATACATATTCGGATGTTTTTAATAATCGAAATAATTCATACGGAGCACGGTGGAATATGGGATCATATTTGGTGTAAATCTCTATTAAACTTATTTATAACAAAAGTATATTATTTTTTCTTAATAAAATATTTTGCAGATTACTAATACTAAGTGAATGTGACTGTGTGATTTAAGTGCGCACAGCGTCTATGAACAACAAACACAGCGCGTCAGTCCAAATAATAAATTTCGAATGATCGAGTCAAAACCGGAAAGTTGAGAATTTCCAAAATCACACAAACTATACGAATACATATACCTACCAAACGTTTCGCTGGATTCATTCAGTATAAAATCGTTGTACAAATTTTACGGAATTGGAATCATTCGATTCGGGATCATCCGATTTCGAATCGGATTCTAAGAATCGGAATCATCCGAGTATTTTAATAATCGAAATCAACGAATATTTTAATTCAGAAACTCACAACATTAAAGAAGAGAAAGAAAATAGGAAGGTGCGGAAGAGAAAATGTTTCTGGGTTAGTCAACTATTAAAACGCAGAAACATAGAAGGAGAATATGTCACATTATGCAATCAACTCTTAGACCAACGAAAGTAAATATTTTAAACATTTCAGAAAGTCACTCAAAAAATTTACGAACAATTAACGATGGTATTAAAAATGAAAATACATTTCAAAGTAAATTTTCTGTGTCGCTTCACTTTGGCCATAATTTTTAGCGTCAATTGACTGGCGATTGCCTACAGTATAATTCACAGTGGCAGGCATTCGTCGAAAAGCGACGGGTTTGTGCCGGTCTAATATTCTTTCAAATGACCGCCGCAGTTACTTGCCCGCCGCACGATCGCCGGGGACTGCAAGTGTGAATATATACTACCGTGAAATGCATATGTTTAGTAGAAAAGAAATTTTGCTTTGACGGTGACGGGCCCGTGCCTTGCAGGTTCGTTGATCTATAGTGTGAATAGACCTTAAGTTGCTATCAAAATAGCTACTAAAAATATAGTCATCCATTCAAAATAAAAAAAATGGACTTCCTTGCGAGAATTCGCAACACCATGGATATTTCTAAATAATTTTATATGATACGCAGTGATATATCGTATATGTATAGAAAATCTCACTTTCCTATCTTTGATAGTTTTCGTGCTAAATTCCGCTAATACACTAATGGCGAACTCGGTATAATTCTAAAATAAATATAAAACTTTGATTTATCTTATGTAAAGAATATTTAAATTTATGTTTGTAGCTGACAAATTTATAATTGCCAAGGTAGCAGGAGACTCAAATACTCAAGTTAAACAAGGTACCCTCACTAGAAGTTCTGTAAGTGAATTAAAATGATAAAGAATCTAAAGCAAGAAGTATTAATTGTGATAAATATGTACTCAAACTTAATGCAATAACTAAAGAAATTTATTAAATAAGAAAGCAAACATTCGCTTGAGTTATCGCTGGGTTCGATGGGTTAAGCCGATAACCAGGATTCCAATGTAGCAATTATCCAACTTAAAGATGTTTAACAGAACCTATCGATGGTCTGCAGCGGTTTATAAACTCCATCCAGCCCCAAGATGTAGTAGGTGCCAGAAATTTATTAGTAATTTCATCAAGGCAAATATCTCCCTAAATAGAGAGGGGTCTCTAGTAATTTAATATTCTAGATTCCCTCAAAAAGTAAGTAGATACGGGAGAGATGCGTGGAGAAGTGGGTACGCTGACAATCACCTGAAGGAATTAATTATCTTTGTAGAAATCGGCGGAGGTACGTAAATGTATGAAGATCGTTTAATTGCATGTACCCCGAGATTGGAATCCAAAGATAAAAAAATGTGAAAGGACAAAATGACGTATGATACCGTTGAGCCTCCCGACAAAATCCCTTGACGGAAGGTATAAAACGTCAAAAATGCGTTAAGAACGTGAAATCCGGCCAACAACAAATGTGCTAAACCCCAAACTAAAAACAAAACTTTTTCAAAGCCCAATAGTTACATATTATAATATGTTAACAATACTGATCTGGAAGATCAAGAGTCGCATCCCCTATATTCTAAAATCAATCAGACAGTGCTATCCGAATCCGTACGATAGAAAGAGAGAGTACTACCACGATGAACGGGCAACGACCTACCGAAAAATTGCTGTAGTAAATAAATTGACCAACAGATAACCCGACTAGTACCGCTACGGAGAAAAACACTCAAATATTATGAATAAATACATATGCCAGTTGAAAAATGAAACATAACAATTTTAAAAATAATAACATGTTAATAGATTGTATTGTACTCTTTCTGTCTGGTAAATCTCCCGTGAGTCTGTTGCCCTTACTATATAAATAATTGCCACGGCTGACTTACAATTAGCTGTTCACATTATCCTGCTTAATTAGTTAGTTTTAAATTAGTTACTACATTTTCCAGCTAAAGTTACTTAGTCATTATAATATTTACAAACTATCCCGTTTGCCTCCACTGCTAATAACTGAGTAAGTGTGTCATTACAATAGTTAGTTTTGACATCACAATCTCATCATCAGAGTCATAATTAAATGATGATAATGCGAAAACAATTTTCATCATTAAAATTTGATTGGAAAAGATCGTTGATTTTCAGTTCTATTTCACTGAGAGAAATAAAATGGTTATTTCAACATTTTTCGTAGTGTCACGAATTTAAGCATTGATTTAACCATGTTGCATTTAAGTGAATCATATGCACCTATTTGAAACAAACATATTTATATTGTTGCACACAATATTTTATCTTGTTGGTTTAATCCCACAAGTTGTCGATTTGACATTTGAAAAAGGTGTTCTTTAAATATTTACTATCGGTGTTAACTCAATGAAATGTAGTATTTAATACTGTTACCTAAATTTCCGGCATCGAAAGTGACGGTCGAGTACCGTGAAAAATCGCGAGGTAATAACTCAAAATAAAAAGACAAAAGGTGATGCACTTCCGCTTTACAAACCTTCAAATAAGTAGAGACCCTCTCCTATTCGGACAGACAGATCGTAGCCTCTGGGCCGACTCGGTAATAGCCGAAACCAGGTGGTCCGGGTAAATTCAAGGTATGTAGGATTCTCCGAAGGACATAGAAAGAGTCGCAGAAGTCCTCAGCCGCACGTGCGTGTTCAAATTCTCACATAAAACGAAGGTAAAATTCCAGAATTCAAAATAAGGGGTGTTATAAAGATCTCTAAAAACACAGAAACCTCAAAATTAGTGATTTAAAAGAAATAACAAGATCTGCTTACCGTTAAATATCGAGGTTTTACAACGAAGAAAAGAAAGAAACAGATATGGCGTTGCAGACGCGTGGGTTCTCAAATTATATCTCGAATTATCAAACTCATCTGCCGTGATAATCACAAAAATTCCACACCAAACACAAGCGAAGATACGGCCAATGAATAATTCAAGCAATCTTCCAATAAAATCCACAGATGTGTGAAAATATCCAAATTTCCAAAGATAGGAAGATGTACTCGTAAGAACACGTCTATTCAACAACCCAGAATGGCCAGCAAGCCGGAAGGAAGGAAATACGTCACACAACCAATCAGAAGACAGATAAATAAAATAAGAAAACGGACATAGAGGTGCCCTCTCGCGTCGAAAAGATGTAAACACAGAAAACACAGATCTAAATAGACGATCAATCAGACAAATCGAACAGATCTATTGATGCGTGGGAATCGATAATACCGGCAGATGCAAAACGAACAGTCCTTAACCTACCTAGAAATGAAACGTCAACTGTCAAACATGGGAATTGAAGGAATTTACTAAAATTGAAAGAAATTAAGCGAAAATCTAAGACCGTATTAAGTATAAGAAACTATCTGTAAGTAAATGAGATTAAAAGATTCAAATTTTAGCTATACCACTCTAACAGGGGAAATAAAACACAATTTGAAAGCCAAAAATGAAGCAGTAATGTTTACGTTGTGAAAATACAAGACGTAGAAGCATCTCTGAAGGTAGAGTACGGAAATAGAAGAAAGTAAGGTTACAAAAGCTTGCCGAAAAGACTAGCGGAGAACTAATTCGAGATAAGCGAAGCAAAAAAACCGTAACAATACTATTACATATAGGTGATCGCACATGCGTATAGTCAATCAGTATCCAACCTCCGTAGCAATAAGACCTATGTTTATAAGTTTCTGTAACATTAATATTGAATAATAAAGATAATCAAAACCCATCGCGTAGTATATACATATAACATGGCGCAGTCGGAATAAAAAACAACAATACAAAAAAAATCAGTGAAAGGAAAAAAAAAGTGCAACAATTATAAAAGAAATGTGTCAAAAGAACAAAACAAAATGGAGAATATATCTCACCGAGAAGATGAAAATGGAGGGCGACCTAGCAAAAAATTGGAGGCAATTCAAAGAAGATTGGGAATTATATTCTCACCGCTAGTGGTTGCAATGGGAAAACAGCCGAAATACAAGCAGCGTCGCTGTTACACTATATAGGAAAGAAAGTTTGAGAAATTTTAAATAATATTGAAATTGCGCTGGAAAACACATCGATCGACAGCCGGTTGCAGGAGCAAGACAGAAGACACGTTTCACCCAAGGGCCGCACAAGGATGGAAGATCATTGGAAAGAGGTGTCCGGCAACTTCAAATAAGATCGTTTGTAACGGATTCGAACAATTCTAGAACAGGTCGGTGTACACGTTGTAATTTTACGCATACGCAAAACAGTTGTCCAGCTTATGGTAAAATATGTGATAAATGTAATCGTAAAAATCATTTTGCCTCTAATTGTTTAAGTAAATCGATTAATATGATAACCAATTCCGTAGAAAATAATGATTATTTGGTGGGTAGTATTACGAAATCGGTAAATGCTGTTAACGAATTTTGGTTAAATATTGTTATTAATGATTTATTATGAAAAGTTAAATTGTGCTTTCATTTCAAATGTATGAATAAAACCTTTATATTTTTTAGTTGATATTAAGCTAATATAAGCTTAGTACATAATGCCGTAAATGTTATTCTTCTATTACCTACTATAATCTTCCTAATTAGGCAATATATAGCTATGCGTTGCTATCAATGAACTAATTGCTGAATGTGCGGGCGGATTTTTATTTTCATCGATAGATCCATCGATTACAGTATATCTGTACAAGAAAATCTTTTTCGTATAACCAGCTAAACGTGTTGAATTACATGCAAATAGTCGTTCGATGAATACTACAGGTAGGTTAAATGAAACAATATAAGTTTTGAATCAACGTTTTATAGTGCTAAACCAATATTATAAAATTATAGAGACATTTATTACTTCCTGTGTCTACAACAAGTAACTGTGTTGGGATAATGTTATTGTATTATTTAATTAGCAGGTAGAAATTGTTAATTGAAAATTACGTACATGTTCAAAGAATCACGCGTAGTCTGTTTCTTATAACATTTATCATTATTCAGTTAACTAACGCAATTTAATATTTTTTTACGTATTGCATTAACATTAAAATATCATTGCTCATATTGAAAAAGAAAAAAGTGTTCAATACACCATTTTATTAGTTTATACAACACTTTTTTCTCTCGGTGTTCTAACTGTTACCCAATTCAGACACAACTGCGCACAAAGTGAAACAATATAATCAAATGATGAGAAAATACTGACAACACGATAATAATAATTATCAAAATAAACCAAATTCGTAGTTTTCGTCCATATGTTAAATTTCTTTCTAGATAGAATAAAACCTTCAAAACGTCTATATAACCATAAAATTCACCTGCAAAAGTTTCCTTTAACATCCAAACACATTCGCACACAAAGCGTAGGTTACCATCACAACAGGGTTACCAACCCACGTTAGCAACCCCATCCTCTCCCCCGTCCTCTTCGTATGCAAACCGTGGGAGCGGTATCGAGACTACCACGTGATACCTGCGAAAAATTCTCATGCAAAAGCGTAGGGTCGCCCCCTCGAAGCTGAAAGATACGCCCCGAAATATCTATCCGCCTCATTTGAAGTAGTACTAAGGCAACGTTGGCGTCCGCGGCGGTTCTATATCTCCTTTTCCGCTCTATAGGGCACGCGGGGAGATATGAAATTACCCTTTATAAATACCTGACGTGAGTCTGGCAACTTCTCCCCGGATGCCGGCGAATATTGAAATGCATAAGAATTTTTTGGGCGTATTTAGAAGAGTTTAGTTTTTCTCCTTTTGAGACTCTATTTCTCTCCGCGAGTCGGAAAATGTTCAATGTTTTTCTTTCTTGTGATATTTTTGAAAGAGGTCGGATGGAGTATACGCAAATCAACCGTGAATAGATGTAAAGTTCAAGCCCGCGTTAAACTCATCTATGTAGCTATTCACACTTCATTGCAATTTCTCTTTTTAGAAAAGCCATTTACTAAACCCTTCACGAGCAACAGTATAAGATAGGAACTGTGTTACTGTCTTACACAAATGGAATTTTACCACACCAAGCGTATGTTTGAAGGAGGTTGGTTCTCAGACATTGGATGAAAGGCATAAAACGTAATAGATACCATTGCTTCACCAAAAAGTATCTCCTTCGTAGCGTTTACTGCTTCATCCTAACATACTGTACAGTGCGACACAACAGAAGTATCCATTACTGACTTGAAATATTTACTGTCTTGTCCCGTGCGCGTCATGTATCACAACAACGTGTTATTAAACTCTATTTACACTTTCCATATTTTACAATTACTTTACTAGAATCACCTAAGCTTCTCAAAAAGACTTCCATGCTAGTGGGTACCAAAGCTCCACCTCCAGTTTTTACAGGATTATTATAATCATCAAGAAAATAATTTGCAAATCATTACACATTTTCTCTGTTGAATATGAAATATTAAATTTAAAAAATTACTTGATTTTATACAAATTAGACATATATAGATATAACAAGGCAAATGAAAGGAACTAAAGGACATCTTCAGGTCAGAATTATAAAACAGTTTAAAAATAGTGTGGATTTTAGTGGATGAACCCGGTTGTCCGTTATTAAAGAATTTGTGAGAAATTGGACCATTTTCCTTTCATTTACCTTGCTATAATTCACTCACACAGAGTCAAAAACCATGGATTATATACAGTTTCGTTTAAAGCGACCGCATCGATTATCCCCACTTTTACATTGCTTGTGCATAACGTTCGGACTTCCTATCCTGCGCTCGCTTACAACCACACAGTATATAGATATCACGAAACTGCACAATTTATGCTAATTACCTAAATAATTTACGATATAGATCATCATTGCACAGCTCCCAACATTATTTAGCACTCGAACAAATGGCGCGGCGCTTTGATGGTGCTAAATATTAATGCCGAAAACTGTTTTCTTATACAGGGTATTCCACGTAAGTGGTTCATTAAATGTTTATGATGTTTTATTATTTACTTATATTTGAGATTTTGGCACCATTATCTGTTCGATTGGAACTATAAATGTGAAATGCTTTAACCAAAATATTACTTCCGGTTGACCCGAAATGGGCGTCAACTTTGTTATTTCAAATAGAATAATTTAATTTTTTGTTCATTTTTGGATTCTACGACCATAAATACGTCAGTATTCATTAGCTATTCCTATAGTTACATGTTGCCGTTTTTGAGTTATTCAAGGTTTTACCTTTTTAGTTATATTCATTGCATCATTGAGAAATTAATATCTCCATAATGGACCACTTACGTGGAATACCCTGTATATATATACTTTTCTACGATGAACACTGCAAAAAAAAACCTTTAAGCCGGCGCTGCACTTGACGGAGATTTTACTGCGGAAATTTCGTTCACTTGAAACTAACATGGACGGATTTTCCATGGCTTAATGTGACAGTTTTAGCGTTTTTTCATCAAAAATTTACATTTATAATAGTAAGGTCGCCACCACACTCCACGTAATTCCGTTGAGGTAATTCGCGTATCACTTTTAAGTGTATATTTTTAATGCGAAAACGCAAAAACTACCTAATTAAGCGGAAATTCCGTCCATGTTAATTTCAAGCGATATTTTCGTCAAGTGTGACGCCGGTCAGCGCGAATTACGCGACTGAATTTACATCACGAAATTACGCCGTGTGTGGTGGCGGCCTCACTTTGCAGTGGCCGAAGTTTTCCAAACACCAACTTCACTTAAACTGGAGTAAATACTATTAATCTACTAGATACTGTAAAGCGTAGTACCTTCTTCCATGTAACACGCACATAGAAGCATACGCTTCAGAGGCTAGTAAATGGTTCGTTGGCGTAGTACAAACTTCAGAAATGTTGTACATACTTGTAGCATTAGCATCTACTATGTTTGATGCATTCCACCTATTGAAAACATGCATGTTTCCTTTTTGCTAATATAATTCTCAAACTTCAAAGTCTTTCTGCACAAATTGGTTTGTTCTAATTATACATATCTTTAGTATAGACAGCGGCGGCCGGTACATACGTCACCGGGAGGCGTATTTCCATTTGCTACCATTGTACAGAACGGGTTTCTGCTGGGTAGTAGTAGGATATGAACGTACGAAAAACTAACTGAGTAACTCCATAGTCTACCACTATATTTTGCGTATGCTACTACTACGCAACGTTAAAAAAAAAACGATTGTAATCCATTCCCAAATTATTTTAACATATTTATTGAAAAAAATTGTTACAGAAATACCAAACAAATCTACAAATAGCAAATAAATAAAGAACGTCGTACTACTCTAAAATTCTAACCCTGAAACCTAATTCTGCCTTAGTGAAAATGAAATTCAAATATCTTAAAAAAGTTTAAAATTTTATCACAAAATCAGTCATATGTTTGTCGCTCTGACTGTAGAGTGTATATTTTGTGAGTGCATTCAAATATCAATATTTTACTACACACTGATATGTTTGATAATGTCTTCTAAAACATGCATATTTACATACATATCAACATATTAGGGAATTATTTTTTTTTCCTCGTTTTCTACACTAGCATTTTTCACAAATATTTTCTTTGTTTATTTTACGTTTAAATCAATTTTCCAACTTATATAAAAATGCAATTATTAAGTCGTAACTTTTTATTTGTTTTTTTTTATATTTAGCAAAATAGTTTAACATATACACTGTTGAAAATATTACGGTGTTGGCGTTAATTTTGCGCTAGTCAAATATTTTAGTGTTGATGTTTACAAACTTTGCCAGACGAATTGACTACATGTGTTTAGTAGAACAGAAATTACTAGAATTTGGTGTGAATTCTTTGTTCAGATATGAGGATTTATTATTTTCTCTAGACATTCAGAAGCATCAACCAATCAGAATTTTTCCCTCGGATAGAAATATAGAAACCCCACCTAATCTAATACAGTATTGCATTATACGCACCACCTGCATTGCACGTGTATCTGTTTTCGAGTTGTTTCTGCGTATTAACATATCCAAACAAACCACCAAATGTGACTGACCTGCAAAGTGTAACCTTGTGTTATTAAATGTTAATTCCAGTGGGCATAAAAAAATTCAACATCTTAAAGATGTATTGGGAACAACTATTTACGTAATTAGTTCAGATTTGAATCAAATAGCATAAACATTAACTTAATTTTATAATGGTTCTCAAAAAATCATTTTAAAATTAGTACGTTTAGTTGAAACCAAAACTTTTGAATTGGTTCTGTATATTTATAATTGAGGAAACGTCTTAAAGAGAGAATATTATAGCACTAAGAAATAGGAGTTGCATATTAAAAAGACGTTGTGTTTAGAAAACGGTGTTAAATCATCCAATAATAGATCGCATTCATTTAGTTAAACAGCTAGTAAATTTGTCTAGTCTAGATCAAACAAAATGTGACTAGAAGTATATCATAATTCCACGTGTAGGTTGGACAAAATAACCCCTTAGCAATAAGCAATACTTGACTATCTTTGTTCGTCAAATTTAAACTTCTATAGTTCTCGACAAAATAACACGAAAACAGTGTGGACCTCTCCTGACTATTAAATTAGTCAAAAAAGTGTTAAAATTTTCAACAGTGTAATATTACTATTTAGATGCATTTAATGCCGGCGTTAAGCTTTTACTAATTATGAAAATCGATTTAAAGTTAATTGTCAAATTAGGAAGGTTGCTTATGATTATGAAATCGGTCGTATGACACATAAATTAATAATCTTAGTGAGATTTTGCATTATTTTTGCTATATTGAACGCTTTCGCTAAAGATTTCTTTTGTTTTTGAGTTTCTGAGTTGGATGGTTGCCCAGCTTGAATTCTGCTGTTAATGTCAGTCGAATCTCTCTTCTGGCAATAGATGTCGATGATGACACCTATTCTCTTGGCATGAATGAAACTTTCATTTTATGAAACAACGAAATTACCTGTGTAGGTGTTGTCGGTTTTTCCCGAGATTTATTTAGTTTTACTATGGAATTGATCATATCCAATGAAGTATCGCTATTAGCAATATCTATTATTCGAGTAAAATGGCTAGAAAGGTGCACAATGGCTTCTTGTTTTTTTAAGTGTAAGTTCGAGGAGTCTGCTGTTTCGGTAATCTCTACTACTTGTGAGCTGATATCATTAAAATTGGGGGAATAGTAGGTTGCGTATTTGAAATAGTGACTTCGTTGCTGGCCGGTGATATATCGTCATAAAATTCAGTTGGAATGTTTTCGTCGAGAGCTATTCGTGCAAATTCTTTTCTGTCTTCTGAAGTTATTAAAGGAGCAATTGCATATTACGTTGTATTTATTTTCAACGACACATAAATGTTTACAAAATTTTCTACCCTGACCGTATAGGCAATCGACGAAATCAGTTTGAATTACGATAATCTCTTAGCACACATGAAATCATTATGGAATAGAAAAGAAGAATGGGCAATCGCGTACAGGCGTGGTGCATTAAGAAACAGAGGACACAACACCAATAATTACGCGGAAGCTTCCATTAGAATTTTTAAGGATGTAGTGCTACAAAGATTTAAAGCTTTTAATACGTGTGCTCTAATAGATTTTATTGGAAATATTGTAGAATCCTATCACAAAAACATTTGTTAGCTTACGCAAGTAGTCGCAAAAACAAAATGGAATATTCTATCACAACTTACAATGTAAAGCACAAAGTTTGAAAGCCAATAAAATCAGCGAAGTTGAGTTTGCCGTAACTTCTGCGTCGAAAGAGTTCGTTTATACTGTATATATTGATATAGGTACTTGCGATTACCCATACGGTCAGGGTGAAAAATTCTATAAACATTTATATGCAGTTAAATAAAAATACAACGTAATGTGCAATTGCTCTTTTAATAACTTTAGAAGACAGAAAAGAATTTGCACGAATAGCTCCGACGAAAACACTCCAATTGAATTTTATGACGATATGTCACCCACCAGCAACGAAGTCATTATTTCAAATACGCAACCTACTATTCCTGCCGATTTTAATGGTATGAGCTCACAAGAAGTAGAGATTACCGAAACAGCAGACTCCTCGAACTTACACTTAAAAAAACAAGAAGCCACTGTGCACCTATCCAGCCATTTTACTCGAATAAGAGATGTTGCTAATAGCGATACTTCATTGGATATGATCAATTCCATAGTAAAACTAAATAAATCTCGGAAAAACTGACAACAACTACACAGGTAATTTTGTTGTTTCATAAAATGAAAAATTTCATTCATGCTAAGAAAATAGGTGTACAGCCAACATCTATTGCCAGAAGAAAGATTCAACTGGCATTAATAGCAGGATGTCGCAGAATTCAAGCTGGGCAACCATCCAACTCAGAAACTCAAAAACAAAAGAAATGACGAAGATCTTTAGCGGAAGCGTTCAATATAGCAGAAATAATGCAAAATCTCAATAAGAGTAACAAATTATGTGTCATATGACCGATTTCATAATCAAAAGCAACCTTCCATTAAATATTAATTTGATAATTAACTTTAAATTGATTGTATTGACATAATCAGTAAAAGCTTAAGGCCGGCATTATATGCATCTAAATAATAATATTATACACTGTGTCCCAAAAAGTTCTATAGAAATGGAGAAAAAGTTTACCTTACATTTCACAAAAAAAAAATTCTTGATAAAAGGCTCTGCATAACTTGTAGATCCATAATTAAGTACAAAATTTTTAAATATTGGCTGAAATACAGGGAAAATCAAAATCATGATTTGGAGTGAGAGTAAAATACGTTCAAACTATAGTGGAGAGCAAAGTATTTATTGAAATTGTTATTAAGTAGCAAAAAATTATGCCCGCTTGTAGATTTGTGATTTTCCCAGATAAAAATTACAAGATATTTATTAATTAGAATATTTATTGAATAAATAAATAAGACATGATAAATAAACAATGAATAATAAGCAACTAATAAATTTTATTGGGAATATGTAAAATTACGTAACTACGGAACTTCAACGCATCCACCGCACCTTTCTAAACAAGTGATTGTCCGTTTATTAAATTTGTGTATGACATTTTTAATCACATCAGAATTAGGTTTCAGAGGTTAGAATTTTAGAGTTCATTCTTTATTTATTTGCTATTTGTAGATTTGTTTGGTATTTCTGTAACAATTTTCTTTTTTTTTGCAATAAATATGTTAAAATAATTTGGGAATGGATTACAATCGTTTTTTTAACGTTGCATAGTAGTAGCATACGCAAAATATAAGGTGCGCCTACGTGTATTTCATATACGTACTATCCTGTTGCAGAACTGGGAATACTCTCCATAGTGGTAGACTATGGAGTTACTCAGTTAGTTTTTCGTACGTCCATATCCTACTGCTACCCAGCAAGAACAATACTGTACAATGGTAGCAAATGGAAATACGCCACCGAGAGGGTACCCACAATGATCGAATATCTTCGTATGTTACCGTGCAATATAATAATGTAATTAATGTTTAACTTCATATAAAGTTTTTTTTTTGCGATAATCGTTTCGTTTTCACAATACAACTTTTTCAAGTAATTGCATTTCTATTACTAATTTTTAGTTTATTTCTCCGTAATAGTGAATTAATTTACATTTTTATCTTTTAGCGTGATTTATTGTAAGGTTTTTATTTTGTGTATTGTTTGAGGTAAATATTTCAAAGACATTGCTCTAGAAGAATAAAAGGTTGAAGTTTATAAAGAAAAACAAATATTTATATGCAACGAAATAAATTCATTTTCAAATAGGCGTTCTGCATATTAGGCCAATTAACCTCTCATTTGTTTAATTTCTGTATTCTCCAAAAACATTGTTTCCTCCGTTAGGAGAAGTAAACTAGAATGCAGATAAGCCACTCACTACGATGAAAACAAGAGCATACATTTCAAGTTACATAACCCAAGAAACAAGAACAAAACGCTTTCAAAATTATTACAAAATTGAAAATTATAAAACGTAACGTTCTAGTCACATAGTAAAACGGAATAGTTCCAGGTTTAGTTAGTTTTTTAATTTACAAATATTTTTAATAAAATTCGAAGGTATTATTTGCATTAACTTTTCAATTATTTGATTATTTATTCTTATATTTTTTCTGACTTCCGGTTTTATCGGGAATATGGTTAAATTTTAAATTTCAAATGGAACATCTGTATATTTTGGCATATTCCATTTTGTCTGGGTCCGAAAACATATAATTTAATTAGTTTTCGTCTTTGGCTACTAGTAATTTGAGTTATTTTTCAATGTATTGAGTGCAGCCAATACCTACAAAAAATATTTCTAACCATTAACCTAATACCAAAAAATGCAACTGTTTCAATCTCTTGTTTTACTCACCTACTAGGACGTAACAAAGTACACTATGACAGTTTTTACATAAAAAATGTCTTTTCTAAATAGAACCTCCTGGATACTCGGTCCTCCGCATTAATCTAAAAAAGAAATTTTTCCCGATGGCAATGATACCAGCAAGTACTTAATTATTCGAATTTTAAGTTATTTCTCTGCTATACTCAAATAAAAATGCTGAATATATAAACATGCGTTAAAATTGAAGATAATAAGCAGATAGTATCACTGAAAAGTTGGCCATTGGTAGAATCTATGTGTAATGTTCGATGTGCGTGTTAAAGTCTTCCTTAATTATGTCTTAACACTTTGATCAACTTTTCTTTAATATCGTTTTCTAAACGGAGTACATTTCAGTGAACTGCAACCTTTTAAAACGATATAACAGGTTATTTTGTTTTAATTAAAAATGAGGAAAATGATCAGTTTAAAGACAAAATAAGTAAGGCAACTTTTTATGTTGAAATTGGTCATTTTTATAGTTTTTTAATTGAATTATTAAAGTTTTTTCACTTTCACCTGAAGAAGTCTAATATTTTTTAGCCGAAACCGGTAGATTAAAGAATAATTTCATTGTAGTAAATAAATCACAATTTTAAATTGGTTAAGGTAAAACAGTAGCTTAATGACAATTTATTACACATCTGTCATGTAGAATCTAGTGCGACCAATCTTTCGTGATATTTTCGCCTGCAAAATGAGTGTTTCTGGACGGAGGCGCAAAAAAAAATTATGTACGTATTAAACCAGTCTATTCTCCTAAAATGTAATTGAATGGTTGAAGCAGCTAACAAGCTCTGGCACAGTGACTATTACTAGTAGAAGCTTAATAGGACATGGAAAATATACGAATGTTATCGATACAACCGAAGAACTATGTTATGTTTACAAGTTTGAAATTGTTTATGAACGAGAAGTATGCACATATTCGAGGACTTCTGAAGAGTTTGTGGAAGAAGTTTCAGTCAACCTAGTTGAAATAGTTAATCGTGACAAGCAATATACTATTAGGAAGCTTCGTATAAACTATTTAACAATTGCCATGATGAGGAATTTGTCAAGAGATTTAGATTATCAGAGAAGTATTCAGTGCTTACTAAAAAGAATTGAAAATAAATTGCAAGGTATAGAAGCAAACAGAGAAAACCTGTCTTTAGGCTTTTGTATTTAATTCTTCAATATGTTATTCCTTAGATGGTATTAGTTTCTATATAACTGTACATCTACTTTATTGACTCTCTTTTTCCAATCAATAGGCTTTAAGAAGTGTCATCAAGATATCGACGTGCATCTTTATATATTGAGGAACAGAGTCCTTCTACTTTATCCAAAGTCTCTTATTGAGTAAATCACGATCTGTAATGGTAACGTATAGTATTCCTAACTCTCACAGGAATTATTTTATCTCTGAAAAGCTGCAAATATTTTTTTTTTCCATTAAAGCTAACCTCGTCAGAAAATAAAACAATTTTAATAAAATTCATTGTCGCACATCAGCATTATTTGTTATTTATTACATACTCTCGATGCAGTGCCTTATATATTTTCATTTAACGACAGTAATACATCGAATTTAGAATCTTTATTGACCAAAAAGCAACAATTCCGAGATCGAAATGCTGCCCAGTTCATTACTTTTTGAACATAACTCTATATAGTGAAAACATGTCCTTTTATTTGTTGTTTTGATGATATTAAATAAAATTAATCGAATGAAGAGCAAAGAAAGGAATCGAATCGATTAAGTGACATCTATGTTGAGTTGTAAAAAATTCATAAGATCATTAAATTTTGGTTTTATTTTACGATATATTCGTCCAATAATAAAAACCTAATAACAATCATAATTGTAATAACTCGGCCATCAAACGATCAATAAAATTAATTTATCTGTATACGTGTCTACGTGTCATGTGCCTAACTATGCATTCAAAATTCAACCCGGCTATTAACTGGCAAATTGCCGAGGTCGTTGCTGGGCATCGAAAAAAATACCATAGTTTTAATAAAATATTTTATTGCCGGACGTTATAAAGCATAGTAAATCAAAAGTGTGGTAGTAAAATTTTACTACACCAGGTTTGAGTTCTCTCCTCCAAATTGCGCGGCACCTAAAATATTCCACGAAAATTTTTCGTTCAGTGACGTAGACTTCGTTACGATCAGACGCGATACGGTAGGTGATTTGAGATTTTGCGTTTTTATGCGTTAGATATGCTGCCTTTTTATTTCCTTCGATTTGGTTTATGGATTTCTGTTAGAAATGAAATAAAATACAAATTGAGCCTATACATGGATTAAAGCATTTTCGGATATTTCTAAATGCTAGTAATCTGGACAAGAAAATTAGAAGATCTGTTACTTTTAAACAGCAAAGAAGTAAACAGCTGTTATTAACCTTCGAGCAGCGCATCACATACCATCCTAAAAGCAGACGCGTGGGGTCAGAGTGACCCCAACAAATGTTACATACTCTAACGTATTATAATGTAATGTTTAAAGAAAATAAGATTGTTAGAATGATCTTTAAGTACAAAAAACATCGATATCAAAATTAATTTGATAAGTCAACTTAATATAAATATCGTACAACATAAATAACATAAAAATACATTTGTAATAAAATAAAGTAGGGATTGCTATAAACTACTAATAAAATAAAAGTAAAATAGGCATACATTAATGAAAGAAAACAGGTACCAAACATTTTACCCGACTAAGTAAGTATTCGCTTTCATTCATCCTCACTGTCAGCCTCGGTACACACAAGCATATATAAAAATAACACACGTGCATTTATGCCTGAAATGTTCATTAATATAAAAAATACAACAAGGGGCCAACCTTTGTCGTGCTCTGCACGAAATAGGCGACGCACATTTTAAGCACGGTATCCACCCCACCCTTTGTGGCATTATAATCTAATATCATACTAGGTTTGCCAGAATCACTATCTATTTCAGCATGTCGTGCATGGTTGACAGAAGTGTTACAGATTTTTTTTTTTTTCGAGACGTATAAAACCAAAGTGCCGGCAGTACGGCTGAGAAGGAAGGGTGCATCATTGCCAATCTTGAAAGTCAAGCAGCAATATGCGGTACCGGTTGTTGGTTGGGTCACCATTCGGACAACACTTCTCAGTGGCTCGGTGTGTTCCGGCACTCTAGCCAAGAGCCTTCAAGGCCTGTAGTGCTGAGTTAATAAATAAATAATAAAACCAAAGTAAACTCTTTCTGAAAACCAAACCTAGATGACCAGAATACTTTTTATACCAAAGAAGGTGGTATAAATTCGCAAGGAATTTGTCTTTTGTTTTTCCTCATTGTTTCAAGCAATGTTATTTTTTTGCTAAGTAAATATTCTGCCAATTCATAGAAGGTGTACACCATTAGAATTTTCAATCGGTGTCACTAAACGTTTCACAATATCATTGGGTCTATTAGAGTTGTGGCATGGACCAGTAGGCTGCTTGATACCTCCAATTTGCTGGTGTACAAGTTTTAGCATCACAAAGCGCCAACATTTTTATACCATATTTTGCGGGTTTGCTGAGAATAAATTGTATCCAGGAGCACCTCCCGCGAAAAGGGTGTAGCATCTCGTCAATTGTAACATACTCACTCAAATTATAAGCATTTACGAAGTTTGCGACAAACGAATCGAAAATTTCACGTATGGTAGCTAATTTGTCCCAATCAAAAATAAGATCCCAAGAAATGCAACTAGCTCATCTCTTGTCATAATTTTATTATGTGATCTATCATATTTACATTGTATAATTTGGAAAATGCGTCTATTTCTCTTGTGATGATCCGTGCATTAGATTTAGGTCCCGCTAAGGCTTGATCGAAGATTTTTCCCAAAAGCTGACCTTCTCTTTTCCTTTGAAGTAATCATTATCACTGTGACGATCATTATTATCACTATCACTGTGATGTGATTCATCGTCGTCAAGGCTGAATTCTTGCTTAGATTCCGAGTCGTGGTAGCTGAGGATCATTTCTTCGTCGCTTAGATCGTTATCCTGTTCCTCAAATTCATCCTCAGAGTCAAGTTCTTCATTTTCAGAGTTTTCCGATAATTCAGCTAATATTTTGTAACGGTAAAAAGAAAGTTAGGAAAAAAGAAACAAAATAAAATATTTTTGAATACATTACATTACTCGGCGGGCGGGGTCAAGCTGACCCCAAAGGAGGTGATTCCTCTTTGAAAAATGTGCAGTACACTAACCTAGGAAGGGAAATATCAGCCAATCCCAACCACATCTTCCTCCAACGTCACCTTGAGAATAGACGTAAGAGACCGAAATATTTCGTTTTTAGTGTTAGAATAATATGTTTTTAATATTATTAAAAAGACGCGCCACTGGGGACGATTTGACTCCAGCGCGCCTGCTCTAAGATTAAGCAAATCGATGTTTGTGGTGTAGCTTCTCCTTGTTATTTCTAAACTTTAAAATTGGGAACCTGTTGTAATCCTAAGTAACGTAATTCTGTACAATAAATTTGTAAACACTATACAAATACACATGAGAGAGTTTGGCTAACGAAAATTGCGATTAATTTATCATAATAATAATTTTGACGTTACCCTTTTTTCAAAGCTGGCCTTCATTTTTCTAAGGAGCTGCTCTAATCTAAACATATAATGAAGTTTTCTATCCACATTGTAGCCAATACGTACATACATACATACAATAAGATGGCACTTTTCCTATTTCACTCCAACAAATAATATTCGGTATGAATATTATTTGTTGGACAGACACGATTGTGAAATAGTAATCTGGTAGATTACCAGGTAATCATCTTTGAGGGGCTGTGATCATTGACTCTGTGCAAGGCCAACTGCAAAGGCAGTGATGTCGGATAAGCGCTATCTTTTAGTATATTTAACATCCTGTCTTAGAAATATTTTTCTATATCCCATGGCTCGTCACAAATGGTGAAAGCTCCGGGGATTCAGTGTTGTTAATTTTATCACTGAGTATTAGGTCAAAAATTTAACACAAATAACAGAAGCAACAGCAAAGGGAATGGTAAAGAATAGACGGAATGAGCTATAACCAAATTTGTAACAAAGATGGGGGGCGATGGGAGTAGCTTTCATTGATATGATATTTGTTTTTAAAAAACAACTGTTACTATATTAATTCATTTCTTACTTTAATTACAAATTCCGCCCATGTTGTACCATTTACGTTACAATAACGTAGAATATTAAAAATAACCTAACGTGTGGCATGCAGATGTAATCGCAACGATTGCAATGAATTTGTGTATTACTACATAACTGTTTTACATTATCCGACATGTTAAAATTAAAACGTTATTAGAGGAACAAAATATCGAAGTGGCAAAAAGCGTTGCAGGTATAGTGCGATATGATGTTGTGTCGTTAAAGTTTTACTCTGCTACTGACAAAAATTCAACATTTTATTGCAAAAGGATCAAAAAGGCAATTGAATTAAAAATAATATACATTGGAAACGAGTACCTTCTACAGAGCAAATTTCAATTCAATTACCCAAGGAGGGCGAATAAATAAAATATAGAAATGCAAAACCAAAGTAACTCGAAATATTTCAAAGAAGTTGTAATGAAACGCTGTAAAAGATGTTACTAATAAATTAGTTTCTACGTGAAAATTATAATTACCATAGTAGGGTAGGGCCCTTCAACAAGTTATACAAAAAACGATTTACTACACTTCATTTTTGTGTTATACGATGACGAAGGCCTAAAACAATTCAACATTTGGGTTTCATATTCGTGAGTAAAACCAATTCAAAAAATGATAATTTTTTTTTCGTATACAGCATATTAATCAGCGCTAAAAACGTTAATATTTTGCTAATTTAAGATACTTCCTATAGTAAATTCAATAATAACAGAGATACCAATGATGCGCACTTAATTTGGATCAGCCCGTACAATATCATCTCCTGATTGTAGGTAGTATTTATATATAGTCATCAAAATAAAATAATAAAATTATTTTTATGTTTACTAAAAACAATTTTTGTAGAATAATATAAATATTTATGACAGATGTTTCGAACACTTTTATATGAACTTCCATACCATCGTTTAATGACGATGTGTTCTTCTTCAATTTTCATCGGCCCACAAATGCATAATAATATACTAGTTCATAACTTCTGAAATTATTCAGCTTACAACAGATTGTTCTGTGTCTACGTAAAGGTGTCCCAGATATTTGTGACAACTACCGTGTGCGCAAAAAATAACGAGTGGTTAAAACCTTAACCAATATACTCTAAGGATTTAATATTTTCATGTTAGATACTTTCATGCTAGACACATAACATATACTCTTCATTAATAGGTAATGCTGCTTATCTTTATTGCTACATGGTATTTGTTATATGTAGCACCGTTGCCCAAAGTAATGTATAAATAATTTTACGAAAATGTTAAAAGAAAGCTCAAACGATTTTGTATATCAGTTCTATTTTCTCAATTACAACATTAGGTATTCCTATAAAAACACAAAGTAACCTTTTTGTGATGTACCTATGATTATACTAATGCCTATTTCATGGATAGTGTTATTATTAACAGCTATAAATTGTCCTAATAAACCTAAAGCAGCAAATCCTTGAAATCATTATTCATTCCTACACTGAGAAAAATTTATATTTATTTTAAATATAATTCTATTACACATAAACATAATTTATTATTATATATGGGACAGCAACAATATTTGTTTAAATCCAATACAAAATTATTTTAAGCAAATAAAAATAATTTATATTTGGCTTCAACAAACTTTATGTACAACAAAATAATATATTATTTTTAAACGTTAAATAATTATGTTATCGCTTAATATAAAAAAAATATTAAATTTAACATAATTTATGTCTTTTATTAAAATATTGTTTGTAGCACATACAGTAAAATTATATTTGAAATGAAAATATATTTTTTTTTAAAAAACCATCATACTTACCTTTAAAATGTATATATCTTTAGTATAAATATAGTTTTTGCTTACTGTTAAAATAAGATTTGTGTAGTTTTTAATTGAAATTTATATTAACTTATATTAATTATGGTATCGTTTCACTGTAAACTGATAAAGCACAGTACATATTAATTTGTTAGTTACAACTTCAAATTAATATTTATTGTATTTCAACAGCTGAAATAGCAGATTAAATTAAACACGTTGACATGTTAGAATTTATTATATTATTAAAGTTCAATACCTTTTACTTTTATCTAACTTGTTGATGTCATTCGGTAAGTATAATTACTACAATTACTCATCATTTATTTATTCTAAGTAACTTAGTCTTATCCAGTATAATCATACAAATTCATACAAAACATACAAAACGGGTTGCATAAATCATAATGTTTTCTGGTAATATATAAATAAAAAAGTAATTTGCCATATTTCTTAGATTAAACATTGTATATTAGACAAACAATAAAGTAATTTTAATTATGTATCTGTTTATTTCAAAAGAGAGAAAATGAAAAATAACAATGAAATCAAAAATATGAAAGAAATGACTGTGTCTTAAAGACATAGAATTTTCCACCGAACGAAGTATACAATACAGGTCCAGAACAAAAAATATATTTTTTTTTTTTTTGGTTTTTAGCATCTTGGGATCATAGCCCATGTGCCTCAATGATTTAGAATTATGTACGGTATTAGAATCTATAGAATTTAACTGGTAATATAATAAATAAGTTATCATAATACTATGTTGTTATGATGATTAAAGTAACTAGAAGGACTAAGACGTGGTCACACACTTCACATCCCGGGGCCTGTCGGGATGACACACAAGAATACGGCCAACGGAAAATAGGTTGTCCCCACAGAGGTTGAGTTAGGATGGAAGTTACTTTACCTCTATATTTGTATGCTCATTTTGGTAAGTGCATTTATTATGAAATCGTAAATAACTTTATTATTATAGCACATTAACGTTATTATACTTGTAGGAAGTTCGACCCCCTCTCCCATCAGTTGGTTTATAAGAGAGTTTATGGCATCTTTATGTAAGGGGCAGTTCAGTAAAATGTGGTTAAGATCACACACCTCGTGCCCACACCGGCATCTTGGCGACTCAATTATCTGAAGCTTGTGTAAGTGTGATGGGTACTGACCATGTCCAAATTTTATTCTTGCTACAGTAGTGCGATATGAACGTGATATTTTATCATAGGTGTCATACCAAGGTCTGCTAAATACTGATGGGTGAATGTAAGCATATTGGGTCATCCGTTTATTACAGGCGGCTTTCCACTGAACATCCCAGTTTTGATATAGTAGGTCTCTATTTATTATGTTAATTATGTCGTTCTCACTAAGGCTGCCTTTGTATAAAGATCCTTCAGTGCAACTTCGCTTGGCGAGCGTATCAACCATTTCATTGGAGGGGATTCCAGAATGACCCGTAACCCAGAAGAAGGTAACAGAGATCCCCCTGCGGCGCATTTCAGTGACGAGACGAAAAATATCGTTGACAATACAATGCATTTTCTTTCTTGTAGATGAACACTGACAGAGTGATTGTAATACACTTGCAGAGTCAGACATGATGGCTATACGTTTAAAATTTGTTTCTGCACTATACCGCAATGCTTCCAGTATTGCTACAGCCTAAAAAAAAAAAAAATATATTTTATCTTACCATATGTAGAAAAAGCGGCTGATGAAACAAGTATCACATCTTTTATTATATACAAAGTACCATTTACATGCACCGGATCAATATTTACATCAATATCTTCTTACATACTTTTTCCTTAAGAATACGTATTTCTTCAGGTGTTAGAGTTGTTGTATTTGCTGCACTGAATGTAGTATGGCTCTCCCATTACGTGTAGTATCTAATAGTGCTTTAAAAACCCTAAAACATTAACTTCAAGTCACTAAATTCTATAAATAATACTTCTAGATTACCTCAGGAAAAACTTTTTCAGAATTAACAATTCCACTATCCAACTTAGGTCTAATTAAAGTATTATGTTGCTCGTCATTCAAATTTCTAAAACCTTTCGTGTTGTTGTTTATGGTACTATCCAATGATGAGTTGCTCAGTGTAGATGGTAGTGAAATGACTTCTGTGACTGTAGCTAAAACGTAGCAGAAGTATAGAATTTTTTTGATGTACCTATTAGATCTTTAGTCATACACAATATGGTGAAAAAGTTGATTGTGATTAAATTATAATTTATCTAATTTATCGAGTTATTTCAAAATTTTCGGAAAAAAAAAATGATGTGTGCATTGAGATAACAATAGGTAGGTTTACTATTAGGTAGTTTGCCAATAACCAATAACAACGAAGTAGCAATGGTAGCCAGATCAAAAAATGTACTGCCTATCCAGTTTTTTATTGACGGAATAAATTATCAATAACTAAAAATCAAGTTAGTTACTTATGATTACTTATTTGAATGCAAATGGGACACAAACTAAGCTGGGTATATATGTATATGTTTAGTACTAACCTAGAAATCCTTCCACCAAATTTTCAAATCCCCAGGTGGTAAGTAGATTTTCCATTGTCTGTTGGAATATCCGTTCATTGTAAAAAGAACTTCATTTTAAGTTACACCTGTTTGAGCTGTTATTGTTTTTTAAATTTCACTGCATAATGGCGGCCAGCACAGTGTACGTGACTTTCACAAAACGCTAGCGTTAACCGATGGTTTCCGATTTCATTCGGCTGACAGCAACGCAGCTTGTGATTGGTTAAAAAAAGCGAGACACTCCGGACTTGAACGAAGCTTCCCGATTGTCCAGATTTTAATATAATATATATTAAGTTTTAATATAAACATATATGAAATAAAATAATGTTTACTGGTAAAACAAACATATTCTTAAAATAAAAATAAAAATGTTTATACTTAAAATAATACTGGTATAATAAATTTATATTAAAACTGTTTTCTCAGTGTAAAAATCAATTCCTTTCTATTCATAATTGACTGAACTATAACCTCGCTTTTGTGCATAACATGTATATTATTTTACAACGTTCACTTCTCGAATACAATATACTACTTCAGACTGAAATAAAGCAAATACGTTAAAATTGTTAATAACTACACGTTATTCATAATGTTTATGATACAACATAAGGGGCATTAACTCGTATAATACTAGAAATAAAATCTGTCTGGATATCTAACTATGTATATATCATTGTCCCCTCTCTTTTATTCATCCGCGAAGTTTAACCCTCTTGCCGGCTGTGCCTCCCAACGATCCTCGGTGCGTCTGTTTTTGTTGACCCGTTCGTAGTCGCGAGAATTACAACATTCTCACGGCGGCGCAGCGATGTCTTCTTACAGCGGGGGAATATGTTATATGTAAAGCCGTTCGTAACCACCTCCTTTTTCCGAAGTTTTTGTTTGTTGACCACGAACGGCTCGGCCTTACGTAACTCAATTGTTTTATACACGTATTACGTGCTCTGTTACTAACATTTAATTTAGCATCTCTGTGGCTTACATTTATATTTATGTATACATGTTGCTGTTTCGAGTTTCTTCAACATATTTGGTTTTTTGTTGCGAGTAAATTTCTTTTAAGTTATCTTTGGATGTATGCTAACAAGGACTAAAGGTATTTAGTACAATTAATATTTAAACTTTTGTGTAAATATGTGATTTGCATTTTGTAAATTTCGTGGTTAAATATTCTAACTGTAATGACAGATTAAATTGAATTCTAAATA
This sequence comes from Protaetia brevitarsis, assembly GCA_004143645.1. NCBI lineage: Eukaryota > Metazoa > Arthropoda > Insecta > Coleoptera > Scarabaeidae > Protaetia > Protaetia brevitarsis. Next base: position 993,952 of record RXPK01000212.1, read on the forward strand.
CTTACAGGTTGGTATTACGGTTTAACGCAAGCTAGCTTATTGAGGCTTCGATACATTTCGCAAACGTCATCAAGGCCTCATTGAGATCTCGCTGACGTAGAACAGATGCGATTTCCCGTGGTCTGTCGTGTCTGAAGTCTCGTCCACCGCGTTAGGCACAACTGATTAGATTAGATTAGATTAGATTAGATTAGATTAGATTAGATTAGATTAGATTAGATTAGATTAGATTAGATTAGATTAGATTAGGATTGGGGTGGCCTATCGACCTGTTTCACCGCGACCTTTTCAGATCTATTGTGATCCCTTTTTTCCTAGAGGACACTCTCTAATTTTACCCTCTTAATTAGGCCTATCATCTTTGAGAGCGGCTTCTTTATGTAGCTACTAGCTGTGGGGTTCTCCTCAGGCCAGGCCTTCACATTGGCACAGCACATAAACTGGTGTTTCTTCCTCCTCTTGGCAGTATCTGCAGGTTGCATCATCTGGCACAACTGTTAGCGATACTTTCTGACAATGATGTTGGCAGATAATACGCAGCTGCTATCGCTTTATCCCATCTACATGTATATTTTATCTCTGGTTTATGAACATTTGTAAAAAGTAAATCGCCAGAACGTTACTAAAATAATAAAAATAATAATGTAAATAAGACTAGTATTACTAAAATACCAAAATAATATCGATGATAACTACCACTCTTATATTAATTAGACTCAAAGAAATCGTGGGCTACAATATTTTATTTATTTAATTCTGGTCAGGTAAAGTCAAGTAATAAACAGGTGTTTATTTGACAATGATGATGGTCGAGCGGTGGGGCGTCGGCGTTGGTGAGGTGATTCTGAAGCCAGAGTTACAAACCGGGGGTTTACCTGTAAAGAAAAGCCACCTGAGCACTCCGGTCATCTTTAATTATAGCAAATAGCGGGTTACACAGTTAAATGTTAGGTTACAACCCTAACTAACTCGGTTCTCCCGAAATATAATCTTCGTTGTGTTCGGTTCACCCAAACTTCGCTATGTCCTTGTGATTCGAAAGCTCGTGAAGCGCGAATCCCCCGCGGTTCACAGAAGGTGCATGCGAAACCGCCCGGCGGCTTCCCCGTGCCCTTAATTTTACGACCCCCGGGTCGCCCAGCGCCTGCGGTCAACTGTGGCGTGCGGATGTACTAAAATAACAGGAATGCTCTGTGATTAAACTCACCTTTAAACGGGTCACAATCCCACACTCACTGGTACTACGACTAATTCGTCACTCTACTCTAAAGTATATTATCGGAATTCAACCGTCTCAGCGTTTTGTTTATTTGACTAGTCGGCGTGCCGTAGCCCTTATAGCGTTAAAGAAACGGCATCGGTATCAAATTTCAGGCCTCGTCCGTCTACTTATCAAAATGTTTTACAAAGTGTATATATACAGTTCTCTTCGTAAAAATCGAGAATAGTTTAATACTTTTTGTACATAAATGGTAGACGGTACAAACAAGTTAATGCAAAGGGAAAATATTTCTTACACATTATGAAACAATTCAAGAATTTATAAAGCAAAGAATTATTACTTATTTGTAAATTAAAAACTACATTTATATTTCCTGGGCTTTTATTATAATAATCGCATACACGTCGTCTAACAAAATTACTGCGTTTTATAAGCAGAAATAATGCGCAAATATTGATCTGCACGTATTTGAATAAAGTAAATACATAACGTATAAAAAGTTAGAAAAAGAATTATTGGAATGATTTGTTTTTACAAGTGTTATTCGTGCTAACTCGTTCCTGTGTAAATAATTCTATCTACCTGCGATTCAAAAGCAAATTATGACAAAAAGAGACTGAGCCGACAGATGACACTTCAGTGGAATTTAGGTGAGGCTTCGATGACTAAGTGGGAACATGTCGAACTCCGCGATAGCTCCAGTTAAACTCTCAGTGCAGCATATATATTTGTCTCGAGAATCCAGAGCTAGCTCGTTCGATACACTGCCTTGCGATGTTCGGGATATTCCCGAGGCCTCTACCTCATCCGTTAAACCCTAGTTGGTATTATTTTAAGAGGCGTGGTTTAAATTTGAAAATTGTTTTTAATGAAATTGAAATTTTATATATATTTTTAGATATTTTAGCGTATATGCACACTGTGAAAACCGAATTTTGGCAATGGATTGATAGATGGTAGTACCAAAAATAATTAAGATATGAATAATTTATTTTTAAATATTAGAAATAGACATACAGAAATATTTAGTTATTTCTTTTAAAAAGCTAACAAATGATTACTTTCTGTTTTCAAAAATTCTTTGAAATCTTTATTGATTTTAGTATAATTGCAAGAAATTATTAGAACCGCGAGTATAGATCCGTTCTTGCTTTAAAAATGTAGCACCGAAGTAATTTAGAAGTGGTAGCTTATGTTATTGCATTCGTGATAAATATATACATAAACTACCTTTTTTGTCTTTTATACAATCAAATAGATTCACTTTCACTGTATTGCGATACTTTTCTTATTTCCATATTTCCGTATTTCTATATAAATGTTCGCATGTTCGAATCGAATACAAGAATTGTATTGTGTTATCATATGAATTACCGATCTCTACGTATTACAATTTGTATTCAGATTCTGTGAATAATTTGTATGCATAAAGTGGAAGTGTCTTCTAAATTATTTCTTTAAAAGTAGGAATCAATATTTTTTTACCTAGAGATCTTTCTAATAGCATATGAGTACCTACCAGGTTTTTATCGATTTTTATGGTCTTAGCAAATATTTTCAAAATGAATGGTTTTTGAAGAAGGTGCTTATGGATAGAAAAGTGAGACCGGAACTGCTTACACTCGTTTATTGCACTATGTTCTATCAATATATATAGCTATGAACCATGTAAAAATATTATTTATTTTCAAAAAAATGATTCATACATGTAATGCAGCAGCAGTTCGACAAGCAATACTTCTTAGAAGGCGTTGTAGCTAGCACTCACCACACATAAAAAAAGTAACAATTGAATTTACTCCCACTTTATAAATTGTCTATAACTATTTACAAATGTACAACTTACACCACTATACATATGCAATAAATATAACACACAATATAAACCCTAATAGCTAAATTTAAATTTCCTGCCACTCTTTTAGTGAATTCAACGTAAAAGCATTAAAATAACTATTAATGTTGTAATAAATGGTAGGTAATTTTATGTTTCAACGTTGAAATTACTAAGAATAATTGCGGGCAATTTAAATTTGGCTATGTGGGAATACACAGAAAATAAACTTCGAAATTTTCAAAAAGAAAAAGGAAATAAATGCATCAACGCTAACGTAAACGTCTATACCTAATTCGCACAATGTAAAACGATTGCCGAAAACCAGACCACACCGTGACTATACCGAATATACTGACGGCTAATATTTCTAATAAAAACTATTTACGATTTCCTAGGTGTGCCCTCTTTTAAAGAGAAGATTAACCAGCATATTACAACGCCTCTAGCATCATTCATTGCATACGAATATCTGAGCATTTAAACGCCTAAAATATTTGCAATTTTTTAAGTACGTTGAAGCTGCAATCCCCACCCGCTTCAGACCCTTAAGGGGGCGTTTACAAACCTCTTTCGCGCCAACATAAGTGCAGTATAACATGGGTTACTTTGTTCAAGTTATTTTCGCAACATAGGCGGTTTTTCTGGAAAACAAGAGCATTTACACACTCTCCATGAATATGCGGAGTGAAACGATACATTTTCCATTGCATACTTAAAATATATTGTTTAATAACAGAAAGTGAAACATGCATGAATAGGCGATGTAGAAAATTAACAGAAAATTTAAATGTGGAGCTGTAAATGTAGATAAAATTGCATGGCTTCACTCGGGAATTGTTGTAGAAATAAAATAAACATAAGAGTAGCTAATTAAACAGTCTAATTATGATAAACAACTTGAAAAACAAAATTGGGATACACAGAAGAGAAGTTTACAGATATCTGCTACAACAGATATTACTTTAGTTTGGCATTCGTGACATAGATGGCACACCAAAAAGTATGGTTTTAATGTCATTAATTAGAAATACTTCATGCTTTTATATGTTTCCGTAGTGCAATTCTCTGACGGAATGTATTCTATTGTAATAGCTTGTTCATTTCTTCTTATAAACTATGCAAAGGATATTAGATATTAGAGGAATCACCGTGTAATGTATTATTCAATTAAAATAGAAATTGGAGTTTTATTGCAAAAAAAATGCGGGGTTTTATTTTATTTTTTGTAATTTTGCAGTGAAAAAAAAACAATATTATGTTAAAAAAGTTTATTTTAAAAATCCTACTATTTCGTCTTGAATCTAAGAGTAAAATGTGTATTTCACAGTGTAAGTAAGGACATAATTGTTGCACCTCTGATGTTTTGTGGACACGCTTTCGTGACCTACAAATGCAAAGTGAACTTAGGGGCATCTCCTAGCGATAGGGAAATAAATAATCTTAAGTATTATATTATATGTATACCATAATAGATATTATTTTATTAATGTGACGTTTGCTTTGACGTTGAAATATTTAAAAGAATCATGACTAGTAGTGGAAGTTATAAGCAAATAGCTTTATAAGTTTTTACAGAGACATAGAAGTTAACTGCATAATGTTATTATAAATAAAACAGAAAAAAGTTTTATTCACTGCTTTAATAATTTAATTTGTTTAATTATACCATTTTACTACTTCTAACAAAATTCTCCGTTCAAATCTTTTTAGGTTTCCAATATCCTAATTGATATGTAATACTTGTTGGTACAAAAAAATCATGGAAAAACATTCATTTGTTAAATATATTGGCCTTGTCACATTTGTTTTTTAATAATCTATTAAAGCGTTTAAATTGCAAGTCTTCGGAGTGTATTTTCAGAGTATTCAAGCAGTTTTCCATAAATTTGTCTATATAAATATCCTACTGTTTTACATTTTTCTGTCCACTGTAAGAGCACTATAATACAAAATTGAAAATGAATATATTTGATATAGAAAACGTATGTAGAGAATTTACCACATTTTATTTATCAGAAAGAAAACAAAACTACATCTTGTTTTTTTAGAATTATTGAAGCATGTTTCCACAGCACAATGTATGCACGTCTTTTATCACTTTTTATTCATTGTAAGAAGTTATTTTTGCACACTTTAGAGCAAATAAAAGCAAAACTGTATGCTACGATGAAACAATCTATATGTCTTTCGCAATAACTATACACACCAAACAGAAATACACACAACTAGTTATCTAATAAACAGTATACAAAATTAAAAAGATAAAATAATCTGAATAAAACAAATTTCGTTATTATAAAACATAAACATTTTTGCGCAAAATATTCGATACCACTGAAAGTCCGTCAACTGTAACTAGTATATAATAACAATAAATCACTAGTATCCCGGTATTTCAATTCAAATGCATAAGAGAAAGTGAATACACGCCGCGGATGTATTAGGCAAGCGCCCCAAACGTATAATCATAAATCATAATTCAAGGAATTCCCAAGAATATGTTTACCAGATATTTCGGTCGAAACACGCACCATCTCTTTTCAGAACTACCCATCACTTTCTAAATTGTCACTTAAAACTTTTTCCCAACAATAGTAAGCGAATGGTACTAGTAGCGCCATCTCATGTTCAATATATTCGACAGAGAGTTGCATTAGAGTGATTTAGTTCGTGTTACGAAAATAGAGGGATGTGTACACCCCCTTAAATGAACAAATCGTGCACAGCCTGGCAAATATAAACCTGGAGTCCTGTTATTAACTATAAGAATTTAATAAAAAGGCTATTAACAAGAACTTATACAAATATTAAAGCCCGTAATATAAGGTATTATTATGGCTACAGGAGCTATAAAATCTATAAAATATTTTTTGTTAAATCTGCAAAAGTTTATTAGCATTTGTTACCTTAGACGCTTAGAAGAAATATTAATATAAAAAATTTCGACTCTTATTCGCCCATTTCGAAATAAAATTTATCCCATTAATTTACGTCAAACACTCAAAATCAGAATTTATTTGTAAACCTTGCTGGTAATCTGTTAACAAATGTGACATGGAAACGAACGCGAATTTAAATAAAAAAATGTATCGTAAACATGATGAATGCGTCTTTTGTGTTACAATTCACAAATTTTAATTTTTAAAACATCAATTTTACAGGCAGAACAATGTATTGCTGATGCTTGTTACATATTTACGCCCGAGATTGATGTTGTTTACCGTTACCAAAATTTACAATTTGTTGCTGCCAATGAATTGACGATCGCGGTATAGAATTATTTTATGACTGCGCGCTTGCTACAGAATAGATTCATTTGGAAAATCGTTTAAAAACCATTGCACTGTAATCTCATGTGGAATCCTTTCATTGCGGCATTACACGCTCTTATTGTTTTGTAATTGTCATTGAGAGGGCATTATTCGTAACTACGAGATGACAAGGTAAAAAGTTATTTGCTAACCAGTGATTCATTATATGTATAATAGCCTATTTGTAAATTTGAAAAATAGTATTAAATGAACTAATTCGTGCGTATAGTTTTACTACCAAATTATAACAACTTTTAACTTTGATTTTGATACTTAACTCTTAAGATCTGCACTAGATATTTAGTATTAGTATTTTGAGAACTATCTTAGTCTATCACGTTTATTAGCTCAGTTCAGCCTGTCGCATTTGCAAGGGTTGTCTTTCTAAAAGTTTACCCTTCTAGGAAAACTGGTTTAATTTAAAGAATTACGTTTTTTTATGTTAAATTGCAACATCTATAATAAGAATTGTGGTAACTAGTGATGACGAGCATGTTTATTTAACAATAAAGTGCAATAGAGAATTTCTACAATATTTGTAACTCCAAACAGGCGTAATGAATCATATTTTATTATAAAATAATAATATATTTTTTGCTATAAAATTGCTTTATACTTATTTACTATGTTTTCCAAAATCTAAAGTTTGGTAAAAGAAGTGTAAATTAGGAACCTTCGTTCATATATTTACTTTCAGTATCCTTTTGGTATTTATTAATCCATCTAATGACATGAAGAAATGAATTATAGCTGTTTATGTGAAAATCACATTTGTTTAGCGCAGTGTTATACAGACTTTTATTTTTCTATGGCAGTATTTTCGCATGTGTACACTAAAAAAGTGTATTTCTAGAAACGATTTCTTTTGCTGATATATAGCAAGATTGTGGCAATCAGTCAAACTTTTCTTTTAATGATAACCCTTTTTTTTTTTTAATTTCTCTCCACAACCTACGTGTTATTATGATTGCTCCTGTTTCTCGCTCGATATTTCAAAATATTTTATGCTATAATACCCCGCCTATTCTTGTTATTTTTTGATCATCCATATTTGGTACTAACGCATTCAATGTTTAAATCTGGTGTTGCTCTTCTCCTTTTCCTTTTTTTTGCAAGAAGCTCTGATTTCATTTTGATCCGAAGTTCACCTTGTATTGGGCACCTTGATTCAAATACCTTTCTATTTCTATCCTCATCTCTATGGACAAATCGAGACCATGTAAATACAATATTTTTGCAGCATATCATGAGTAATAATTGATAATCTTATCGGAAATATCGTTTCTTTCCTCTAGTGCGCTTTACTATTAGACAAAGTATATAATTATTTGTATAAATTCTCGCAAAAACAACTTTCGAACGAATTCTAGTAATTTCCAATTTCTAAAGTTTTATTGATTTCAGTAAAATGAAATTTTTAAATAGATGATATCATACAGGCATTATGTTGTGCAAGTACAATTTGTGCAATTAAGATGCACAAGTTGCAAAAGGCAAAGAAATGATCATTGCTACACGATAACATTTACATCAGACACATTTAAACGGTTAACATCTCACTTTATGTAGAAAATGCAAACAATGTTGCAATTATGACTTGTGCTTGTCATTCCGATGAAGCACTTCCCAGCTTGTTTAGTCAACATAAGTTTACTTTTAGAGTCAACAGTTTTGTGCGCAAAACGCACCCAATGTCTGCAGTGGTCAGCAACGGTGTCCGGTGACATGTTCGGCAATTCGCCTGCAATAATAAGTTATTTCTTATTAGCTGTATAATCATATTGGCACTGACGGTGGTGATGTTATCAAATCGCCACGAATGGTGATATGTCATAGCATGTGTATTTTATGAGTAAGGGGAAAACAGTTACTTTTCATAGCGATTACATCCACGACGATTTGTCGACTCTTGGGAAACTGATAGCGGTTTCCCCTATCTTCCCACCTCTGTATTGTTTAATTTTTTTAATAATTGCCTTTTTATGACAGAGAATCGCGGCAACACAATGGCAATGGAAAATAGATTCCATTATAGTGTTTTTCCGTACAAATATAAAAACACAATCTAAATATGTATATATAAATACGTTTCTTTTTTTTATTAAATACTGAAATTCTCATATATTTTATTCTTATTCTAGCAATTATGCTTGATGCTAACAGATGTGATTTCGAAAACAATTAAAATATTTTAGGAGACGACGGAAAGTATGCAAAAATAATAAAATGAACGCATAAAAAACTAATAAATTTACTAATTTACGAGTTTTGTTTAGTGTTAATTTGTAAAAAACATTTTTGGAAACACTTAATTTTTATTATTTTTGCATCTAATGAGAATAAAAAATAAATGCGTGCAATGCTTCGACAATTAAGAAGGTTTCAAAGGTACAAAATTTATGATGTTTAGTGTTATTATAGCTTAAAGTTTATTTGTACGAAGTTCGGTTTGGTTCAGTTTGTTAGTTATTGTCAATATTTGTCTTTCCTTAGAATATTTTAGTAACTTTCAAAGTCATATACACATCGCGAAAATTAGTTCTCGGGCACAAGTTGAATAAGAGGTCGCTGTAACTATCCCACCTTCTTTACCCAAGCAATAATAACATTGTTACAATACGCCATATATTATAATATAGTAGCTGACAGATTAGAATTGCTTGACTAAAGCGGGGGTGGGAAGCAGGCATTGATCATAAAGCTTCTAGTCTAGCCCGTCGTATCCGAATACTTATTTCCATGAGTTTCATATATCCAATTCCTATTTTTTTTATTGTCGCGACTTTTATCAAAATTTGTACAAGCTTTTATAGACAAGCTTATGGAAATCTTGTTTTGTGCCAACTAGAAACCCTGACAGAACCTTGCAACAAGCTTACACTCTTGTCATCAATGACAAGCTTACCGACAAGCTTTTTCGCTTGTCGGGACAACCTTAAACAAAGCTTGTGTAAACCTTAAATTGTTATTTAGGAATAACCAGCTCGAGAGTCTGCTAATGAAATTGTTGGTGTTCCACAAGGAACTCAGTATAGGTACTAGGAACTAGTGGATGGCACAAAGTACTTATTCGTTACAAAATATCCGCTACTTCTCACTACTCGTGTATCGAGTATGCGAGTAGTGGATGATTGTAACGAATAGAGTGGAAATATTCGATTTAATATTCGAATAATTCTACTCTATGAGTATTAATATACTCATTATACTCAGAGTAATAAGTAGTGGTTATAACGAGTAAAGTATTCGAAATTTCAATATTCGAATATTCAATGAGTGTAGCGAATATTTATTTTATATAAAGAGTTCTTAATGGGTATAGAAAATATTTGCTTTAAAATCTACATATGGAATAATGCAACGGTATTTATTGTGGCGAATATATTCGGTGAATATTTACAATGAATATATCCCACATGAAGTTGCTCTTTACTACTTACTTTCATATGATACCTGTTATAGGCATAATGTAAATGCTATTGGTGATTCAGGCAAGCTGGTTAAAAACATATTATTTTATAAATACATTCTTTTGCAAAGAACGTCTACTTATAAGTTTTAGTAGCCAGTATTTGGATAACGCTTAATCTTACATAAAGAAAAAAATTAATACACTTGTTTTTTAGAGATGATATACATCAACAATATTACATATATTATGTTTTTTAAAGTGTTTGTTAGTTATCGTAATGTCTTTAATTGTGTTTTTAAAATCAAACAAAGCTAATTATTTGATCTATATTGTCCATAACATATAGACTAAGTATTCGTTTTAAAAACAATTTCTTGTTTTATTAACTTTGTAATTATCCTTTTTAGTGCTTATGATTTTCCAAGAAAAAAAACTCTTTACTGATGAAGACCATTTAAATAGTCGAAATATTTAATTGACACGTAAATATGAGTACTTCACTATTTAATTAATTAAAAAAGGACAAGCCACATACCCACTAAAAGAACTGATTTTTCTTTATACATCCTTTTTATCAATACTTTCATAAGCACACAACCAAAAATATATGTATAAGGAAAATCAAATTGCGTAAATACATTTTCTATTGATATTTCTTTTCTATACATTGAAGATTTTTGTGCCACTTTTTGTTTTACTGTATTTAATTATCGCCAGCGCTCCTGTAAATTTAACAATTCATTCAGATTTACTTTCTGCTTAACTCGTTGAACTCGATTTTGAGATAAACATACTTTATTATTATTTTTTTTTTTAGATAGAAAGAGCAGTAAAGAATACTTCTATTTTCAGCCCTACTTTAAGTGAAAGGTATCTTATGTGACAAAATCCAAAAACTATTTTTTAAAAACAAGTTTATTTGCTCTAACGTATTAAGCTATTTTCAATGTTATTATATTGTGTATTTAACATATTCATCATAAAAAGACTTTTTTTGTTTCGTTACTTTTATAAAGAAATTTACGTTATAACAACGTAGAACACTTGCACAAGATGTCACACATTCATTCCTTAAATCAAATTCATGAAATTGATTTATTTGTACATTTATTACGCAAAATGACGTAAAAAACGCAAAAGAAAACAAACATATTGGCCACAAAAAATACCGACGCACTATTCGTTATATCGTTTGTAAAGCAAATACTTTATATACTCATTAGATACTCTACTACATTAGATATGCAAAGTATTCGCTACACTCATTGGATATTCGAATATTTCTATTCTATTCGTTATAATAATCATAACCATAGGTATGAATAATTAATATTCTAAAAGTTCTTCCTACTTTCTCAGTGAAGGTAAAATAAATTTAAAGTATCCAGGTTAATATAAGCTCCTTCGATATTTTCATTATCTAATTCATAAGTCTCATAATAATATGCATCCATCTGAACACGCGACGTGTAACAAACAATGGTTATAACAATAATATTTACTAACAATAATAAAATGTTGTGATGTTAAAGTCATGGCTCACCAGATAGAAATTGTTCAGCCATTTGAAAGCGGTAATAAACAAAACGATTAATTTAAAAGAAAACTACTGAAGAAAACAAATCGGTGTAAAATTTAATTCTACATCCAAAAATACAAAAATATACAGGGTATTCTATTTGAAAAAATGAAGTTTTGCAACTTTCTAAATTCTTTGATATGCCACTAATTTTTAAACGCCCTGTATAATTCCAATGATTCTTTTTTATTACGTTTTGGTAAAGCAATGTTAGTACTTGTTAATTTTGAACTGGGAGATATGACACTTAAACTAAGTGAGAATCAATCAATTACATATAACGATGTAAATGTCAAAATTTTAACAAAAATCGTAATATCTCAAAAACAGTTGAAGATAGGTATAGGAAACCCTAGTAGTAATCGTCATAGAATTTTATAGTAAATTCAAAGATATAATAATATATAGGGTGTTCTATTTAAAATAACAAAGTTCATGGCGACTTCCTGTTAACCGGAAGTGCAAAAAAGTTGGAAATATTTTAGAAAAAAAAGTAAGTACCAAGTTGTTGCAAACCCCAAATTTTTAAAACTGAGGAATTTCGTTAAGCCGGAAAACTTCTAACTAGCTACTTCCGTGGAAAACCTTGTATAGAGTATCTCATTAGAATAGAAAGTGTATATGAATAAAAGATATGAACTCAATCAATATCAATAAATATTATGATATTATTGTCAACATGTAACTAGTTTTCTTTTGTATACTTACGAGCAGTACAAATAGATAGTAATGAAAGTACCTTATTTTTCAAGTCGTAATCTATAGCTAGTTTATATATATTAGGGTGTAATAGTTAAAGTATCAAGAATAATCAGTGGAAGTATACATTTTCTTCTACCTATTCCCTGTCAAAGCGTAATTTATTCCTGTATTCAAACGCATCGCGCTAGAAAACTATCACACATTAAACATTTAACACCCGGTTTAATTTTACATTGGCTTTCATCACTCTAAAAAATGATAGTAAATTCACCTCACTGGTGTGCGAAAAAACATATGAAATATAAAGTAAAATTACACCAAAAAGAGGATAAACATCAGATTACCACAAATTAGGTGTAATTTTGCCTGGTAAACCGACTTTGATGGAAAAATACTTCAATAAATGAAGTAATTTTCCCCTACGTAGGGAAATTGGCTTAGTAGCAAGGAAAAATAACACATTTCGTGGAATATTACCCCTTTATGTTGGTAAAAATACAATATGAACAATACAAATGACGTAAAATTCTGATTTGTAAGTATCTGTTATTTGATTTGAATACAAAATGTTTTTTTTTTAACATTGCATTTTACATTGTGTCGCTTGACCAAAAATTAAAACCGTTACAAGAATGCATTACATAGCCGTCAACTATACAACGCGCAAGCGTTTGAGGTACGCAGTTTGAATACAAGTGCGGCATCTAGACTGATGGCTGTAACGCATAAGTGTCAATAGTGTGTTTTTCATTTTGTCTTGCAAATAAAGATTGAGGTAAGTTCATTTCACATTAATTATGTATTGAGATGATTACCATGTACTTAGCTATGACAGCACACATAAATAATAGATATACACCTCCATATGGATATGTAATATGATATACTGGCAACTTAACCTCAATAGCATTTGACGGTATTGTTGCTACAAGTTATGATTTAAAGTTTTCAACGTGCAAGTGACCCGCGGGAAACTACCATATCAAACTTTTCAATTTAAACAACAGAAAATGTACGTTTTGAAGGAGTAAATTCTTTTTTTCTTTCTCTTTCATTAAACATTTGGAAATATAAAAAGACTAGTGCCTTACTTGTTATTGGAGGCTATTTTTTCGTTGTTAAGTGATGATACAAGTAAAGTAAGGAAGGGACTATTTTGGTTTTACTCTAGGATTTAATGAACAAATTATTATATATAAGTATATTATATTATATTTTGATATGTATGTGTAGGTATACTGATTATTTCATCATCTCGTCAACAATACACAAGTAAAGTAGATATTAAGCACTTATACATGCAAATGTGCAACACCGCAGGGCGGCAAGTTTGAGTTCAATAGTTAATCACAACATTAGTTAGGTATATACTAGTATTACGGGAATCGCCAGATATCAAAAACCGGTTAATCGATTTTTAGTAAAAATAGGTTTTTAAAGTCGATTTTCAAAACCAGTTTTAAACTAAAAACAATACGTGTTACTTTTTTAAAGATGCTATGTATTTTAAATTCGAAAAACCTATTTAAGGCGCAATAATCTGATTTTAAAAACCGATTTTGATTTTGAAAACCGGTTTTACCGGTTACAATTTTTTGTTTTGGAGACGATTAATCACTGCATCCAAGCCCCGGTTTCACATAAAGGGGCTTCGATTCGCAGCACTAATATATACATACAATATATTTTTAATGCTAAATTTATTAAAAATTTTCAGGATAAATCTAAACTTGAAGAAATTGAGGTGAATACACCGTTAATAATATGCTTGGAAAAAGGTATTAATAAAAATATATTTATTTCATATGTTTTTTACATTTATTTTTCTTTTCTAGGAAGTGTGAAGTCTCATTCTTTAATGGTAGAAAAACAGTTATTAGACCAAACAGATTCATTTCGTTCTGCATTACAACAAATGATGGCGGCATATTTTAATTTTAATTTGCAGTACGCAAAAGAGGCTTCTAAACATTAGAAGCTCTGCAGAGGTATTTTTTAAAAATATACCCTAAACAGGGTAACAAAAATAAAAAAGCGTCCAAATCCAAACTCAAATTGATAAAACATTTTAATGTATTTTGTTAGTCAAAATTTATTTTATGGTTACATTCCACTAAATCTTTGTATTATGAATACAACCAATTCTTAATAACTATTGGCTTTTCCTATCGACCTTTCTCCCAAAATGTTTACTCTTTAAAACATTGCTTATTCGTGCAAAATTTATTGAAATTCTTGTAAACTCTCTATAATCCAATTAATTAATATATCTTCCAGAAATTATTAAAATTAAATCTAATATTATATATGGTGTATCTTAAATATTTAAGAGGAGAATCTGCATTAAGTTCTAAATGACATAAACATGTTATTTGATAACTGAAACTTAATATTTCTGGATAATAAAACAACCTAATAATCAATTATTTCTAATTTCTTTGTTGTTACTCTAATCTACACATTAAAAAAAAAGTGGTAAAATCACCCCAAAAATAGGTGGCAACTGGGCTACTTCCTATTTTTGGGGTAAATTTACGCCTATAGGAGATTTTTCATATACTGGTGGAATATTCCTTGAGGGTGTGCTAAATCTACCTGAAATTATTCCATTCCATTAGGGAATATTACTTTAGAAGTGTAAATTTACCAGGGAAAATTACCACACTTTCAAGGAATATTCCACAAGTATGTGAAAAAACCGCCCTAGGTGTAAACTTACCCCAAAAATAGGAGGTAGCCCAGTTGCCTCCTATTTTTGGGGTAATTTTACCACATTTTTTTAGGGTGTACATACAATCAACCATCATACATATTATACAGCATTCTCTTTAATTATATAAATCAGGCCTATATACAGCACTCGATGCCAAATAGAGTGGTTACTGATATCTGAAATTCGATCAAATAAGCACAACATATGTCGTTCCATGCTTATTGTAACACCATGTATATAAATAGCTATTATTAACTGAAAGGGCTACATAAACGCTGCAAGTCCTCCATTGAAACTTTTTGCTTACCTCTCACCATTTAAAAGTTATTTTGGATAAACGAAATTTGGGGCGGATTTCAAAATCGAATTACACCCCCTAAAACTGAAGTTCCGCAGCAACACAAAGTGCCCTTGACTAACACTCCATGGAGTCTACAAACTGGCGAAGTTTCATTATAATTCGCAATTTACAGCTCGCGAGGTTCCCTTATACGGGGTGAGGACTGGAAGTGGAACTTGGGCACATTTATCCACCAGATAATCGTCTCACATGTCAACTTAAAATATTTCATCATCTAAACATTAAATGGTACCAAAAATGCCATTGTCCATTTAACAAAATATGTTGCTTTGTATTTAACATTGTAATTATATGAATGCAAATAGAGTGCATATGATATTTACGTCTACAATTGCCATTTATATCTTTTTTATTTGATAATACTCCTCTCAATTACATCATCTGATATTGCTACGTAAAAAGCCCATTTTAAAACGATCCAAGATGAATTATATACTTTACGTCAGCGTGCTGTTCTCCTCCTGCCAAAGTATTTTTTTTTACTTCCTACTCGTTAATTAACTTGGCGTTACCGTATTCTAGAATTATTTAAAAATTCAAGCGACCGCTAGCTCAACCGTGATTTTACGCTGCAAAATGATCTAATTAATACCTCAAAGGTGTCGTCACGTTCTTATTCGCTCTTTAACACGAGACGGGTAACGTCATCTACGTAATTTGCGGTTATTAAATTTATTCGCGTCACGTGGCGCAAAGTAGAAAGCCGCCACGGAAGTGAGGGACAGGAATATCGAATTTTAATACTTTGTTGTGCGTTCCGATTTGAGTTTGCCCGCCTTCCCAATCTCAATGTTGACGCTTTCCTCGCCGCCGTCTTGCGCGTTTAACTCCGTCTAATACTCGAACATCAAAGGGAATTCGTGAACGTTCCTGTGACGCTAATCCATTTAGTCGGAGAAAATTTTATATGACGGCACATATATTCCGGAACAATATTATTAAATCACTGTATTACTAAAAGCATTTTTCACATGGGTCGTAAAACGGGAAAGAGCAAGGACAAAAGGCTGTCGAATCGATTGAAGCAGTATTGAAAGTTTTACAAGGTATAACCGTTATCGACAAAGTAAGTAGCTTATGAGGTGAAAGGCTTTGCAATGTAGTTATACTTAACGAGGCTTTACCGAAAGAATATAGAGAACTTCATTATATCATAAACACACATTCACACCCTCACAGGGAAGAAGGGCAGTTCTGGTTCATTTCTCTCTCCAATAGTCGGTACCGCGAATAAGGGTTAACTGTTCGGCCTTCACCAAAACTTTTGCCCTTCCCCTAAAATAACTTTGCAATTGCAAGTTTAACGATCCCTTCCAAGAAATTTATCGCCCAAGGATTATTACTGAATGTGTAAAGAGAGAACAGCGAATTTTCAACTACTCAGGTTATTTCGGTGTTATTTATTTACTAGAAAGCTTAAGAATGAACTATGCACAGAAAAAAAATGAGTGTAGAAATTAATACCAAAAGTAGTGCCAGGCGCGTATATAAGGGAGGGGGGAAGGAGTAATTTCATGATCCAGCCGAACATAATTGTACACATTAAAAATTTTTTGGTAAAGTTTCTGTACAAATTTGGAGCAATTTTGTTGAATACTTCTAACTATAGGTAAATTTTCGAAGGTTTTTTCATGTAGCCTGGAATATTCACAGTGAAATTTCGAATTGCGGGTAACTTTTCCAAGATTTTTTCATATAGTCTGGGATACTCCTAAGTAGTGATTGTAAAATTACCGATTTTTTCATTTACCGGTAATTCGGAAAAAATGCAAATGAAAATACCGGTTTAAATTACGGGTAATTTTCTTTCTTCATGTGTGACATTAATGGGGATTCCACAAGTAAATAGGATTAGAAGTTAGGTTAGAATAATACATATTTTGCACATTCTTAAGGCATAATAGAATTTTGTAATAAATATTTGTATTTAATAATTTTAACAGTTGTTAGAAGTACAAAAAAAATATTTAAAGTTCAAATTTTTACGTTATTTTACAATAATGTTGCATTAATGTCCTCTCATAATCTGATTTATTCAAAATTGCTATTAATTTAAATACGTGAAATTATTTTTAAATATTAAAAATTATTTTTAAATATTAAAAAATTAGTGTGGGGCGTTTTGCTTCTTACCGTCCTAGCAGCAAATGAACATTAATCTCGCTTCTCTTTGCGTTGCATTTCGTTATTCATCTCGCTTGAGACTTATTTTCTTTTAATTTCTACACGACTTTTTTCAATTTTTTGTTTTTTTTTGTTGATTTTTTTTTGATTCCTTCTCCTTCTGACTAACTCGGTGGAATGGAGGTTATACGTTTCTAATCAAAAAATTTTGACAGTTTCTTTTCTATATTCTCTATTCCTGGACATTATAGCGGCTCTCAATCTCAAGAAAGTTTAAATTAAAATTAAACAAAAAACACCTCCCATAAAATTAATAATTGGGTATATTGTTACTTACACTTACCTGTTTTTTTTTTTATTTTCAATGTTCCTTTAGACCTCTAAATATCTGTAAACACAATATTTCGTACATACATAAAAATTTCTTGTATGGATTTTTCATTTACCGAATCACCAGTCATTTTTTGTAATTTCCCGGTTAACCGGCAAACCGGTATGCAATCCTTACTCCTAAGTAACAATTCTAAGGTAGTGATATTTTCCGCAGGTTTTATTGTTTAAAAATAAAATTACAAAGAAAAAATCAGCATTTCTGATTATTTCCTAACGAAAAGGTAAATATTGTCGAAATGGAAGTTTCCCAGTAGACGTCCTTCAATTGGAATTTTTACTTTTATTAAATCTAAAGATATATCGGTAATCTTTCTTATATCCTTATTTTTATAAATTTTTATATTAAAATGACAAACTTAAGAATATTCTGCAACCAAAAATTTTAAAAATTAAAAGAAAAAGTTAGTACAGAATATGAAAATGTGAAAAGAGTGAAAAATTGTTTATCCTCAACCCGCAGACCTACTGTTATTTTCTTCGTTTTCATAATTTTTTCCCTTTTTACACATTCTCATAATGACCTTTCGCCTTTTCCAAATTTTCCATTTTTGATTACTTAAATATTATTAATTTTGCCATTGTACTTAACTAACATAACCAAAGAATGATATTTTGTCATTTTAACATACATCAAGAGATCATTCTAACTGAGGATGTCTTAACAGCTGAAATAATTCAGCTGTTAAGACATCCTAAATAAAATCAATAATGAACCCCATAAAAAAGTAAGCAAGGACATTTCATTTAATTTTCAGAATGGATATTTATAATTTCATGCATATTATTACTATGTTTATATTCAGTAAGTCAAGATTACTTGTCAAGATTACTGCAAATGCAAAACACATGCTAATTAATTGCCAGTAGTCGCAAGGTAATCTATTTCAATTTATTGTAAATATACAGTGACCGGCATAAATATTGCAACATATGGGAAATTTTTTTATTGTTAAAATATACTAAAACTTTTTTGGGGGGATAGGTAGTGCATGTCTAGAAACCCCAAAATTTATTTTGACACACGTCACGTGACCACTAGTATGGCGGTAAATTTAAAAAATATGCCGTGAATCTGCAAAAAGTGAGGTTAGATGGCATGATATCGAAAAAAGTTATTTGAAAAAGTTGCTTAAAATTCAATTCCAAGGCTATATGCAAATTTTTGTAAACATATTTTAAAAAAAATTAAAATCAATTTTTCCAAATATTGTTTCATTGAATTACATATTTTATTTTTTGTCGCTCTTAGGAGCTCAACTGCAGTACTACTTCCAAATTTGGTTGATACTCAAACAGTTTTCTCAATTTTTGCATAATTAACATAGCGAAAACTGAAATCCGAAACCAATTTCAGTGTGACAATTGTTGTTGCAAAGGACTGTATCTACCAGTAATAAATAAAATTTTACAAACATTTTCTCTCTAAACTACTTAGCAAACATTACTTTTATTGAAGATTATCATATTTTCTTTTTGTTTTCGGCGTTAAAGTGAAATCAGTAGTCCAAAACTCATAACACTAAACATCTAAGCCCTCACAATGTTATTGCACGCACCTAAGGTATTTATGTAGATTATAAAATTACAAAGCTCAGTAGAAATAAATAACCAGTATTTTTAGCTAATGATAGGAATACTTAATAAGCAAAAACATTTAAACAATAACTAGTAGTAATGACCAACTAAGAAATGAAACTCTAAAAATGCGTACCTACTTGTTAGACATACATATCCGTCTGTTTCTTATAAGTAAGGTAGGCTTTGAAATTAGAAACAACAAAATAATGTAGTAAACTATTTCAATTTTTTTGGTAAATAAGCAATTACTTACTACCATTTTTATTTTACCTATTGTTTATTATTCGTTGCTCTCCAATTTCAAAATCTACTTTAAAACCTTCGGTGCGTGCATGTAGTAGTATCAGTTTTTGACTAACAGTTTCCACTTTAATGCCGAGAACAAACAAGAAATATAATAATTTTCAATGAAAGTAATGTCTGCTAAGTGGTTTAGAGAGAAAATGTTTGTAAAATTTTATTTATTACTAGTAGATATAGTCCCTTGCAACAACAATTGTCACACTGAAATCGTACTTTTCAGTTTTCGCTATGTTAATTATGCAAAAATTGAGAAAACTGTTTGCGTATCAACCAAATTTGGAAGTAGTACTGCAGTTGAGCTCCTAAGAGCGAAAAAAATTAAAATATGTAATTCAATGAAACAAAATTTGGAAAAAATTGTGATTTTTATTTTTTTAAAAATATGTTTATATGTTGCATATAGCCTTAAAATTGAATTCTAAGCAACTTTTTCAAATAACTTTTTTCGATATCATGCCATCTAACCTCACTTTTTGCAGATCCACGGCATATTTTTTAAATTTACCGCCATACTAGTGGTCGCGTGACGTGTGTCAAAATAAATTTTGGGGTTTCTAGACATGCACTACCTATCCCCCCAAAAAAGTTTTAGTATATTTTAACAATAAAAAAATTTCCCATATGTTGCAATATTTATGCCGGTCACTGTATATTCAAGGCATAAAAGATAGGCAATATCTGAACTCATATCCCCAGGTGCAATAATCTAAAGGCGTAAAGTCTGGGGGCCGTGCGTACCAGCGGAATGCACCGTTATTACCTACCCAGCGATCTTGAAAAATGTGCTGTAAAATTTCATTGACTGGACGAGTGTTATGGGCTGGTGCGCCATCTTGCTGGAACCAGGCGTTTTCCATATCTTCATTTGACAGAGTGTTTAAACATGGAAGTAGAACTTCATGTATGATAATTAAATATCGTTCTCCTGTCAAATTATTGTCATAAATATGTAGTGATTAAATTCTATTATTTTTAATTGCACAGAATCATTAAAATTCCATGTGTATTATAATGCCCGTTCACGAACCACATGAGGATTTCCATTTGCCCAAAAATAACTATTATGGCGATTGAATAAGCCATTTTTAGCAAATTTTGACTCGTCGCACCATATAATTTTGGTTGGAAACTCACGATCTTCTTGATACATTAATATAAACCATTCACAAAATTCAGCCCGTCGAATGAAATCATTCACCTCCAAATGTTGGACGGTGTGCTAAAGATAAGGTTTCCAATTGAACTTTTTCAGTATCCTCCCAATAGTTCTGCTAAATGTTGCCAAATGTCTCTCACAATATCGCAATGACACATTGGGATATGCAGAATTATCTACCAAATGCTTTTGCCTGTTCCTTTTGTGACGAAAGCTTCCAAACTGGGTGCAGTTTTCCAGTACCTACTTAATGGAAAATGGAAATAGGGTAGTTTTTTCCGGGCATCTTTCTGCAAATAAACGACATGTTCGATCGACAATCCCGATTGCATTCGCCATAAATAATAATCAGATTTAAAAAAATCTTCGTTAGAAAAGCCTAAATCGCCTATATTATCACTCGTTGATTTGAAACTAGATATGTGATGTTTCTATTGAGGAATGTCAAATAGTTCCACAACCTTCTTTAAAACTCAATTAACTCAAATAACCCATAAACTATTAGAATTACATATCGGGAATGCTAATTATATCTTATAAAGAATAATCATTCAATCATATGCATTAATAATATACAGCGTGTTCCATTTAAAATAAGTGAGGCATTGCTTTCAAAGAGTTAATAGGTCAACAACCTTTTGTGTCACCCTGTATTATTAATTAATTATTTTAACTTTACACAATACTAAAACGTACTGACTGCTTTGCTAGTAAATTTCAATCTTCTACTTGAAGCACTTCCTCTGTTATTGATTTTTCATTCTGTTGACGATTAAACGTCAAAATTCATTAAAAATCTGTTTTTCTCGAAAACTATCAAGATAGGTATAGGGAAGCTTTAGTTGAACTTATTTATTATAACGTAAGCTATCAGAAAATGAAATAATATATGAATTATGTTACCATAAAATTAGAATTGTTACCACTTGTACATTAAGTAAGAATATTTAAGTGACTGCATTGTTGCAAATAATAAGCCACGCTTTTAAAACCATGTATATATTCTTTTTTCTGTTTCCTATATTTGTTATCTTCATAATATATATAACAATTATATGGAAAGGAGTACCGACCGGACTTCGTTAAGGTATAAAATTAAATATATGAGTAATGCGATCTATTTAACAATAATTATAGTCGGAGTAATAGTCAAGCTAAATCAAATGTAAAAATTAGTAAGAACACGTAAAGAAAAAGCTGAGTTAGAGAACGGAACTTAAACACATATCTTTTAAAAAACAAATAATCTGATGAAAATAAAACAAAAATTTGTAAATAATGAAAATGATCAAACAAAATATTGTAATAGGGGATGTAGAGAACACGATTGACAATAAGTGACAAAGTACTGTCTAAGACTTTTGATGTTTAAAATTTTATATATTCAGCATTTCGGACATACCGTTATTTCTTTTCACATAAACAATTATTGGGTGATTTTTCGTATAATAATTGCATATATTGCATAATACTGTCAAGGAACCGGCGTTAAGTTTCGACTTTGTATTGACCAACCGAGTACTCCCCATCTATTTTCAGCCCTAGGTACTTTACGGCACCGAATACTCACTATTATTTATCACTACAAAGATAGGTAGAATAAAGGATAATTTAAAGTAAATGTAATTAACCTAGATCATTTCTAATGAAGGATGAACGAGATAAAGAATTTAGAAAATAGAATTAAGCTACCTGAATGTTATTGTTCACCTGGAAAAGTTTAAATTGAATGTTTGTTAAGTTTGTAGTGTTGTTGTTTAATTTATTCTGTATACTTTGTATGTTAATTTAGTTAGCATAACTGTATATTTATTATTTGTAATGCATTATTTAGTTTGTGATTTATATTTAAAAATATTGTTCTTGCTGTTTTACAGGTGGCCTTCCAATCCTATTCCTTTCCGAAAGTGTAGGATATCAGAAGGTTAGGTAAGTCTCCCTCTTCAATTTCACGTGTTCCCAGGTACAACGCCCTTGAGTTGCACAGTGCTACGCAATTTGAGAGGGGATGGATGCCATCCTGTTCCCCAATCTGCTCCAGTCATTTTGCTCCTCCCTTTGTTCCTTATATGTGAGGTACTCTCACTTTGGAAATGGAAAGCTTCTTATGGAGGTCCTGCTCCAATTCCTGTTTATTAGCGGTGTCGTCCCGCTAATAAACGTCCTTCTTCCATGGTTGTTCCCACGAGTAGCTAGGGAAGTTATTCCTACTAAGCTGCAGTCGTTCTTCAACCTTCTTTTTTGATGGTTTCTTAATAAAGGTCTTACCATGAATTTCCGTAGTTGTATTATTTCAATTTTCTTTCTGTTTCTCTTTGACCTTTATCTGCTCCCGTGTTGTGTTTTTCGACATCCTGGACCTACATATGAAACGGATGATTTCTTTCTTGCTAACTCGCCTGCTTTTTCGTTTCCTTCGATTGCTGAATGTCCGATCGAACAAAATCTAAATCGAGCTGAAATAAATGGCTGTATATTTTAGGAAAGAACAAATGAAATGTATTAAGTTTCGTAGTAGGTTGTTACGTTGCGGTGTGCGGGCGTGCGGACGCACTACACTGTTTCACCTGCGGTGATCTGGTAAAATAACGGTAAGCACACGAAGGATGTACTGATGTGGTCGCGATAGTAATATTGAGAGTAAAAGGCTAGAAGAATTGTAACAGTAACGCTTTATTATTAATAAATTAAATAAAATTAGGCAGCAAAAAAAAGAAAGAAAGAAAAAAGGATTAATTTGGCACGTGGTTTGAACACCAAATCGCAATTATTTATTTAAAATTAAATACCTAGGTAAACGATATACAGCGGTGATTAAAATACAACAAAGGGTTACTGGCAATTACGAGTTCTGCGTTATATATAAAACACGAGGTGGGTGATTAATAAGGAAAATAGAAAAAGGAACCAAAACGATGAATAAAGAAAATGGTAAATTATAAATAAAGTAAGCAAAAAATACTTAGCAGTAGCTTGAAGGCAAGGGGCTTCGAAGCTAGTGTGTATGTGATGAATTGGCAGCACATGGTCTTTGTGTTTTTCGAATCACAACGGTTCGTAGTGACTGAATTTCGATGAATCGGAAGAGTAACGGAGACTGAGCATAGTGCATGAAGCGCTAATAAAGCCTCGGTAGATAGGTAAAAAGGGACGAACCAATAGCGACGCTGGATAGTGCACAAAGGGTCGTAAAACTGCGGTACGGAATGTCTTGGGGTTTCGGCGCGTAAACTAAATGAATGAATTTAAAATTTGAATCTGAGTGACGTAAAAATATCGCATCTGTAAATGTCAGAACCACGGTAAGGGAAATGAAATTAAAATTGTCGTCAAATTAACGTTTATACCGCTGATGTTGTCTATGTTTTCGGAACAGAAAGCGAACAGGAATTATGAATTAAAAATATAAGTCATTTGAATTAATGCAATGTGTAACAACGTGTATCATATTCAATCGTTACAAAAATTGCTATAGTCTTATAATATCAAGGTGATTATTATTGGATAGGTAAAAGTAGTTATTTCACTTATTGTCAGTGATGTACGGTAGAAATTGTAATTACGAGTTTTGATATCGGGGTAGTAATTTGGATGAAACTTTCCGACGGCTAGGTGTGACTCGTCACCTTCGAACCAGACGGCAGCAAACTTATATGTTCTTATCATCATGTTATCATCTATAACTTATTATTATTGCCAACACCATATACATCACTTCACAGCATAATTATTGTTAACATGAAAACCAACAACAATCATACAAATTCATTTCGTGCCCCATATAAGCGCTATGTTCGAAAAACTGCTTTTGTTGTCTAATTTCGCAATGATAAAATTGATCTGAGCAGTTTATTTCAGTAAATCACACCACATTAAAATAGCCCTAAACGTAATAATTTATCTAACGCGTAATACGATTTACTGCTAAGCAGAAGCTGTGTTTAATTTCGGTAATTTTAATCTTAACATAGACGTAGCAGGTAAGGTTACCTCCAGCGCATTTATATGCATGTATTCATTACAATTTCAATCTCAGAGTAGTGTATATATTATTCATAGGCAAGAGGTAGAGCTAGGATTTCTGGACCATGTAAATATGTGTGTTTACTTAAGTTATTGGAAGTGTAGCCCGCCGAATCCAGTTTCCAACTTTGCTATTTATGTTTTCAGTTACACGTACATAGGTGGATAGGTTGTATAATCGTTTACCTTTGCCGAGACGCTGGCAGTTGCGAAAAGAGTGGCTACGCTACTCCATCGCTTGGTGTTATTGAATTTCTTATGATTTACCAAGAAATGTATATTCCTCTTATATAACTGCTGGTATAACATGCATGTAAATGTAATAAACTTGTCTTACTTTCCTTTTTATTTCATTCATTTCATAATTTAAAATTATTACTATACGAGTTACTATTAGTATTAGTGAGAGATAGCATCCACGTGATTCTATTAATCGTCCTGTTCACTGCGAATACTGTAGGGTCTATTTTAGAGCAGATGTTATTTTAAAGTTCATCTGATAAGTTCAAGCCCTTAAGCTGGCTCAAAATCCTTGTTGAATAAGATAGTTTCAAGTCTTCTAGGGATGCGTCAGCTATTCAAAAGGTCACACACTCGATTCTCGTAACGGCAGGGCAGTAGCAAAAAATACGCTCAAATGTCTTCTCGCCTTCTAAACATAATCGGCATTGAGTCTCTGTGTAAGTGCTTTCTCAACCTATAGCAACTTCAAGATAGAGACAATTACCTTGATACTTTTACGAACGAGTTCAAATAGTTTTTTGGATTTGTACAACATATTGGACTGTTCTTTTAATGGTACGTTATGTATAACTTCCAAACTATTAAAGTATTCAGCAGCATGCAGGCGGTTATGGTGGTAAATTGGTCTAGCAACTGTATGGTTTATTACGTCCTATCAAACGTTAACAGAAAACCTTCTTTGGTGACCATACCCACGAAATTGGTGCGAATTTCACTCTAGCCGGTACCTAGTGAAAGTTAAAGATTCAATCTCTATCTCTATTACATATGCATTCATTGCTCCAAAGAATATACCTCAGAAAATCATCATTACCACGAATTCTGTTTGAAATCGTGTTACAGAAATTCAGTCGAAGAATAAGGTTATAGTTTTAAAGTGGTTGAACTTTAGCGACGTGATATGGGTGCAGAAAGTCTTCCATTAAAATTGAATGAACGACTTTGTGTATTAAGATATTTATTTCAACAGCTAGCAGTCTAGTACTAACTGAGAGGACTCAGTTTAGTAAGTGAAAAAGGCTCTTCTGCTTGTTCAGTGCTTCTTTACCTTCGTCTTCCAGCATTTCGATAACTTGATATAAAAGAACCCTAAGTCCAACCTTAGAAAGATATTGTTGTCCAGTTTGTGTAACGGACAAGATATTCTCGAATTGCTCCTTACCATTTCCAATACATGCAACATGTATCATATACAGTGGCGGTCATTAATTTGGAAACACCGGTAATAGTGGTAAGCGTTAAGTCATGAACTCATGTCACCCATGCCATTGTCGAGCGTATTCAGCAGACTGTCGCAGCCAAAGCGAACGTTTCGCTTCACTTTGCTCCGTTTATTGCAGTATACAGCTCACAAAAAAGTACCGAATTATCAACTCATGTTTATAATATCTTATTTACATTTCATAACCTTTCGAACACTGTTGCGACTAAAACTCATTATTAAAATTAATAGCTTTAATATTTAATGACGGCGCCATCGCTTATCAGTCTTCTGTTCATTGATACAATTGCACTTCTTACGCGAAGACCACTTCAACACGTCAATATTGTTGCTCTGTCACCAATCCTGCACTATTCTGTTAGTATGAATGGGACTATTGTTTTGCTGAAAGACGAAATTTCGATCGATAAACCTTTCTGTTAGAATGTTTCTGTAAATTACACCAGCCAGCCTTTCTTTAAAGCATATGCCCTGATCATCCGCTCTAATCTAGGCCCATACGTTCACTGAGGACTTCCTACTGGTGTAAAGTTTGTGTGTATATCTTTCACTATATCTTTCATTTCTTGGTCTATACAGACGGATTCTGTCACCATAACAAGATTTGAATACTTTTTCGTCAGAAAACACAACGTTGTTCCAAAAGTCGGCACCTTCATTCAAATGTTGAAATGTAATTCCAACCCTGCTTTGCTTCATTGTTTCTGTTAAAAAGAGGTTTTCTAGTAGCACTCCTGCTAGACAAGCTGGAGGCTCTCATTTTTCTTCGGGCAGTTCTTATTGAACCAGGGCAACTTGCAATTTGCGGACCTTTACAGCGTTAGAAAACGGATTTTGGATGACGTGGTCGATCTAAACCTGCATCCTCTTCAGCATTTGCTACTTTAGAACATCCTGGCGTAATAGCATATGCAATTCTGGGATAGCTCAGCTAAGTGTCCACTTCTTTTTTATTTTGGAAATGCAACTATGGCTTACATTTAGGTTTGTCGCAACGCGCTTGAGATTCCAACATTCTGCCAGTTTGCTGATGACCCGAATTTTTTGAGCTTTTGTTGGATTTCTCGGTATTTTTACTATACTACACAAGTTTACTATGCTCTGTTTTTTTAATTCGGAGGAGTAATTTAAAATTTTACTGCAAAAAAAGTAGCGTCGTGATTGGCTGTTCGTAGACCATGATCACATATGGAAAATATAAACCTAATCAGTCGCCATATTTTTATAACAGCTGATCATATGAGTCGTACAACATTATATAAATACATGAAAATAATTAATTATAAGTAAGTCCATTGACAGTAATTATACAATATTAATATGTTAATATATCATTACTGTACATGAAAAGAAGCAGAAAATCTGTGTTAATAGAGCGTGATGACATGATTAGATGGAGAATGAAATATTTAACAGAAATAAGGGAATATAGAGAGCTAAACCTGGATAAATAAAGGCCTTACGAAAGAAAAAGTTTGAGTTAGTGAGAGTATTGTGAGTTCCTGACTAGCTTTTATTAAAGGCGTAACCAAAGGTTGTATAATCCTATGGCAAAAGGCAGACAATTCATTATTTTACATATAGGATCTGAGTTTGGTTTTGTTGTAAGTGGTTTACTAGTTTTCGAAGGTAAGAAAAGCATAGATTACCATGAAAAAATGAACGCTACAATTTTTGAAGGATGGTTTGTAAACATTCTAAAATTATTACCAACTGATAATGTTATCGTAATGGATAATGCCTCCATAGCGTAAAGTAGAGAAAATACCTACTTCATCGTCAAGAAAGGAAGATATACGTGTTTGGTTACAACTGTTTCTTTTAATTAAGATCAACAAGGAGAAGTACACTTTATATGCAATAGGTGAAATGGCTAAACGTCACAACAAAATTGTATTTCGTTTACCACCTTATCATTGTAAGTTAAACCCGATTAAGTTAGTGTGGGCTCAAATTACAGGAGAAATAGCAACAAAAAACAAACTTTCAAATGTTAAAGACCACTTATTAAAAGCTATGGAAAATGCTACTCCTATGTGTTGACTAATGTGTTGACCATGTTGTTAAAGAAGAACTAAAAATATGCAAATTAGATAGTTTAATAAATAATGCCATTGAACCGTTTATTATTTCTGTTAATTATAGCAGTGATTCTAATAGTACCATATCTGATAGTGATACTACATAAATGTTATCGTTAATGTGTGCTTATGCTTATTATTTGAAGTAAAATGTTTTAGAGTATTTTTATAGCAAATGTATGAACTAGAAGCAATAAATATATATGATAAACTCTTAATCGTTTATCATGATACTTATCATATGTAAACTCCACATTACATAACATTTAATGGTGGGATGTATTGGTTTTAAATTAAATGTCATAGCTTATCTCAGTAATTTCAAATATTTCTCAACACTTTTAAAGAAATATTTTTGCCATTAATATAATTGTGTATTAAGGAATTCAAACTTGATTAACGTACACAATATATTTTTAATTTCCCGCCAAAAGCCAAACAGCAAAAATTTTCTGGTTTCTTTCTAGGTTACTCCTCCAAATTAAAAAACTGACTATAATCGATAGAGACGTTAAATTGATACACTTGTTGTCAAAATTGATATGTCAACAAGATGATGAAGATGACAAACAATTTATAATAGAAAAATCTCGGTGTTTCCAAATTAATGGCCGCCACTATCAGCATTCTCGATAAATGAAAAATTCGTATTAAATGAACGAAAAAACTACAGGCTCAAAGGACTTACAAGACTGAAAAACATTAAAATTCCTAAAGAGCGAATTAATTACTATTCCCTAGTAGTAACCTACGCTATAATATTGAACTACTACCGCTGCGCTACCTCGTGAGCTAAAGCAGATAGTAGAGCGCACTATTGTACTAAATACCGATGTATTGCTAAAAAGAATAATGTATCTGACGTCACTTGCACTAATACGAACACTCTAGTGTATTTCACTTCAACTAGTGCAGCCAGTTCATCTAAAAATAACAAAGCTATAATATTGTTTTTTTCTCACACTTTTATCCATCGGCAACTAATCACGGCCTTGCAAATCTATTCGTATTATACTTGCAGCTGATAACTAAATTGATAACAAGTACCTAGCTCCACTTTTATTTTTTTCCAAAGAGTTGCTACAGCAAACAATTTTCTAGTCCCTATTATTTGTTGACTAGGAGTACATCGTTGGACAATAATTTATAGTTTTATGTCTATTTTTCTTCGACATGATCATTCCCAAACTGATCCCGTGCAATAACGACTTGTTGCAGTTTTTATTCTAACAACCTACTTCGTTTTCATCATCTACAGTAATAACTAATAACACTAAAAGTAACAGGGTACACAACTATTAAAAGCAATTACCTATTATTTAGAGCCCCTTTTCTAACCTACCTTACATTGTGGCATGCCAGCATTATGAATACTTAATAACTTAAATATCAAATAGTCGATTACGTTATAAATTATACACAATTTTATACGATTTGCAACTAATATAAATAACATATAATACCCTCTTATAGTCAACAATTCAATTCATAACATATAAATGAGTATAATACTCATTAAGGTAAACAAATATCAACCAGTATCAACTGGTCCAAACTAAAAAGTTAGGTCACTCCATTACTCTGTGTGCATATGTATGTAACTTGACTAGTAACCGCCATTTTGAGTTCAGTTCCTTAGAACAGGAAGACAACTGACGCACCTGGTGCTGAGATAATGAAGTAGCGCTGGAAGTCATATTTCCGGCAACAAAACATCAAAGGTACCGACAACAACTGACGCTTCTTGTCTCTGCTCGCTGTATAGACTATCCGGAATGTCGCTGTCCCTGACTTTAAGCGTAAAAGGTTATAAAATTATTGCAACGCAGATGCGTTGGATTACCTTGTGTCCTCAGTGATCGCGATTTTAAGCGTACGCGAGCGACAGTGGCAAAACTCCGTTTAATTAATAAAGCGGAGGACACACATACGCGATCGCGGCCACGATTACAATAGCGATCGCGTTGGCGTTCTGATACATTATACTTGAAGAAATAATACCGCACATACTTGTTGTGACCTGCTCGCGATATAATCGACTTGTGCAGCGTTCGTTCGCGTTCAAACGCAACACATTACATTTATCGCAAATCGCGTGCACAATATTTTACTTGAAATGTCTGATTTTAGAAAAATATTAATTGAAAATATCAAGAAGCACAAAATATTATATGATTTATCACATTCAGTACAAGAATGTACGCATAAAAAATAAAGTATGAGGTGAAATTACGAAGGACATGGAATTAAAAGAAACTGGTAAGTATAAGAAAATGTTTATTTTATGTTTACAAATTGCTGAAATAGATGACAAATTTTTCTCGTATATTAAAGACCAAGTTTACCGCTCTCCTTCCGTCAACCGCCAGGTTATTAAATGCTGGTTTATCATTATTTTCTTATAAATTAACATAATGTTGATCAGCAATTTTTACCCGTAAAAGATTATGTAGTACGCAAGCTGCTTTTACAAGTTTTTTAGCTGTTTCAACATTCACATCTAATAGTCTGAAAAATAATCTCCATTTGTGTGCCAGTATTCTGAATGCGTTTTCCACGACGCGACGTGCTCTATATAAGTGATAATTAAAATTTTCTTTGCTGTGGTTATGTCTTGACTGCCTATAGGGAAATGGTCGCATTGAATAAGTATTTTGCGCAAAGGCTTCATCGCCTATCAAAACACATGGGACTTCAATATCTTCGCCTGATAAGGGTCTGCTTGGAGGAAGATTAAAGGTGCCATTTGCAAATCTTCTGCCCATAGCTGATGCCTCAAAGATACCACCGTCACTATTTTTGCCATATCCTCCTACATCTATACAATCGCCATTAGGAAAATTGAAAAATTAAAAGTAGATTTGATCCGCTTTTATTTGGGCACCTGATAGTCACATGTTTGCCGTCTATACTTCCCAAACAATTAGGAAACTGCCATAAGCTTTTGTAGCCCGAAATTGATTTTTCCCACAATTCCATTGTGGGTTCTGGCATATACGTAAATTGGTTGCAATCTATTCCATATTGCTGTGCAAACTTTTTCAACAATTATGGCAACTGTTGAAAATCCTAACCGATAGCTGTGGTCAATTGTTTTGTATGAATCGCCGGTAGCTAAAAATCTAGAAAAAAAAAATTATCTTAGAAATACAATTTTTTTATCACTCAAACAATAACGCCATTGTAAATATGATCAAGAGATGTTTTGCAAACGGGGCGTTTTAATTGTTGAGCTTTTACTTGCAGGTAACGATTTAAAGAAACGTGGGAAGAATTTGAGAGATTGTCACTAAAAGTACCTACGCTCTAAAAAACACGAAATGGACAAGCAGCTAAATCTATATGTCGTTATAAATGCTGGCCTTGGGCGCAGCATATGGAACGCTTTTAGATCCTTTTTACAATTTGCTACGACGGATTCCAATATAGGTGAATCCATAGGAAAGACTCTGGTAATGTTAAATGAAGAAACCGAAGGGTCCACTGAACAAAATGAAGCCATCAAATTCTTCCTCTGTTGACAAAGTTATCAACTTTTTGGAGAAAAGACACAGTGAAAGTAACGATCATTGTGCCCCTATATAGATTTAGTATTTAAAGGATATAGCTGTCGGCTCGGCGTCAGACAGTTGTAAAATGTCAAGTGGCTAAAATAATAATGTAGGAAGAAGTGGTACAACTTGCAGAAACTCAGGAGCTAAACCGATCGAGAACAAGATTTTCCTGTAATCCTGGTTCTCCATCTCATGCATCTTCAAATTCTTTAAACTCCAGGAGGCTACTGGTGACAGTTCATCAGCTGTAACTTGGTGCCAAGATTTTTGACGTAATAGCATATAATTTTTTTATTTTGTATTTTACATATTATTAGGTATTGTTCAGCGTATTTTTTTTTTGCAATAAATATATCCAAACTAGTATATAAATAAACTTTTAAATACTATATTTCGAAATTGAGAACTTTTTAATATCTTTTACATTGACAACATATTATTTTATTTTTAACTACATTGACTATTATAGTATATTAAAAGACAAGTTTCATTTTGACGTTTCAAAGTACGAATCCAGAGTTTAAGAAACGAGTGGCGTAGCCACGAGTTTCTTAACTGAATGAGTGCTTTAATGTCAAATGAAATGTGTCTTTTATGCTATTTTTTGCAATTAGTTTTAAAATTTCTCTTTTTGTACAAGCAAAACGAGAAAAATTCGATAATCTAGGGAAATTTTGTGGCGGTTGTCGCCAGTTGTCACCTTGGTTTAGCACAAGATTTAAATTGACAAGTTAATTTAAAATTGACACATTTTTGAAATTTGTTATATATTATATTACTAAAGTAACTATATTATAATATTTAATATGAGTTCTACAACTTTTTCATGCACTCCGCCTGAAATACGGCAAATTGCTGAAAAAACCATTAATAATTTACTTCCGGAGAAATCGTACACTATGTATCAAAAGCGATACAAAAATTTTGAAAAATGGTGCAAAGAAAAGGAAATTCTTCATATTTCTGAGAACGTCTTACTTGCTTATTTTGAAATGCTACGTAAAGATTATAAATCGTCATCATTATGGTCGATTTATTCGATGTTAAGATCGTGTTTAAATGTACATAGAAATGTGGATATATCAAAATATATGAAACTTCAAGCATTATTAAAACGGCTATCTAAAGGTTATCAAACAAAAAAATCTAAAATTTTAGAAGAAGAAGATATTCATAGATTTTGAAACAAGCCGATAATAAAATATACTTAGCTATAGGTTAGTGTTGATTTTATTTCGTTACTTTTTTCTAAATTCTTTATATTCTAGGTTATTTTGATAATAGGATATAATGGAGCTTGTAGGCGAGAAGAATTAATTAATATATGTGTGGAAGATCTTCAATACAATTCCGATTCCATTATAGTCAACATACCTAAAACAAAAACCAATGTACCAGAATGTTCGCAGTGACTGATGTAAACTGCATCGAACTTATAAAAAATATAATAATCTGCGGCCTAAAACAGTTACTCACAAACGTTTTTTCTAACTTATCGTAATGGCTGCTTAATTAATAGCCCTATCGGTATTAACACCATGGGAAATGTTCCTAAACAAATTGCCAGTTTCTTCTTATTTACCAGATCTCATCTTTATACAGGACATTGTTTTAGAAGATCCAGTGCGACACATATAGCAAATACTGGAGGTGATATTTTAACTATAAAACGATTAGGTGGCTGGAAAAGCACGGCTGTTGCTGAAGGTTACGTTGCCTCTTCTATGAAAAATAAAATTGATGTTGGAAATATGTTTGCACAGGAAAATAATGGAATCTACCTGGAACTTCTGGAATGGTTCACAGTTTGAGTACTCCAACAGAAGCAATATCACTATCGTAGAGAACGATAATTTTCAACAGAATGTTTCTACTGCACACGGTATCACTATCACTTCGAAAAATAATTCAAACATTAATATAAATGTTTATAATAGTTGTACTATTTCAAAGATTAATTAAAAATATCAAATCTTACAATGAATTTTAATATAATAACCTCAAACTTGCTTACAAAATGTCATATTGACATCTCCATTTCTGTTGCAATGTGACCAACTTAAAATAAATCTGCTTAAATGTTCCATTTCTATTACGCAACTAGTGCTGTAATAGACCCTATTACGGCACTAGTGGAATAAATGGTATGGTTACGGCACTAATTGCAAAAAAGATATTTATGATCTTCCTAAAGATATATTTGAGGAGGTATGTAATTATTATATCCAGCAATTACTAGTACAGAATGAATAATATATAAATAGCATTATTTATTAGCTTAATGTAACTGCTAATCGTTCTGTGATTCAATCGGTTCTCTATATTTGGTTTGGTCTTTTGTAATATCGTCTCTAATTAGATTTAATATTTCCAATCAAAACTTTGAAATTTCATTTGTAATTATTAGTAATAAATTACAAGTACAAAAATTATAGACGCTTTTTCTAAAATAAGTTAGTGATAATAAGAATAATGAAAATGAAAACCTTACGTACCTACCTTCGCTTTTTACTAATACAGCTGCTATCATCCGCTAATAAGCCGAAAACCATATCGCAAACGCGTATATGTGTTTGCTACTTTCTCTGATCGCAGTCGCCAACGAGATCGCTATCGTGATCGTGGTCGCGATCGTGTATGTGTGTTCTCCGCTTAACATGGGGTTTTGTCGCGCGTCCACTAAGGACACAGGGTTAGGCAGCCTCATACGTATACGAAGCCATGCATTGGCATTGGCATTGGCATTTATGCATGTGGTTAGTTTCTCCCATGCCGGATTAGCCTGTGTATATTTGAGTTCTCAATATTGTAAAGGTTAAATATTAAATTCTTTTTGCTTATTTTCAATCGATTTGCGTTAGCAGGTTTCGAATCGAATCGAAGTATCTATAAGCGTTTAGCAAAGGTTTACATTTCAACAGTGAAACATAGACGACGATGTTCCCTTTGTATTTTGCATGGGTTCCGAGCGCTCTTTTTTTTAGAGTTTCCCCTCATGTTGAAAAAATATTTAATAACGTGAGGATACATATATAGTACCTAAAGCTCGCTTCGGAAAATATGTACCCGCACCTACATACGTGAACTTGTATGTATCTATGTATGTTGGTGTACAAATGTAAATTTTCCACTTCAGCGGATGTGGAGTGTGTTTGCGTTATCTCGCCCGTTTTTCTTTGGCACTCGTGACGATGGTCTGAGTGTATTACATCAGATGTAATAAATTTTTCAACGAGCTACCACTTGTATATATATGGCCGTTTCCTGAACTCGTTTCGCTCCGTGCCTTGTTTTCGTTGCATCCTAGAGCTATTTTTGTACTCGTATGAAAAATTATAAAAAGAAACTTTAATTCAAAAGCGCACAGATAAAAATACTATTTGCATACCGTCGGGAAAGTTTAATTAGCATTATTTATTCTACGTTATTGTAAATTACGGAATCAAAGTTATGTATATTACACTGGAAACCAGCAAAAATGCAATTTTAAAAATTTAAATAGTTTCTCAACCGCAGTAGATAAGTACATATTAGTATTTGTTGTACAAAAAAGAAATCAAATCAAAGAGCCTGCAAG
Organism: Protaetia brevitarsis; assembly: GCA_004143645.1. Classification (NCBI taxonomy): domain Eukaryota; kingdom Metazoa; phylum Arthropoda; class Insecta; order Coleoptera; family Scarabaeidae; genus Protaetia; species Protaetia brevitarsis. Next base: position 1,029,343 of record RXPK01000212.1, read on the forward strand.
TATTTCATATAAAAAAAAATTTCTATTTCAAATTTCATTTTCTTCTTCACCATACAATTTTTGCAAGGTATAAAATCAGCATTCCGCTTTAATCGATGTTTTATGGAGGATGATTTATTTTCGAGGGAATGTCAAAAAAAAAGCTAACTATATTTAATGCTTGTTGTGACCCCGATAAGCAAATAAACCTGTGAGAAACAAAGTTCGAGATATCTTTAAAGAAATGAAGGAAACTTATATTCTTCTTTCTGCTGCCAACAACTTTGGCTTTATATACACAGACAAAAAAAATATTATAGCTACAAAATATATTTTGTCATACACTTTGAATAATTGTGCTATATAATGTATTTTTGTAACTGTTTACAAATTTCCCTGGTCTGATATTGAAGTATTTTTAAATCTCTTGATGATGTTTTAAGTACTTTAGTTCTTAAGTGTGACATATTTTTTTTTTGTGTGGTGATTTTAATATTAATTTATATAAGAGTAATAACATCTCTAACAGGTTTAGAGACATTGTTCGTTTATTTAATTTTTGCTTTTGTATTAACGACCCCATTGGTAACATGTAATTCCAGCACTCTAATAGACAATATTGTTACTAATCTTGACACGCAGGTTTCTACAGCCACGGTTTTAGTTGTCGATTTATCTGATCACAATGTTCAGCAGCTCTGTCGTTTTAATTTAGATAAAAAATGTTTTGTAACTAAGTGTCGGTTCTTTGTCTACAGTAGGCATGTTTTACAAGCTAATATCAAGCACTTTATAAATTTGAGTCAGTGGAATCATGGCATGGGTTATATAATAATTTTGAGTCCTTTTCCAATTTGTTTTGTGATTACTTGAACCAAACCTCTCAACTACTTAAACTATGGTCGGGTTATCTAGTGAATCGTGGATAACACAGGTCGATAAATCTTCTGGGAAATTGCGATTTTGACGTAGACTTTGTAAAGTTGGGAGTTTTAAGTAGACATTATATTGAAATCAACTAATGATAAACTTTTTACTGACACTAAAAAGACATTTAATGATAACTTATTGAAAAAAGCTACCAATAAATCTAAGGTACATGGTAGGTCTGCCCGTGGGAACTTTGTCTTAAAAAACAAGGGTGAATTGATTGAAGATCCTGCTCTTGTATGTAGCTTATTCAGTAATCAATTCAAAACTAAGGGTATTCATACTTAGAATTTGCAATTCACATGTGAGATAGATGAGAGTTGCTTTTGTGTCCTGTCGATGAGAGGGAAGTTATTAATGTAATTTTAGTTATATCAAAGAAAGCATCTTTTGGAGTGGATGGTATTCCTTGTGACATACTGGGGTGCGTTGCTGAATATATAGCTTCCCCAGTTACAATGATTATTAATCAGTCGGTTTCTGATGGCTTGTTCCCTGACATTCTTAAGACTGCGAAAGTGATTTCAATCTATAAGAGGGGCGAACTTAATATTTTATCACCTAGTCAGTTCGATTTCGTTAAATCGCGATCAACTCTTAGTGCGTTGTTTCAAACTTTAGACATAATATATGGCGAGCCTCACGGATCTGTCTTGGGACCGCTTTTGGGCATCTTATTTGTTAATAACATGAATAACTTTTTCCCTGATAGAGTTCTTTGTCAAGTTGGTGATGACACCACCGTGGTGGTTTTGGGTGTCGATCATGATGCTGTTTTTTTTGGCTGGCAGTGCGTTTGCCGATATCGTGTCTTCGTAGTGCAGTCGCAGTGGCCTAGCTCTTAATATAAATAAAAACATCTTTTGTTAATTTTATTACCACTAAACGTGTTGTTGATGCTTCACCTTTTGTTCGTCTCCAGGGTGTGACAGTGCCCGTTGTACCGAATTCCAAATTTTTGGGCTGCCAGGTCGATTCCCTGCTCTCGTGGGATCACCATGTTCCTGAACTATGTTCTAAGCTATGTTCTTTAAACTAGACTTTACTTAAAATTAGAGAGCATCGGTGCCCTGTTAATGTTTTATTAGACATATATTGCATCTCGTTTGAGTTACGGAATTATATTCTGGAGCCAGTTTTCTATTTTTCATCGTTATTTTGTTATGCAAAATCGTCTATTAAGGACAATGCTTTCTATGCGAAAGTCGGATTAATAATAATAATAATAATATTGTATGTATTTCTAATTTCACCATTACAGAATTTGTCATATAATTATTTGCATGCTATATATTTACATATATAAACATTAGTCAGTAAAAGTGTATAAATAAAATTAATAAATAAGTAAAAGTTAAAAGCAATAAATGTAAAAGACAGACAATGACAAAAAGCAGACAAACAAAACAAGAAATATATATACAAAATGAGCAGAATGGGAAAATGACTAGAATTGGCATTCTTCTACTGTATAGTACTCTCTGTCGATTAAGATTTTCTTTAGGTGGGTCTTGAAGCTGGTAGATGTTAGTAGCTTCATTTCCTGTGGTAGGCGGTTATATAATTTCGAGCCCCAGTAGTCGATTGATTTTTGGGAACGATGCAATCTTGTGGTATGGGACTCTTATGTCGTTCCTTTGACGAGCGTTGTGTGGGTGATATTCGCCGTTAAGGTGGAATAAGTTTTTATTATTATGTACGTGGGTGACAGCTGTCAAAATGTATATCGATGGCAAGGTAAGTATGTTTTCTTTCTTGAAGTAACCTCGACAGCTTCCATTGCGTTGTTGAGTGCATAAGATCCTGATTGCCTTTTTCTGTAGGATAAACAGCTTCTGCGCGTCCGCTGACATTCCCCAGAAAAATATACCATATCCAAGGATCGTGTGAAAGTAGGAGAAATACGCAGACCTTGCCGCCTCATTAGTTGCAATGTGTTTAATTCTCTCTATAGCGTACAGCGCAGATGATAATCGGCTGGATAAACTTTCAATATGTCGATTCCACCTTAGTTGAGAGTCTATTATGATGCCCAAAAACTTGATCTCCGATTGGATACCGTTGGCCGCACGAAGTGTTAACGTTCTTGTTTTGTCTGGATTGACTTTTAATTTATTTGCAGCAAACCAAACATTCGCAGATCTCATTGCTTCCGCAAAATTTTTCTGAAGGACCTCGGGATCATCAGCACTTACCAATATTGATGTATCATCAGCATAAAGGCTAATTTTACTTTCGTTAAAAGTGGCTGTAAATCATTTATGTAAATAATAAATAGCAATGGCCCAAGTATCGATCCTTGAGGGACCCCGTACTTGATGCCAACAACATCAGATTTCAGGTTATTCCATTCGGTAAGTTGTGTTCAGTTATTAAGATATGATTTTATAAGTAGCAGAGGTGTTCCTCTTACGCCGTAGAACTCCAACTTGCTTAATAGGATGTCGTGGCTCACGGAGTCAAAAGCTTTACTGAGATCAAGAGTAGCCATCTGCGCGCACATACCAGAGTCAAATGCATCATATATTTCTTCTACTATCTGTGCAATCCCACTAATCGTTGAACGCCCTTTTCTGTACCCATTCTGCCTTGAAGATAAGTGATTATTCTTTTCAAAGAAATCTATAAGTCTGGATGCTATAACCATTTCGAAAATTTTAGAAATTGTTGGTAAAATGCTAACTGGGCGATAATTGTCGCATTTATTTCGGTCATCCTTCTTGAAATTCGTACGATCTTAGCCACCTTTAGTAATGTGGGGAACACTCCTTCCATTACGCACTGTTAAAAATATATGCAAGCGGCGTACTGAGCTCGTCCTCTAGCTGTTTTAGTAGCTCAGTAGATATGTCGTATACATCCCTAGTTCTTTTGGTCTTTACTTGTTTTATGTTGCTCTTTATTTCATCTGTAGTAATGGGAGTAAAGAAGAAGGAACGGTGATTCTCCAGTTTTACGGAATGTAAAAACTCCTCATGCGAAAGGTGGGAAGTTATTCCATTCGCTATACTCTCACCAATTTGGCAGAAATGCATATTAAGTTCATTAGCGGTGAGAGCAGAGGCTATGTCCAATTTAGCATTTGTGGGACTACTTTCATTATTTATAATAGTCCAAATTGCTTTATTCTTATTCTCTGCATTTTGTATGTATACGCTGTTTCTTTTTTGTTTGGAATCTGTTACTTTCCTTAGATATTCCTTTTTAAGATCTCGATATGTTTCATAGCAGTAATTTGTTTTTGTAATTTTGCATAGAAAGCCCCAAGCATCCAGTAAGTTTTTATATCTCAAGATTTCTTCATCTATTATAAATTTATTTGTAATTTTATTTCTAACTACACTTGATTTGCTATCCAATGCACAATCAAAATGGTTGTGCAGAAATTTTTCTTCTTGGACTATATATTACAATAACCTTAAATGCTCTGCTTTTACAATTATTGTGATTTTCTTTATGACAACAAATTGCTTCTGTTTTATCGAAAGTATGCAAGCAGCTTGCATAAGATCAACTGCTAGGCTTACACTATTTGACAACAAAGTTTGTTTTTTGTAATATAATTACAGCAATCAACTTAAACAATCGTAACTGTATTTAGCGAAATCTTTAAAAAAATATATGCTCAGGTTTTGAAAAGGAAACTTTAATAAATATCGAATACAAAACAGAATTTGTTTAATTGTTACCACTAGAGGAAGAATTCTTAAAAAAAAAATTTCAAGCGACCAGATTTTTAAACGAAATGTAAGCGATATCTTTCGAAAAGTAAAGAAAAAATTAATTGATCTTCACCGCAAGTTACTAAAAATTTTGAACCACAAAAGTATGCGAATTTCCCCATTATGTGGTATATACAGTGGTGGTCTTAATTAATGTCCCTCCCTACGATGAAGAATTACTAAAAAATTGTAGTGTTTGTAAACGATAATAAGCTTCTATATATGCTCTCAAGATTTATACTTGCGCAAACCGACAGAAGCCGAACTGTCGATGACATTCAGAGACCGTAATTTTGATGTTCTTTCCGTCATAAGAGGAGACATTAAATAAGACTACTACTGTACATACTACGCTTCGTCACTGATATCGACCAATTTTATGTAGCTGAATCGCTTAATTTTAAATTTAATTAAAATGCGCTTTGCCATTTTTCCATAATACGAACGTTTAAAGGCAAAATGGCTTAATTTTCTGCATGATTAGGGCGACCCTCGGCAGGCGCTGATCGAAACGGACTAGTCGAGTGACTCTCTTCAGAAATTCCCTCATACTTCATGAAATATTTCGGTTATGCATGCGAAGCGGACGAATCCCAAGGGGACTCACGGTCGCATACGTACGTTAAGAAGGTACGCGCCCCATCTACCGGAAAATTCATCTCGCATAGGGCAAATACTCCACGACCGCAACGTCATTGTTAATATTAAAAAAAAAGTAAGTATATCGTATACCTACCTGTGCATGTAGAAGAGCTATATATACGTAGCTGAGCTTCTAGTGCGGACATTTGTAAGATTATATGCGTTTTTCTCCGTAAACCTTTCATCTCCGCAATTTCCTACATATGTTCCGGTGTTTTATTGCTTCTGTTTTATCTTTCGGTAGATAAGCGGAAAAATAAGCGATTTTTTCATAAATGTTAATGTTTCAAACACCTCTTTAAGTCATGATTATAAACATAGTATATATGTAGATATGTATATAGGGTCTCGAAGCTGTACAGTCACCGACATTAATATTTAGGACCATTAAAGCGTCGAGCCATTCGTTCGAGTGCTAATAATAACGTCGATGACTGTACCTCGTCCCACATAACAATTTAAGGTTTGAACAACCTTTTTCCGAGGATGTCACGACAAGCTAAAAAACCGACCACAAGCTTGTCACTGACAAGGAAATAAGTTTGTTGCAAGGTTATTCAAGGTTTCTAGTTAACACACGACAAACGTTTCACAAAGTTAAACACACAGGCGTACAACAACTATGCTTATGAAATGCTTGCGACAATCGATGCCCTCTACCGCCCTCCAAAATATTTTAATCCCTTTTAAAATCACCTCGATTTTTGCTTAAAATCCGGTAGAATAAAAGAAAAATATGAAGAAGTAAATATTTAATAAGAAAAAAATATATACAAATACAGGGTGTATCAGATATAGAGGTAAATATAATAATATGTAGCAGCTGTAATCATATACAATCAAAAAGTCTTAATGCACAGGGGGTCTATCTGTAAGCATAAACGAGAACAAAAATATTTTGTAAATGCCGTGGGCTAGAGCCGCACCCTGTGCCCAACCCTAAATGCTGTCCCGAGTATCCCCTACATACCAGCCATTCAGCCATTACCGCTGGGTAGTTTTGTGTAGATCGCCGCTTGGAGTGCAAGCCACTTCTAACATTTTATTTAAATTTTTCTCGTCTCGAAAAAACGATCCTTTTCAGGACCATCATGATTTCATATAAAGAAAATCGAAGCTTGATGCATCGGCAAAAGCGCGGGAATGTATAGATAGATAGTAAAAAGCGTGTTTGGCAAATTTTCTATATCTACATTTAATTTCTATGTAATTCGATTCAATTCATTTTGCGTTATATGATTAAATAAATCCAAAAGAAATAACTCAGATTCATGTGGTACCGTTTATTAACAACTCTCTTGATTCGACTAAGCAAAAGAAAAATATTTACGTTTTTTACTTTATATGTCGTTTAGTTAATACCCAAGCAAAATTTACTTTTTTATTTGATACACCCTGTATAAATGGAAGAATAATTGAATAAAAATTTAAGAAGGAAAATGCATGTGTAGTGGCTTAATGTCGCCCTACAATTACTGTTATTCTTTATAGATAATTATTGTAGTTTCAGATCGACAATTTAGCAAATATCTTCACGATAATAATGATATTTTTCCTTCTTACAATTTCATGCAATTATTCTTCCACTTATTAGGTATACAATATTGCTATAGAATCAGGGGTATGGAATATATGTAATTTAGAGTCATTTAAAATAGGTTTCAAAGCCAAATGAAGAAGTAATTGAAAGACGAAGTGCGTACTCGCTTGCCTACTTTACAGGCAAAATTTGAATTTGTTAAGAATGACTAAAAAATGGACCATCTTAGCAATAGGTGCTAAGTAATAGCCTTAATTATAATGTAAACTTTATTTTCTATGTTGATTCAAGCTTACCTGCTATATTTTTATGTTCTCATTGTATTGTGCTCGGGAAGATTTTTCATTCTTCAGAATCTTTATTTGGTAACTTTTGCTGTAATCCCCTCAAACTAGAGTAAATAACGGTATCTTAATGTCAGTTGCTGGTATCTATTCAAATTTAATGTTGGCCTGCCTGATAGCGATAACAATCGAAAGCTGATTACTGGTAATTTAGTTTAAATCCCCATTCTGCCTGTAGCCACGAAAGACGACGGTTGATATTGAACTCCTACAACGATTTTTATGCCACACTATCAAAAATATCAAAGTTCCACGAAGTGTTTACCTAAAAAAGTATCGACATTACTCCTGAATAATTTAAATCCTTACTTGTAGAATTGTCGAGAATTTCCTATAAAATTTTCGGCGAAGAATGCCAGCCAGTTTACCATTCCATGCTATTGACACGGAGGCCCGTGGAACCGAAAGTCCAACCTGTACTCAGAGAATTACCTGCCCTTCCGCTTAGAGTGTGTGCCTGCGCAGTCAAGTTAGTATTTCATCAAGTATATCCCACCTATTAAATAGTTTCAGTTCAGTATTAACCAGAAATAAGATTTTTATAATTTATGTTCACTATACGTTAATTTGGGGTTATATTTATATGAACCGCCATTAGTTTTAGTTATTTTAGGAATTTTTAATGTTTAAGCCGGTCTGTGATAAAATAGTTATACTTAACAAATATCGATAACTTAGATTATAGTTTGCTAATCAATTTAGTTTCTGATATTTACCGGTAGATGGCTCTGAAATTTAAATTTATTCTTTTTGACGTTTCTTTAACCTCAATCATGTAAAGTGCCAGGAAAGTTTGAATACGTATTTTTGTATTAAATAAATTGTTTTATATAGTATTTACGAACATACTGCTATGGTCTGGCACCCCGGGTTTCGGGGAGGGAAGAGGATGATAATGTTAATAATTTAGGTAGAGAAGAGGAAAATGTTGATGATGATTTAAGTAGAGAAAAGGAGAATGAAAATGTCGTTGATGATGAAAAGGATGATGAAAAAATGAAATATTGTGATGATAGTTTTAAGTTTGAAATACAAGGTTGCGGAAAAGTTAGAGGTGATGATATACAAGGTAGCGAAAAAGTTGTTGGAGATGTTGGATCCGAAGAGGATATCGAGGTAGAAGTTTTTGGTGAGTTAGAGGTAGAGAAAGAAGAAATCAACAATTCCCAAGAAGAATTCCCAGAAGTAATAACACAATTCCAAGAAGAATCCCAAGAAGTAGTCAGCAATTCCCAAGGAAATTCCCAGAAGAAGTTATCAATTCCCACATCGAATCCCCAAATGTCGAAAATCAAATTGAAAGCAATTCTAATGAGAAGTCTGAAGCTGAAGTCAAGGAAGTTACCAACCAGAATATATCCTTACAAAATAAGTTGCCCAATATTGGCGATGATGATGAACACTCTCTTCAAGTAGAGTCAAACCCTGTCAAATTTAAGAATCCCGTTCCTGAAGCCATATTGGAGCACAATTTAAAAGAATTTTTCTGTTTTTCGAGTTATCCTTCTGGAATTACAAGCGAGAGGTACATCCATGGAGTGGAGGAGTTCTTCATGATGCAGACCCACCACTGCCACACCGACTGCCACATCGTCTGCCATACCGACTGCTATGCCGATTGCTGTTCGAAACTGGATCAACCGGATGGTATGTTGGACACTCCCACCACGACCCCGGGTAGTTTTCATCACCTGGAAGTGACGTTTTCACCCCTGTGTGCGGAGATACGGTATTGTTCGTTTGGTGCGGGAAAACTTTAGAATATTAATTTTTCGTGTGCGTACAATTTTTAAGGGGAAACACTCTATTTTCCCCGAAACTTTCGTTTTCCCCTTAATAATTGGGAGATGTGCTATGGTCTGGCACCCCGGGTTTCGGAAATTTAAATGTGTATTTTTGTTTATTCCAAATCAGCCTTGTCAAAACCATGTTAGAGTTTCCACAATTCTTATATTTGTTTATTTTGCTAAGAATTTTGATTTAATTGTTAGTATCATTTTATTTGTTCAGTTGTGTATAGTTAATTTCATTTATTTGTACATTTTGCGTACTCCTGTATATAGTTTATATGCTAGTTTTTTCTTTGCGATGCGTTGCGCCGTCATCGTTCACAGATGTAAATTTCATATATATGCGAATGTTACCTTAGAGGCCCAAGGAGTTACCAGATAGACGAGCGCGTGTATGGTCTTGTTTTGTTGTTTTTGATTACCGTTTCTGGTAATTCGTTTTCAGTTTAAGATGTAGTTCGTTGTTTTTTTTTTTAAATCGTCCATCTAGTAATTCGTTTTTTAATTAGTGTTGGATAGTTGTGCACAATATACATGTAAGGCTTTTTAATAATTTTCGTTTTAGAAGTAATCGCGTTTAGAGTTTAAATTTTCCGTTTTTTAGTAGTTGTCAAATTAATTTTATTTTTAATCACCTCGGGGTAGGTGAAGAGAAGCTGTGAGCTTGATTTAAATTTCATTTTTAATTTCTTTAAACTTGTATGCTTGGACAACGTTAGGTCCGTTAGGTAAGAAATTTCGTCAGCAAGCACCTGGTTTACTATTTTGACACGCGATTTGGTGCTCCTAGGAGTGTCCCGTGCCACCTAGCAGGTAGAAGCTAACTTTTCACATTATTCTTTCACTCTTTCACTTAGAGAGGTCGCTGGGTGGATAAAAACTACTATATTATTTTATTTTATTTTTATTAAAAAAAAGAAAAAGAAAAAAATTGTATACGGGCAAACAATGTATAAATAAGTCATCTCATTACTACCCCTCATACGTACCACAGTTAATATATTATACTATCGTTACCATAAAAAAAAGATAAGTTTATAGAACTTTTATGCATTTTCATAACGGATATGACCCACGTCTCCGTTTGATTTATTTGTACACGGTTGTAGGTTAGGCTCATGAACTCTAGATTTGGGAGCAACAACGCTTGTCAAGTAAAAAGTATAGAATTATGTAGTGCTTACTTTTGCCTGAAAGATATTTTAAACTGCTTTAAACTAAAAACTGAAACAAAACGCGCACAAAAAAAATAATGCCAGTCGATGGCAGGATGGCGATTCAACAAAAACAAATAGACTCAAACGATGAACGACTGAGGTCAAACCAGAATAGTGCAAAATGATACAATAACCTTGTCACAACGTTTTCATTGAGTAGGTTCTGTAAACCTTATCGCCGTAAATGCTACAGCAACCTTGTCTCAATGTTCAAGCTGTTACGCTTGTTGCTCTAAATGATTAAAAAAAATAATGACGTGGTCACAACGTTTTTACTGTCAAGTTTGTCGTTGATAATTCATGGGTTTCTTTAAAGAAAACGTTTAAGTTTAGTTAAAACAAAGGAGCTTTTATCTAAAAAGGGTTCGAAATGTGAAGTAGTGTAAAACAACATAGATAAGAATGTAAATATCTCAGGTACGTAAAATGAGTTCGCTTATTTAGTAACAAATACGTTTATAAAATAGTAATTCCACTTTTTGCAATGTATTTTACTTATATAGTTATAAACACGTTTGATGTTAATTTTCAAAGTTCTCGTGTCTTTCTAAAATTTAAACCTACGTAATTCCATGCTTGAATGACGGGTAGTAATCAGTATACGCAACATTTGACAGTAAAAATTTCTGGATATTTGGTTTCATAACACTGGGTAGGCTTTCACGGCCGGTGTAACTATAACTAACAGCTTATTGCGGGTTTCGCCGTGTGTCAAAACTTTCGCTCGACGTTTCGCTGTTCATCGTCGAGCGAAAGTTTTGACACACGGCGAAACCCGCAAGAAGCTGTTAGTTATATTTGGTTTCATGTCGTGAATACATATTAAATTAAAATTCCAACTACCACCTTACACAAAATTTTCTAATCCAAAAATTTGTCGAACATAGTAACATAAAATTTCTTATAAGTACATTAAAATTTAGATAAGAATTAAAATAATAAGTTTATTTTTAGGTTGATATGGGCGCAGAATACCTTTGGAGGGAGCAAATCGCCAGACGACGTTCATCAGTTCTGGAATAGGACGTTGAATGGGCCCTGATACTTAGAATTACGAACAGTGGCTCATGGACAGGAACATATCTCGGGAAGATCACCGTTGGAGAAAACTATCCAACAACTATGTAAGTATGGGGAAACTTAATGTAATTAAATTGGTTTTAATATAGCCATGATTTTAAGTTGGGATTTGGAATAAGCTGGATTTTATCAGAAAAGCCCTTAAAATTTATAAAATTACTCGAGGCACGTCAGTCTCTCACGGAGAATTCCTTCGAATAAAATTGAAATTTTCTAACAGACATCGATTGCGATTGTCTGGCAAGGGTTGCAACTGACTCGAAAAAGTGTTAATTTCACGGATGTGAGGGGAATATTGGATATTTATCATATGAGAAACCCATGTAACCAAATGGATCTATGAAATGTTTAAAATAAATTCAAATAAGTAATTACTGCAAAATTCTGGAATCACCTTACATTAATTATGAAATAAAAGTATGTGTGCGTGCATACATAATAAAAAAATACTTAATTAACATTTTAAAATCGACTGTAACACTGTTAGCAGTGGGCAATGGCACAGTAATTTTGGACTAAACCGAATCCCAGCAATTTCCCTGTCTTCTTGTAGACATACCAATGAACTTGGATTAAAAATACATATAAAAAATGTATTAAACTAAATTTAATCAAAAGAAAATGAAAATGTTCTTTCGAACATCAAACTGTGATCTGTCAAAATCTGTTATAAATATTTATTATTCACATTCTAATATATGATTTCGATCTGTAGGTATCTTTCCACCGACCATTTTTACCTCCTGAAGGGAAAATTATGAAGAAATATGCCTTTGAAGAACTTGCCAAATGCAGAAGTCTTCTACATCACCTGGATTGTCTGGCTGTTTACTGAGATATTTTATATCTTTTTATTATTTTAAAATAGATAAAAGTAAAGCTAGTAACGATACAATTAAATAATATTATTCATTAAACCACCACAATATATATTTTAGGCGTTTACAATTTATTATGACTTGTATGTTATCATAATTAGATTAATGATTACATTATTTATTTTATTATTTTTATTATTATGATTTTATGTTGAATAATTCTTTGTTTGAACCATTAGGACAATTGATCAATATAACAACTGTTACAATCACTACATGGTATCTTGTAAATAGAACTAGTTTTATGTAGTTTTCACACATACAAACCTATTATGATGTTGACCAACAGGTAGTGGCTTGTTTACATTTTGAAAACGTGAGCTAATATTTCTTTATGGTAAGCCCAAGAAAGGATTACATTCACAAACTTGCTCCAAACAATACTATACCGATAGTTGATGCATGATGATAATTTGGATTACATATGTAATCCAATAGGTATATTGAATTAAATACATTTTCTGTTTTTCACACAATTTTTTTATTTTTTGTTATTTAAATATGCTATTTAGCAAAAATAAACACATTGCATATTGCTTTTTGCATGATTTTGTCTCTAATAAAATCAAAAATGAAAATTGTAGTGCATATGGCTTACAACTTGCCTGCAGTGTTTGAATAACAAAACATTTCTGAGCATCATCGTACAGAATTTACTTATGCTAAAGTCACCCCATTGCGTCACATTTATAACCTCCCACTAACGTGCCGCTTTTAAAAGAGACGCTACACTCTCCCTAGCCAGGAAGACGAAGTACGTATTAAGCCGGAAGTACCTAAATGTTAATGAGTCGCGGTATGCGGTGGCGTGTATCAATTCGCGTGATTAGCAGCGATGAAACCTGGCGCCACTGGAAATAAAAAATGACTAAACGCTGCCGGCGTACCGCGGCGGAAACTTCGCTAGTTAGGGGCTTTGCGTTTAATGAGGTCATTATTGCGTAGGACGGCTGTAATACTCGTATCGTCGAATTTTCACACCAGAAAGGGAAGGTAAGTAAAGAAAAAGATCCAAGAAGCGCCTCACTAATTAATTACATCAGTAACTCCAAAAAGTCTGTAAGTAGGTTGTCAATTAAGAATTACACTTACACTGTCAGAGGATCGGATTTTACACCGGCAAAAAATTAACATACGGAATAATGAATTCTCCATTTTTCATGCAATTTTTGTTTCAGAAAGGAATTACAATAGCCGAAAGCAGAAACTCCTCGAATTTGTGCGAAACCCCAACCAAAACGAAAAGATTCAATTTACTCTGTTTTCGCTACATTTTACTCCTGAATCTGCCAACGAACTCGTTTTATATTTCAGATAATTCCATCATGGAGGTAATTTTTTTTGAATAACAGATTTTTCTACTTTTCATAACGTAACACCAAAGAGAAAGAGAATATCTCCGATTAAGAACACTTGTCCCTAAATTGCTGGCATTTCATCAAACATCTCACATCTACATACTAAATTTATCTATACAGCAAAGACAAAAGTGTTCTTTAGCGGATTGCGTTTTCTCTAAAGACTAAAGAAGAATATCGAAAACGGGTTGAAACGCTTTTGGATTGAATTCCAACTTCTTACACAGTAAGAAATAGCGCCAGTGTTAATGTTCTTAGTGTTAGGGTTGATCAAATAGAGTTAAAATTATAGTGTATTTATACACTTAGTTTAATACTAAAAAAAAAAGTAGTGTACATAATTACACTAAACAAATTTTAGTGTGAAATAATTACACTAACAGGCTACTTAGTGCAATTCAACACTGGCAGAGTAAAGTATATACTCTATCAGTGTAAAAATAGTCAATTCTTGGGAGTGCATATTGTATTTCGCGCGTTGTAATAACACATGATCAGATACGATGCGTTCTGATTGGCCAGAATAGTTGTAACAGTTTAGTGTTCAGTGCTTCAGTGGACAAGACCTACATATATCAACCGCCAATACGCTATTCTAGTTAGGTTATGTATTACATACGTGCTGCAGTAAAATAAAAGGTAAGTGATTGTCTATATATTATAAATAATACATTTATTTAGAACTGTATTATAGGAGGATACCATCAGAAATGGAGAAAGTAAATAGGTCGAGATTCTTATCAATTTTCTGATTAATAAAGTGCCGCAGTGTTGAGTTACTGCATCGTCAGTAAAGAACACCTGATAGCAGGAATAAGATGTTCAACATGTTCAAAAAACTACGTTCGTGTTTTGTCGATTCGTTTAATTTCAATATTTGAGTTTATTTTTATACTATATAAGTATATACTGTATATGTATAGAATTATTTTATGTCGGAGTAATTACGTTTTATCTCAACGAACACGGTCGTTGCTTTATTCATTAGTGAATAAGGAACTTAATTTACGTTCCTTCCGTTACAGTAGTATTGATAATACATTTAATAGAGAAAATTAGCTCTTTCTAGAGTTTTTTTTGAGGCAGCCGAGTGTGCTTGAGGTAATTCCCAGAAAGCAGTTTCCGAGGCTATTGCGTGGCGAAAAATGAAAGGTTTAGTGGGGAGGTTAGTACTGCTCTCCCCAGCTAATTCCACAAACCAATGCACATGGGTGAATTAGCGTCTTTGGAAGATACCTACCCACAAAAAAAAAACATTATTAACTAAAGGAAAAAAAAAACAGCAGATATATACGTAAATCAAATGTAGAGTAAATGAAATCTACCTAAATAACGCTATTCCGCTTCAGCCATTAGGAGTTTAAAACTAGATGCTGCGCATCTAGGAGTAGAGGAAGGTGGTACTTGAGGGAGGTGGTTTTTTGAAGTCGGTCCATTCACTTGAAAATCATCTTTTATAATGTGCAGTACGTTTTAAGTAGTTTACTTTTGTTCTTACTTTTGGAACACCCTGTATAGTTGAAAATATTTTTAGGTTATACAGCATTGAATTCTGCACAACTTTTGTAGAAAAGTTTTTCTTAAAAGCAAAAATACAGCTATAATCAAAGACTCAATCTTCGTGAACACCCTGTGTAGTGGAAAATATTTTTAACTTATGCAGCATTGAATTCTGTACAACTTTTGTAGGAAAGCTTTTTTCCTAACATCAAAAATAGAGCTGTAATCAAAGAGTCAGTCTTCCTGAACACCCCGTATATTTAAAAATATTTTTGGGTTATGCAGCATTCAATTCTATAACACTTTTGTAGAAAAGACTTTTTCGGAATAGGTGGCGATCATATTGTCAAGTCGTAGTTTTCTTTAAAGAAAATATTTATTTTCCACTTTGTTTTTCCGATATTTTATACAGGTCGGTGGCCCTCACATTTGCCTACAAATATCTTTTTTAAGATTATAAGTACCTAATACCTAATCTCTATATGAAATATTACGGTATAAGCGATATGCCAATGGAATGTAATTTTCTGTTGTTATAGGCTTATTTTCCCTATGTCATCTTTTTTGTGAGTCGATCGTTATTTATGTTGTACGTATTATATAACACACAATTCTGTGATTCTTGAAGACACCGAATATGAGATTACTTTACTTAGGGCTAATTATATAATATTCTGGCGTTTAATAAAATGATCCACTCTCATAATAATAACTACAATTCCAATTTCACGATTTTTATATTTATTAGTTTTTATTTATCCTTCGCGAGATTATATTTAGAACCAACGTAAACTCCATAATATTGACAACTCATTAATTTACGTTGCTCGACAAAAAGTTATGTTAGCACAAAAAAGCGAGGAAAACACAGCTGATACATTTTGTTTTAATAAGGTATATAATATATATATATATTTTCAGTGCTTATTCCTCTATCTATATGTCTTCTTATTATATAGATTTTTTTTGTCATTGGATGACTCGATGTAGGCAGGTATTTCACATACGGTAAACATCAATTTAGTAATAGATAGAATAGAAATAGTATTTTTCCCTATTCCCTTTTTCTCATTTCGTTTTCCCATTCCCTATCTCTATTCCCTTTTCTTATTCCCTTTACCTATTCCCGTTTCCTATTCTTATTCTCTCTTCCCTGTTCCTTATTTTCCCATTTCTTTTCCCTTTCCCTGCTCCCTTTCCCTACTCCCTTCCCTATTCCTTTCCCCATTCCTTTCCTATCCCTTTCCCATCCCTTCTCCTAATCCCTTTCCCCATTCCCTTTCACCATTCCTTTTCCCATTCCCTTTTATATCCCTTTTTCCATTCCCTTTTTCCTATTCACTTTACCCATTCTCGTTCCTAATTATTCCTATTCTATTCCTTCCCTTTCATTCATTCCCCCTTCCCATTCCCATTCCCTTTCCCATTCCGTTCCCATTCTCCATTCCCATTCCCTTTCCCATTCCCTTCCCTTTCCCGTTCCCTTTCCCGTCCTTTCCCGTTCCCTTCCCATTCCGTTCCTTTCCCGTTCCCTTTCGTCTCCCTTCCCGTTTCCGTTCCCTTTCCCTTCCATTCCTTTCCCGTTCCCATTCCCTTTCCCATTCCCATTCCATTCCCCATTCCCTTTCCCATTCCCTTTCCATTCCTTCTCCTTTCCCCATTCCCATCCCTTCCCATTCTCTTCCATTCCCTCATTCCCATCCCATTCCCATTCCCTTTCCCATCCTTTCCCATTCCCTTCCCATCCCCTTTCCCATCCCTTTCCCATTCCCCTTTCCCATTCCCTTTCCCATCCCTTTCCCATTCCCTTTCCCATTCCCTTTCCCATTCCCTTTCCCATTCCTTTCCCATTCCCCATTCCCTTCCCATCCCATTTCCATTCCCTCCCATTCCCCTTTCCCATTCCCTTCCCATTCCCTTTCCCCATTCCTTTCCCATTCCCTTTCCCATTCCCTTTCCCATTCCCATTCCCTTTCCCATTCCCTTTCCCATTCCCTTTCCCATTCCCTTTCCCAATCCCTTTCCACATCCCTTTCCCATTCCCTTTCCATTCCTTTCCCATTCCCTTTCCCTTTCCCATTCCCATTCCCTTTCCCATTCCCTTTCCTTTTATAACATCCCATAAGTTACAGCTTTAAAAAAATAGTTGGCGATTTTCCCTATATTTCAATTTTCTTCCCACTTTATTTCGCCATTTTATTTTTCCAAAAAATATTATCAGCATCAAATGCAACGATCCAAACACCACAAATGTCTGTTGCAAAAATGTCATTTTTTTAATAATATTCCTCCATTTTAGTCGCGCTATCATGTATTTGATTCTATATTCGCAAATAGTGCCCAAAAATTGCATAAATCTCAAAGCCTTCAAAAAAAAATTGCGTTTTCTTTAATATTTCAAAAGTCTCTGCCCCATATTGCGTCCGCCATTTTATTTTGCCAAAAACTAATATCAGAATCAAATTTAGGCGACCTCAAAAACGCTTGCATACGAACGTCTGTTGCAAAATGTCTCCTGTAATTTCAAAATTTCTCTTTCAATATTGAATCCTCCATTTTATTTTTCTAAAAACTCTTGTAAGAATCGAATTCAGCACATACAAAAGGCTTTGAACACAAATATCTGTTGCAAAATGCCATTTTTTTAATACTCTTCTTCCGTTTTAATATCGCGCCATCTTGTTTTTGATTCTATATTCGCAAATAGTGACCCAAAAAATCGCGTAAAAATCCCGATATTATGTCTGCTATTTTATTTTTCTACGTAAAATTTAAAAATGGAATAATATATAGAAAGTCTTTTTCCTAAAATCAAAAATAGAACTGTAATCAAAGACCAAGTCTTCGGTTGGACAGTCTATATAGTCAAAAATATTTTTAAGTTATGCCCTAATGGAATTCAATAATTCAAGTTTTAAAAATGAATTTCCCGCTGTTATCTCCTTTCCATTCCCGTTTCCATCCCTTCCCATTCCTTTCCCATTCCCTTTCCCATTCCTTTCCCATTCCCTTTCCATTTCCTCCTTCCATTCCCATTCCTTCCCATTCCCTTTCCCATTCCCTTTCCATTCCCTTCCCATTCCCTTTCCCATTCCCTTTCCCATTCCCTTTCCCATTCCCTTTCCCATTCCCTTTCCCATCCCTTTCCCAATTCCCTTTCCCATTCCCTTCCCATTCCCTTTCCCATTCCCTTTTCCATTCCCTTTCCCATACCCATTCCCTTTTCCATTTCCCTCTCCCATTCCCTTTCCCATTCCCTTTCCCATTCCCTTCCCATTCCCTTTCCCATTCCCTTTCCCATTCCCTTTTCCCAATCCCTTTCCCATTCCCTTCCATTCCCTTTCCCATTCCCTTCCCCATTCCCTTTCCCATTCCCTTTCCCTTTTATAAACATCCCATAAGTTACAGCTTTAAAAAAATAGTTGGCGATTTTCCCTATAATTTCAATTTTCTTCCATTTATTCGCCATTTTATTTTTCCAAAAATATTAGCATCAAATGCAACGATCCACAACACCCACAAATGTCTGTTGCAAATGTCTTTTTTAATAATACTCCTCCATTTTAAGTCGCGCTATCATGTATTTGATTCTATATTCGCAAATAGTGGCCCAAAAAATTGCATAAGTCTCAAGCCTTCAAAAAAAAAAATTGCGGTTTTCTTTTTATTGTCAAAAGTCTTCTGCCCCATAAATTGCGTCCGCCATTTTATTTTGCCAAAAAACGAATATCAGAATCAAATTTAGCGACCCTCAAAAACGCTTGCATACGAAACGTCTGTTGCCAAAATGTCTCCTGTATTTCAAAAATTTCTCTTTCAATATTGAATCCTCCATTTTATTTTTCTAAAAACTCTTGTAAGAATCGAATTCAGCACTACAAAAGGCTTTGAACACACAATATCTGTTGCAAAATGCCATTTTTTTTAATACTCTTCTTCCGTTTTAATCGCGCATCTTTGTTTTTGATTCTATATTCGCAAATAGTGACCCAAAAAATCGCGTAAAAATCCCGATATTATGTCTGCTAATTTTATTTTTCTACGTAAAATTTAAAAATGAATAATATATAGAAAGTCTTTTTCCTAAAATCAAATAGAACTGTAATCAAAGACCAAGTCTTCGTTGGACAGTCTATATAGTCAAAAATATTTTTAAGTTATGCCCTATTGAATTCCAATAATTCAAGTTTTTAAAAATTGAATTTCCCGCTGTTATTGTGACAATATTTTATAACGTTTTTCGACTTACCGCATTCTTATGCACTAATTATGTTTTTATTTTAATATACACTACTAATAAAAGCGATAGATACATACATTCTCCAACGCGTAGTGTAATAAATCGAAGACGCTGTAGATTTCATGCATTAAAAATAAGATATAATATGTGCTATGAGAAAGTTAATAGGCATTTGACGAAATAAATAAAAGGCAAATATCCGTGTGTTGCCTCGCTTTAACATAAAAATATGTTTTAATTTCATTATACAACGAATATTAATCCATTGAACCAATATGTATATTTTGGTTTTTATTTATTTACTGAACTGTTACTTTGCTTTGACTCTTTAATATTCATTTCATAATAATTTTGCGAATTGACAATTCTACCTCTTCGCTGCGCGCGCAGTTAAACCACTTTCATTCGTATCGTACCGACCCTTCGGTATATCTTATATTTTTACGCGTTTGTGCACGGAAAATTCACTTACGTTTAATCACGTCAGATCACGTTTAATATTTGTATTGGTCGTGTACTTTTCTAAAATCAGCTTAGCTGGGACATCTATAGTACGCCAGCGGAACTATTCTTTGCCCATATATATTATTATTTTTTATATTTATATTGTATTGGTTTAAGCGAGACTGTCAATGGAAGTACAACAGTTTATTAACTGAGTAAACAAAGAGATCTTAGCCTCACTACGTCACAACTGAGTAAGTCCCCTTCTGACGTAACTTTCGTTATGCGCGTAGCATACCGTATTATTTGTACCATGGTTACTCTATGGCAGTGTTGTTCCGAAGCGTACTATTGTACTATTTTAGTACAATTGAATAAAATAGTAAATAGTACCTCATTGAGGAATTTAGTACAATATTTTCAATTAATCAATTCCTTGTAATTTATTCAGAAAAAAATACTTTCAATGTAAGGGATGGTGGCGGTAACAAAGAAATCTGATTGTGTTATGATGGCAGATCATATCAAATTAACGAAAACTGTTTTTAAAACAAATATATAATAATAATTAGATTTATTGACAACTACAATTCAAGTACATTGTAAAAAGTAATAGTACATATTTATTGGAAAATAGTACCATCTGTTAGCCAATCTCAATACAATGTTTAAAAGCATTAGAACAACACTGCTCTACTGGTGAAATATATACAATTGTGTCATCACATTTGATGTACAGATTTTAATAAAAATAATAAGACTTATTAAAATTAGTGTATCTTCTTGGATATTTGCAGAAGAATATATATTTGATAGCTTAAACTCTTTTAAATATAATTAATGAAAGGCTTCGCTAGTAAAATCGTTATAATTTAGATAAAGTAATGTACTATTTTGCGGGGAAGGTAGGTAATAAAGTTCTAAGTATTTGATATTTTTTTATTCGAAGAATAAATGTTAATAAAAAGTAATACCGTGTGTTCCCAAATAGTAATAATTATAACTTCCTTAACGTAATGGAAATCCATGATCGCTGTGTCCTTTTTAAGTTACTTCGTTTCTCAGATGTAAAATTCCCATTTAAAATGGCATCGGAGGCATGATCACATAAAAAAACTGAAGTATACCTTTAATTCTAACAAAGATTATCTTCTATAATATAATTATCACAGCGTTGGCACAAATTTCCTCGGAAGGGGAACGTAATGGCTCGACACTTATTGGGAAAAGCTTATACGATAAACTTTTTAGCACATCTGAAGCTCTCCTGTTGAAGTACATTCTGTGATGCTGTGATACAATTCGTTTCGGCCACTAAAGTAGAAAAAATTGGGTTATGATTTGACATCTCTCGAAACTGCTCAACGATTTCTCTAAAAATTGTGTTAATTTATAATCAAAACATACTTGACCGTATATTACGTGTATCTGATTTTACCTTTTAAGCAACGATTGATCCATAAGCAATATAATTCAATTACTTCACATCGCTGTTGTTGTTATTCGAATAACATGTTAGGTTATGAACATAATCCATCACGAATGGCATATTTTGCGATTTTCCATCTGCGTTCGTTACTGTATCGCTTTAATAGTATTTGTCGAACCATGTTTGACTTTTTACACCTGGCTTAAAATCGAAATCGTGCACGAAATTCGGAAGGTTTTGCCGGGCGATTAATACCGACACATGTACGAATTCCGTCAAACAAAAGCGCGCGTTCCCGCAAAACATCGCTCTATAAATCGACTCGTTTTGAAAAAAATAACGCGTTTCTACCCTATTTTAGGGTTCGAACTGTAAGAGGAAACATGTAAGAAATCTTTCCGACATAAACCCACTCCCAGAGCGGCACCTCGGTTTGCAACGATCGCACAAAGTACCCCAATTGTGACAACCGAAATCGGCAAATCTGACGTTTCTGGCAGCGCGGTCGGTGCAGTGACGTTCGCTTCTCACCGCCTACTACGATCTAAATTTCGGCGAATTTCTCCTCTTTCGTACTTTTGCCGATAAACAGAAATATCCGCAGTCCGGTGCGACGTCGTCGCCCATTCGGTCGTCTATCATTTCCTTTTAATTACCTGCGCTTTCGGATCCTTTGCCGTAATAGTTTTCCTAATCGAATTTACACACGTTATATGGGGCGACGCCGCTGCTGTTAGACAAGGATAGAGCTATCAAACTTTAGTAATATTAACTAGATGCTGCGCATCTAGGAGTAGAGGAAGGTGGTACTTGAGGAAGGTGGTTTTTTGAAGTCGGTCCATTCATTTGAAAATCATCTTTTATAATGTGCAGTACGTTTTAAGTAGTTTACTTTTGTTCTTACTTTTGGAACACCTGGTATAGTTGAAATATTTTTTAGGTTATGCAGCATTGAATTTTGCACAACTTTTGTAGAAAAGTTTTTTTCTAAAAGAAAAAATAAAGCTATAATCAAAGACTCAATCTTCGTGAACACCCTGTGTAGTGGAAAATATTTTTAACTTATGCAGCATTGGATTTCTGTACAATTTTGTAGAAAAGGTTTTTTCCTAACATCAAAAATAGAGCTGTAATCAAAGAGTCAGTCTTCCTGAACACCCCGTATATTTAAAAATATTTTTAGTTTATGCAGCATTCAATTCTATAACACCTTTGTAGAAAAGACTTTTTCGATAATATTGTCAAGTCGTAGTTTTCTTTAAAGAAATATTTATTTTCCAGTTTGTTTTTTCCGATATTTTATACAGGTCGGTGGCCCTCAAATTTGCCAACAAATATCTTTTTTAAGATTATAAGTACCTAATACTAATTCTCTATATGAAATATTACGGTATAAGCGATATGCACAAAAAAATGTAATTTTCTGTTGTTATAGGCTTATTTCCCTATGTCATCTTTTTTGTGAGTCGATCGTAGTTATGTTGTACGTATTATATAACACACAATGCTGTGATTCTTGAAGACACCGAATATGAGATTATCTTTACTTAGGGCTAATTATATAAATATTCTGCGTTTAAATAAAATGATCCACTCTCATAATAATAATACAATTCCAAATTCACGATTTTTATATTTATTTGTTTTATTTATCCTTCGCGAGATTATATTAGAACCAACGTAAACTCCCAATATTTGACAACTCATTAATTTACGTTGCTCGACAAAAAGTTATGTTAGACGTTTGTTAGATAAAGCACAAAAAGCGAGGAAAACACAGCTGATACATTGTGTTTAATAAGGTATTTCACATACGGTAAACATCAATTTAGTAATATATAGAATAGAAATAGTAATTTTTCCTATTGGTCTTTTTTCTCATTTCGTTTTCCTTTCCCATACTCTATTCCTTTTCTTATCCCTTACCTATTCCGTTTCCTATTCTTATTCTCTCTTCCTGTTCCTTATTTTCCATTTCTTTTCTTTCCCATTCCTTTCCCATTCTCTTTCCCATTCCTTTCCATTCCCATTTCTTTCCATTCCCTTTCCCATTCCCTTCCCATTCCTTTCCATTCCTTTCCCATTCCTTTCCCATTCCCTTCCCATTCCTTTCCCATTCCCTTTCCATTCCCTTTCCATATCCCTTCCCATTCCTTTCCATTCCTTCCCATTCCCTTCCCATTCCCATTCATTCCCATTCCCTTTCCCATTCCTTTCCATTCCCTTTCCATTCCCTTTCCCATTCCTTTCCATTCCCTTCCCATTCCTTTCCCATTCCTTTCCCATTCTTCCATTCCCTTTCCCATTCCTTTCCCATTCCTTTCCCATTCCTTTCCCTTTCCATTTCCCTTCCCATTCCTTTCCATTCCCATTCCTTTCCCATTCCCTTTCCCATTCCCTTTCCCATTCCCTTTCCCATCCCTTTCCCATTCCCTTTCCCATTCCCTTCCCATTCCTTTCCCATTCCCTTCCCATTCCCTTTCCCATTCCCATTCCTTTCCATTCCCTTTCCATTCCCTTCCATTCCTTTCCATTCCATTCCCTTTCCATTCCTTTCCATTCCCTTTCCCATTTCCCTTCCCATTCTTTCCCTTTATAACATCCATAAGTTACAGCTTAAAAAATAGTTGGCGATTTCCCTATATTCCAATTTTCTTCCCACTTTATTCGCCATTTTATTTTTCCAAAAAATATTATCAGCATCAAATGCAACGATCCAAACACCCACAAATGTCTGTTGCAAAATGTCATTTTTTTAAATAATTTCCTCCTTTTAGTCGCGCTATCATGTTTTGATTCTATATTCGCAAATAGTGGCCTAAAAATTGCATAAGTCTCAAGCTTCAAAAAAAAAATTGCGTTTTCTTTTATATTTCAAAAGTCTCTGCCCCATATTGCGTCCGCCATTTTATTTGCCAAAACTAATATCAGAATCAAATTTAGCGACCTCAAAAACGCTTGCATACGAAGTCTGTTGCAAAATGTCCCTATATTTCAAATTTTCTCTTCAATATTGAATCCTCCATTTTATTTTCTAAAACTTTGTAAGATCGAATTCAGCACTACAAAAAGCTTTGAACACAAATATCTGTTTGCAAAATGCCATTTTTTTTTTTAATAACTCTTCTTCCGTTTTAATGCGCCATCTTGTTTTTTGATTCTATATTCGCAAATAGTGACCAAAAAATCGAGTAAAAATCCCGATATTATGTCTGACTTTTATTTTTCTACGTAAAATTTAAAAATGGAATAATATATAGAAAGTCTTTTTCCTAAAATCAAAATAGAACTGTAATCAAAGACCAAGTTCTTCGGTTGGACAGTCTATATAGTCAAAAATATTTTTAAGTTATGCCCTATTGAATGCCAATAATTCCAAAGTTTTAAAAATTGAATTTCCGCTGTTATTGTGACAATTTTTAGAACGTTTTCGACTTACCGCATTCTTATGCACTAATTATGTTTTTTATTTTAATATACACTATTAATAAAAGCGATAGAACATAACATTCTCCACGCGTAGTGTAATAATACGAAGACGCTGTAGATTTCATGCATTAAAAATAGATATAATATGTGCTATGAGAAAGTTATAGGACATTTGACGATATAAATAAAAAAATATTCCGTGTGTAGCTTCGCTTTAACATAAAAATATGTTTTAATTTCATTATATAAACGAATATTAATCCATTGAGCCAATATGTGTGTTTTGGTTTTTTATTTTATTTACTGAACTGTTACTTGCTTTGGACTCCTTTAATATTCATTTCATAATAATTTTGCGAATTGAAAATTCATTTATGAATGCTTTACTCTTCGCTGCGCGCGCAGTTAACCACTTTCATTCCGTATGCACCGACTCTTCGCTTTATCTTATATTTTTTACGCGTTTGTTGCAACGGAAAATTCCACTTACGTTTAATCACGTTTAATATTTGTTTGGTCCTAAAATTAATTTTATACATCAACATTAAAAAAATCTTACAAACTAATCCTATATTTGTAATCAAAGTAATGGCTGTAGTAATTTTTTCTTCAAATAATTATACCACGAATACATTTTAAGTATTTGTAAATTTATGTCATTTAAACACGCGGGAATAATCGATGGCAAAATAAAACAACAAAGAAAAGTATACATATTGCGACAATACTTTCGAAAGCTAATCCCTTGATATTATATGCGACAAACACGGCCGCAATCCTTTGGCTGAGATTTATATATTCGCAGAATTTTACTTCGCAGATTCTGCGGATTAATGTATTAAAATTCTTAGAATCTGCGCACGTGCAATCGCTGATAGATTATAAAGAAGATGTATCTCTCTTACGTTTCCTAATGGCTTATTTTCTCTTATGTATATTTTTTTTAAGTTGATAGACAATGGAATCAGATACAAAGCAAACAATTTTAACATATGTACTTTAAATGCAGCGCTATCGTAATCGTAACGTGGCGATTTAAGGCTGCGTTTCGATTTCGAATTAAAATACAAATTGAGTTTTCTGCATTCGAAAATATGTCACTTTGTTTCTCAGTTTTGAATACTCTGTATATTAGAATGCGAAGTGTGCGTACCAATTTTTAGAGTTACATCTACATTCATAACATAGCAAATTTTGGAGTCCCTACTTGCAGTATTAACCGAGATATTAATTTCTGAATGAGGCAATGATTATTACAAAAAAAAAAAAAATC
The DNA here is from genome assembly GCA_004143645.1 of Protaetia brevitarsis. Taxonomy (NCBI): domain Eukaryota; kingdom Metazoa; phylum Arthropoda; class Insecta; order Coleoptera; family Scarabaeidae; genus Protaetia; species Protaetia brevitarsis. The sequence goes on from RXPK01000212.1 coordinate 1,055,138, forward strand.
TTAAATTATCGAAACGGCAACATGTAGCTATAGGAACAGCTAATAAAGATTGGCGTATTTATGGCCGTAGAATCTAAAAATGTAAAGAAAATTATATCATTCTATTTAAAAATACAAAGTTGACGCCCATTTCGGTCAACGGAAGTGATATTTTGGTTGAAGTATTTTCACATTTATAGTTGCAATCGAACAGATAATGGTGCCAAAATCTCAAATATAAGTAAATAGTAGAACATCATGAACTTTTTAATGAACACTATGTGGGATACCTGTATATAACTCATCTATTAAATTGTAATAACCATTAAATTTCCAGAGAATCACAAAGCGTAAAGCATAAATACCAAACTAAATGGCTGCTTTTTGTAAATCTAATTGCAAATAATGCTGATATAATAATGTAAACAAATATACAGGTTCCACGGATGGAGTTGACAATGATATTAGTATTTAAGTTTTGACAATTAGAGTATATATGTTTTATAAACTACAGGATCAATGCTATTACTTATATTACTTTATATATTGCATTTGAAATAGAAATTTGGTTATTCGATGACACACAAATGCTATACAGTAGGATAGAATACATAACTGATAGGTTGACATTTTTTGTTAATTATTATTTCATCAATCTTTTTCAAATATTGTAAATAATGTTGATATTATAGTATTACAAATCGTAATATGTATTTTTTTATCTACCATTATATATGGTAGAATAATATAGTATTGAACATATGATTACGTATAATGGATGTCAGGTGCATATATGATCAACCGATAAGATAAAAAGATTACGCTATAGAATGCAGTGTATGGTTCTTTTAAGGTGACATGGTATGGATATGGTATTGATGCTGTTCTTTTCGTTATTGCTCTATTTATATTGTCCTCTTTTGTATATATTTTGTGCGATATCGAATGATCGTATTGAGATTTCACCTACAGTATATTATATAGCACTTGAATCGAATAATATAGACAAACATATTAATTTTATTTATATAAATATGTAACGTACACCCTACTACATCTAAATTTTCTATAATATATTTTTGCTTTAGAGTTTTTGTATATTAACTTATCGAGAAAATATCGAAATTTTAAATTTAACTAAAAAAAGTATTTATTTACCTGGTATGGCTGCTCTATTTGCGGATGGTGTTGTTTGCCTAGAACTAACTCTTCCATCTGTACGACGACCCTTTTTGGAGGTTAATTTCGATTTTCCTCTCTCGGCATTATTCTAATTAAACATCACATTGCAAATAGAAACACACATGAATATATCATTTAATTGAATTGAACAAACACACTTACATATATCAAAATATATTTCCTACAAATTGTAATGTATTATTTAGTTAACCACTAATAATAACGATGTTATTAGGTAGAACGCTGTAGCGTGACTATAAATAGACGCTATTCGCTTTGTCATAATAGTCAACGCCGTCTGACGCCGTCTTAGGAACCTAAATATTATACTAATTTCACTATTGATTGAACAACCTGTGTCACATATTGCGCATGTACATGCTTCGTTGTGTAAGAATTCGATGCAATACAATTAATAGATGTAATTTATTTATATTTTATTGCGTTTTTTGAATTCCTAAAGTAGTAGAACGTGAAATATGTTAATCTCAATAAAATGATAATATGTTTCTAAAATAGACATCGCCATCTATAGATTTTACTGTGATATCTTTACAATTTTTGTATGTTTACGCGCATGTACATGTGTTCCATTGTATAAGAATTGAGTACAAAACGCAAATCGAATCAGAATTTGTTTATATTTTAAAATGTTTCCATTTATTATGATCCAAATTATTCACAACTACCAATTAATGTAATTCAAGTGCAGCTTGGCTTTAAAAAAGCCCGTTTTAAGTTGAGCGCCTAATCTGGACACAACGTGGCGGCCAATTGCGGTACTTTATATGTAAATCTAGTGATTTATCGAATGTCATATGTACCGCATCTCTAATTTTTTTTTTTACACCTAATGAAAAATATTGTGTCATGTTATATTTAGTGCATATTACAGAAACCTGTAATATGTAGTAAACTGTAATATGAAAGATTTCTTCTTACCGTGTTTCGTAAAGTTGTGTCTACAGCGGCGGTTCGTTTCCACCGCCTACTACGATCTAATTTTGGGCGAATTTTCTCCTCTTTTCCTACTTTTAACTATTAATCTCGATACGCCTATTCCCGTGCCGTCCCCGTTTCGCGTTCGCCCATTTATTATTTCCCTTTTAATTCTGTTCTCCGTCGTCACGGTTAGTGTGACAGACTTTTTCACGCCGAATTTACACGCTCTAGATTTTACAATCGTAACGAAGTGTTTTCGTGTTTTTCTAGAAAATTGAATCGTGAAAACACCTAACGCTTTTAAAATATGTTCGTAACCCGTCGGATTTTCTAAACTTACCTTTCGCATTAACAAACGACCTACGGTCGAAATCGATTTTAATATAATAATAATAATGATATATGTGGCGCCATCTATGCTCCTATGTGACGATTATTTGTACCGTCGTTATAATCTTGTAAGTGAAAAACACACCACTATAATCGACTCATTTTGAGAAAAATATCGCGTTTCGACCTTATTTTAGGGTTCGAACCGTAAGGAAACATGTAAGAACTGTTGTCGACATCGAGCCCAATTTCAAGTGCAACCATAGCGTAGCAGCGATCGTACGAAATAGCCCAACTTTGACGTTCCAAATCCATCGAAATCGCTTCGATGACATTTCTCGGTCTGCAAGGCGTTCGTTCCCACCGCCTACTACGATCTAATTTTTGGGCGAATTTTCTCCTCTTTCCTACTTTTAATTATTAATACGATACGCCTATGCAGTAGACACACCCCGCTACCCTTTCGCCCATCTATTATTTCCCTTTTAATCGTGTCCGTTTCTAAAGCCTTAGCCGTGGGACTTTTTCACGCCCGATTTACACGCTATAGATAGGGCGACGCCTATGGTGTGCGACAGAGAGTAGAAAAAAACAGAGCTATCACCATTTAGTGTATTATAATAATAATGTATCATAATCGTGTACAATAAGTCTCACATGTTCCCAGAGCAAACCTATGAATCAGGAGAGATGACGTATCCATATATACGCAGAAATCTGCTGATAGTTGACTAGAAAGAGTCACCCACAGTATTTGGGTGCCATACAATAGCTTGGGTCATAGAACCAAAGGTTTGCTGCGCCGTCATAAAAGGAACAATCAATTGAACTCCCAGATCGCAAAAAGGCACCATAATTTTACAAATTTTATTCTTAGTGTTGTCCCCAAATAGACACCCAAACTCCATAAGTAAGAACATGAGTATAGCATGGCTACTCAACAATAAAGCAAGTCAAAAGTTCAAGATCTCAACCAAAAAAAGAAAAATATTGCCAAACTTAATTAATTTACGAATACTAAAAAAAAAGTTGCAAAAATGAATAAGCAGCAGCGTCGATGTTGCAACTAAATCCTAAATAAATGCTAAATGTCGTTCTGAACCCTTAGAAATGATCAGGGCGGCACGCAATGGAAATCTATTTTCCACATTTGAAAACTGTATTCACTCAATTCGAACTGCTTCAAAATTTTAATTTCTTATTGCTGTTAGCATTTGATATTGTCAATTTACTATATACTCCTATTAAAATTTTAAGAAGTATTATTTCATTCAATTCATGTACGGTATGCTGATTATAAAATACTAATTTTATTTACTATAAGACAAGGTATGTACCTGTAAAAACATACAAAGTGTGCAGTTTAAACTTCTTAAATGTTATATGACACAATACCAAAAGTTTAAGAAATAATCGAAACATAGCATAATGTGCTATCTTTCGGCGTTTCTTGTAATGGTAATAAGGCCAAAGTAAACACCTATATATGATTTCGAGGACAGTTTTTCGTTTAAGAATAATAAACAGCGAAAATTGGTATATATTCTATGTAGGATAATAACTCAAGCTACAGGTCTTTCTGACGACCTTGAAATTAGTTTGCAAACAAGATATACTTAGTTAAATTTTCCTATTTTTAGTGAAACATATTGTTTATGAAACGTCTTACGCTGACAAGATAAACAGTTCACGGCCTTTAAACGGCAAAAAAGCTTTAATTTTTCGTATAGGACCTTAACTAGGCGTTTTCTTTACAGCTTTATAAAAATTAATTATAATAATAAATTAAAAAAAGTTAAAAAGCTATAGATTGATATTTCGCCTGCAATCATAAAATTTCACATTTGCTTACTACGGGTTTGCACAGAGGAGGATTATTTAAAGGAAAATGTTGATAAAAGAAAACATATTTCTCCCAAAATTAACATTATTATCATTCGAGGTTTCTCTCAAAAAAATATACCCGTCTTCAAATTGCCAAACAAAGCGCACTTGAAAACTCGGCTCATAAATTATAATTCTTCATATTGAGGCCTCCATCATCTAGTACGAAAAACTTGTACAAAGGAGACCGTTTTGGAAGTAATATCGGGTCATGATGTAGCATCGTACCTTGCCGTCCTCACCCAAACCCTCCTTATATACTAACTTCGAAATGGCTCTATTACATTCCTTCCAGTCCCGGGAAGAACATAACCTATATATTTTATCGGTGTCTCCTTGTGCGGGAGCAATTTAAATTTTATCACAATTTTACATGAGAGCGGACCGTAAACTTTTTCTCCGTTCTGTTCTTTTTAATTGTCCTCTCGTTTAATTCCGATATTCCAAAGTTCGGGCGTAAAAATTTTAAGTACATCTTACGCTGCGCCTACACGTTATGTGATTTCCCTCCTTTCCTTCGAATACGCTTCATGAAACGAATAAATTATTACAGCTGAACGGTTAGGAATTAAACTAATTTCCTGATTTTATACCTACATAAACGGAGACGTAATCTCCCAAAATCAGATTAACAATAGGATTGTAGACTGATAAAAAGAAAACTTTTGGTTATAAAGACATAAAATACATAAACTTCGTTTATTATAACAGACGAGTACGTCATTACTTGCAATTTCGAGCCATGCAATACCATATTAATAAAATAACCAACCAACATATAACTTTTTCATGTTCAATTAAAGATGCTATGTTGGTGCCTACTGTTTTTTAAATTGCTTGGCGCGTCTTTGCAAATATCTTCCCACCAATTTCATGCTGTCAACTGTCAAAGGGTATATTCCGCCATTATTGTGCACTTTCAGTCATGTGTTAGAATTTGGGTTTATACTTGGTAAATATTTATTTAAAATAAGTAGTTATTACAACTGAGCCATGCCGAAACCATTGTGTAAACAATCGAAAGAGTTAAAGAGTTTCGTTAATCGTGTATTTCAACGCAGAACGCGTAACTTTCGTGCAAGAAGTATATATAAGATCCATATATTTTTATACTTTTCCACGTATTCTTAACAGTATTTCGTTTTTAGAGAGTAGCGAGTGCTGCCAAACATTCATATTGCAACCATAAGCAAACAAGGAATTACATTCACTAACCCAAAACGAAAATGCATACCAAATAAATGTTGTAAAAGTTGATTATTCTACTCAATTGTCAAAGTGCTATTAGGAACACATTTTATGACATGTACAAAAACAGCGAGTATATACAAATATTGTTTGCAGAAAGGATTCTTTCACATACATTTTTCAGAGCAGCATATCATATTACGTATATACAATAGCAAAAGAAGAAAAGACTCATAGAAAAAATAGGATACAGAAAAATAGCAATCGAATGTGGAAAAACTAGAGAAAGGTAACCAAAAAACTGAATGCTAACTGCGAATACAGTAAAACGACGATGGACTAGGCAATGGACAAGGAAATGATGAATAGAAATGCAAAAGATGATAAAAAAGAGAAGGACAAGCAAAACTGTATAAGTGAAGAAACTAAAATAAATAAGAAACAGAACATTTGGAAAATAAAAACATGGAATGTCAGAAGTTTTACAGGAAATGAAGAAGAATTAGTTGAGGAATTGACGAAGGTAAATGCGGATGTTGTGGGTATTACTGAAATGAAGAAAAAGAAATAAAGGAGAATTAGTATTAACGGGAGGACATCTGTTATATATATATAGTGGAGTAAAGGAAGGAAAGCGAGGCAATGAAGGTGTAGAATGTTACATTAAGGAAGAAAATAAAATGGATCGGAGTATCAGAAAGGATATTGCAGTTGGAAATGGTAATAGAGGAAGCAACAAAAACAGCAACTATAAGAGTATATGGACCAAATGTGGACGAACACGCCAGCATAAAAGATAAATTTTGAGAACAATTAACAGAAACTATTGAAGAAAGCGAGGGTAGATTGTTAATAATAGGGGATCTAAAGAGTTGGTAAGAAGGACGATGATTCAGGAAATACAATAGACAGACATGGAAAAAATGTGAGAAATGATAACGGTAATAGATTAATAGCGATTTGCAACCTTAATAATCTAGTGATCGACAGTATGACTGAGAAGGAAGGGTGCATCATTGTCAATCTTGCAAGTAGTAATACGCGGTACCAGTGATTGGTTGGGTGACCATTCAGACAACATTTCTCAGCAGCTCGGTGCGTTCCGGCACCTATTTACAATGAAACAATTCATAGAAAAGAACACGAATAATACTATATGTACAGCTTTTATAGATATAAAAAAGCGTTTTATAGATATAAAAAGCGGAGCGCACATAGAGGCCTCCACACATCGTTTGAAAGAAGAAGAACTTTGAATTATACAAAAAAGAGCTATAGGAACAATTACCTATACAAAACGGAATGACTCCTGTAGGGCACTTTTAAAAAAACTTGAAATATTAAGATGTACAAATCATTTTAATCTTCAGTGCTTGATTCACTGCAAAGAAAATTTAACTTTTTCAAACTTTTCACAATATCAGACATAAAAATATTGCACACAACATTTTAGACTTTCAAAAAATTTAAACTCCTTTAGGTATGTGTCAATAAAATTAATAACATGTTGTGCAATGAATGTAAGGAATTAGATGTTAATGAATTTTGCAATACTATAAAACTGTATTTAAGAAAAATCCCTTTTATGAAATCGATATTGATAATATAAAATATGAATGAATTTAGCAGTATACGCTTTTGTTTCTTGCCTTTATTAAAGATTTTAATGTGTAATATCCATTTTTTTTGTGGTTTTTATGAAGTATTAAAATTAATATATTTGACATAACGCACGCAAATAAATCTGTCTATCTATCTATCTATCTATCTATCTATCTATCTACACATGCATACAGACATGCAATTTGACAAATTTTTATACATATTATACTCTAGAACAACAGGGTTGAAATTTCTTGATGAAAATTTATTTCTTATTTGCCAGCCTTCTCACACGCGATAATAACCACTTCCAATCTTTTAAATCCCCAAAAATTTTTCCGTACATCCCAGAGTATTCTACATTTTCATTATTTTTATTTACATGGGACAATAATATAAAGGACCCCGTTTATACATGACCGAATTCACAATTACGTTAGCCTTAATCCTTGTATAAATAATAGTTGCGTTGCGAATTTGGATTAAGTTTATTTATTACTCCTAAAATACCTACCGACATTTTCATATTTCAACCTTCTACGACCATGTAATTGAAACCTGTACACGAAAGAAAGAAAATTACTCTAATATCCTTCACGTTATTTATCTCCTTCAATTTCAATTCCGTCAAATGGAGAAACAATGCCGTAATGAATGTGAATTATATATAAACTCGACCTTCCACTGTTTTGATAAATTAAATATAACTCCTTGGGGCATTAAGTATCATACAGCAAAACGTAGGACAATTTAATTTGTTTATTGCCAGCGTCTGCCTTGCATAATCCCGGAAATAAGCCAGGATAGACTGGGAGGCCTGACAAGGAGATCTGCCGCATTGTAACTACGCCGAACAAAGCAACCCTCTTAACGTACGAATTTCGTTAGTTCGCCTAGATGAGGCCAATTTCATTTTCCTATTTCTGCTTTCGCAGGCGGTTTCTCCTTGGCGTTTGCTCCATGCGAGAGGAAATGAAAACCAAAGGAAAATACATTACCTAATGCATACATACTCAACTTCGATCCGCCAACTTTCCAAACGACATCCTCGTATCTGTTCGCATTTGCCGTTTTCTACCCACTTATATATTCGATAAGATGTGGACGCTTTTCTAGTGTCACGTGGCGTTACGACATCCGGTGCAAAAGCTGGAAAGGAAAAGTGATAGCACACCGTCGTCGGCTGATCGCATTGTATCAAAAATACATGTGTGATGATGCGAGATCCCTAGATCGTATCTAGACACTTATCTAAAGAGTTTTCGAATTTACACTATAGAATATTAAACCGACTGACGACGATTAAAGGATTTTCTGGAAATTGTGAGAATTACAATTAATTTTCTCACCACCTACAAAATGTAAATAGTTATGTGTGTTTCTTATTTATTTTAAACGGGAAATAAAACACTAGTCTGCTGATACTATTTTTTTTGTTATCCTTTTAGGCGACGTTTCGACCACATGATTAACATTCTTGAAAGTAATAATCCCATTAATTATATACAGTGTGTTCAAAATGAAGTCGGCATTATTGTTAACTTCGTTATTATGCAAACTATGCAATCGGTTAAATTAGCAAGCCAGTAGTATTTTTTCTGCCGATTATAATGGTGAAATCAGAAAAGGAATTGAATTTCACATTTTGGAGAAATTGAAGGAAATAGTATTTTTTTAAATGGAACCTCCTGTATATTTTTACATATTTTGGAAGAATGGAGAAAGTTTTTTTAATTCCCTACTACTCTAAATTTAAAAATAAAGAAATTAAGGTCGCTTCAATGTATTATTGCTTATTGAAATGATCAAGGAGGCTACGATCGATCAATGCGAAACCCAAAAAGCGAATAAGCTCCTACCAAAATTAAATAGTCGTTTAGCTTATCTTTTTTTTTTTCGTCGTATTGCGGTCGTATCCCTCCCGTGTGAACTTTGCCTTACAGGTGCAGGCTACATAGATTTACTGAAGGGTATACTAGAAGAACATCTAGGTAACCTGAAGTTAGTGGATCGACTGCAGATGCTTTTTCACATTTATGGAGGCGTGAATGAATTATTACATGATTATTTTGGAAATAATTAGACACAGATTAGGTACACACGAACCAATTTCATAGCCATCTCGATCGCCAGATATTACACTTCTAGACTTGTGTTTCTGGAGATTTTTTAAAAATAGTACATAAAATGTTGTATGAAAATGTTAACAAACTACAAAGAAATATTAAACATTATAAGTAGTATTGATGGCTGAATTATTTTAAAGGCCAGAAGAAGTGTGTACAAAGGCGTACAAAAATTTCGAACATTTACTATAAGTTTATTAATTATTTTTAATATTCCTAGTAATTCTTGCGTTATGTATTTATTGATTTTGTATTAATTTTTGTTTAATAACAACCATAGCTCCATTTTCAGAAACTTAAATAAATTAATAAATTCAGGTACCTAAAAATATTCCTGTTAATATGCGAACATTGTTCTTATAGGTTGATGCATTCTACAAACATCTTCTGGTTATAGGCCCCCAGAAGAATTTAACTTTGCCTCATTCCTTGGAGATTCTCCCAATAAATAGATTATCTCTGCTGCATTTCTCCTTTTAGTTTCTTCAGTACTGTACTGCTACTTACGCCGCAAAGGGTTCAGGCCCTACAAAAGGTATCCCAGCCCCTTTTTTTGCAAGATTATCGGTTATCTCATTTCCTTTCACTCCTGTGTGACCCGGTTACTTTATTCCTTTGGTCTAGCTGGTTTAATTTCACTAGGCATTCTCAGACCATCTTGGCGTTGATTTCAAGTGAGCTCAGCGCTATTTATTTAATTTTAGGACTCGTTCTTTTTAGTAAGCTTTGTGGAGAATTCCTTCACAAAGCTGATTTTTTTTTTAACATGTCATCCCGGGGCATGTCCCAGGTTTGATCGCTGTCAGGAGATTGAGGCCTATGCCTAATCAGGTTGGTTGACCATTCCCAGCATGGTTCTTTTTGCTACGCTTTTTACCACGATATGGAGAGGGGTAAGATCTAATACTACCTCGATAGCTACTGTTGGGCACGTTCTCATAGCCCCAGTCATGCATACGCATGGTAATCTTTGAACTTTCGAGAGATTCATTCTTCCAGTAGCCAGATTAGTTCTTTTGCTCCAAGCTACTGATGCTTAAGTAATGATTGGTCTCACTATCGCTGTACACATCCAAAGCAGTATTTCTGGGTTACATCCCCAATTTTTTCATGCAAAATTTCTGCACACCATCAGGGTTTTTTTTTGGCCTTGGTTACTTCAAATTCATGTTCCATAGAAGTTTATTGTCTAGGGCAGGGTTGGGCACATGTAAAATACAAATATTTCAAATAGGTATTTGAAATACAAAATACTGTTTATATTTTGTATTTGAAATAATTTTTCTCATATATTTTGTATCTTGTATTTGAAATACATATTTTTGAAGTATTTTGTGTATTTTGAAATACATAAATTACTTTATTTACTATCATGTCAACATCATGACATCATCACAGTACATAGTTACCATAACTTGAAAATAACGCATACCAAAATCGTATATTTATACGGGCTGTGCTAGCGGTATTACCACATCCTGCGAACGATATTTATATATTCAATAATATATATCGTATATAATCTTACCACAACCTTACTTTCATTAGTAAACTTGAATAGTTTTGTTCTGGATGCATTTCGATTTCGTATTTCGTTCGCATATCTATAATTATAGTTACAATCTTATTTTAATGAAATCTTTGGAAATGATTTAAACAAATAATAACGAAATTGACTATGTTCCAATGATTTTAATTAAAAAATATTTCAAAATATTAAATTGAACAGAGACAACTGCTCTCTGTACGTTGTGCGAAGAAACGAACAAAAATATTATTTCAAAAATGAGTGTTCATTTGCAAGGTTTATACATTTCAAGAAATTATTCGTCAGGTAAACTTTTTGAAGTGCATGTTCATTTAAAACGAAATGAAAATGTGAATAAAGAGATACAATAGTGTTTTTATATTTTTCTTTTTTGGACAGCATTAAACATATTTTACTTACATTATTATGAAGGAAAACGTAAGGCTTTTCTCCTATAACAGTCAATAACAGATTATTAAAATACTTTATTTTCTTTAAATACTTCGTTTATAGCACTATATTTTAAATACCTGAAATTAATGTATTTTATATTTGGTATTTGAAATACATTTTGATGTATTTAGAAAAACAAAATTGAATGTTCTACTGGGATTACGAAAAACCCGGTACAAATGCTAATAATTTTACATTACAAATAATCATAATCCTACTACAATTTGTTTTTATTATTTTATTTGTACTTGTTTTTTTTATTTTTTTCCTATTTGTTGCTGTTTACAAGTTATAAAGGAATTCCCCTACTGAAACAGCATCTAATTCTTCCGTTTTTTGTTATTTTATGTTAAGACAATATATACATATATTCACTTACAATCAGTATTTTATTTCAAATGAGTTCTTTTGATTATTATATTTTTATAACTCAGCAAGTTTGATAGAAATTTAGTATATTCAGTTATTTATTTAAATTTAGTTAAGTAAATAATAACGATCAACTATAAGTTTTATAAACAAATCGATAATTATTGCTATTATTAAAGAAATAGTTTAGGCAGAAGCATAATGTTAAAACATGTTGTTTTGAATATGTGATTGATTTATAGGTTATGGACATAGCAATTAACTCTTCTATATACGTAGCCATAGGTTCCGTATAATAATTTTAATGGTTCTAGCGTTTTGATACTACGCGATCAAAATATATAATTAATCCAATACATTTAGATAATGCGTTATATAAAATACCCATCCACCATTTCTCCGGAATTGATATAATTAAAGCGAGCGATCGATCTTTAAGCCACTCAGCCTGGAGCTATATCTGTCACACATTCAACGCAGGGTGATCACAAATAAAAGTATATACTAAATTAAATACTTTAGTCAGACTTAGTTATGATCTACGAATTTCTTTCTTATTTTATATCAAATTTATATTAATATCGGAAGTCTGCTACTTTTACTGCCCTTGGTAATAATTGTTGGTGAATTGTAATGCGTTGATCTAATTGAAAATCCTTTTTGATGGATAAACAGCACTACATTTATATGACATCAACATTACTTTTGAATTCCACAACAATAAAATAAGCGAAACTAAAAAAATACATAATGTTTGAAAAATGTTTGATTATCTCGCTCCGCCCCCTCGATGGCCAGCATGAGGAATATCAATGAAATTCGATGAGGACAAATTTAAACAGTTGATTGACTGCTACGTAATGGTTGTATCGATAAATCCTATGTTAAAATGAGACGGAAATATATTTACATGATATTTACGCATGGTTACGCAACCAAAAATACTAGCTCTATACGGATTTACGTATATCATGAAAATAATAAGCGTTGAATATAAAACAAAACAAAAAATTGTGTTTTACAAGTATTTAACGAAATAAATGCAAATGCAAAAAATATATAAATATTATCTACAAAGAAATTTTAATTTTCATATTGTTAAATCTATTGGACCGTAAGAAGTTGTTGAAGATACAAACAAAAAATCTGCAAACGCTAATAATTACTATTATATTTAAATAGTAATAAACAAAATGGTTATATATGTTACTAATCAGCATCTCAAAAATAATATTACGAACATTGCTGCTGAAATATTTCTTTAATTTTTAATTTTCACCTAATTCCGCTCATGCAGCGTCATCTATTATTGAATAGAAAGCTGTTTGCACCTAACTTCACTTGTTACGAGATTTTTTATGTGAAAACCCAGCCTTAAATGTTTCTGAGTGTGTCTCGCTAATACTGGTAAATTATTTAATATAAGTTTTAATCTCCGATATGAAAACGTAGAAGCATATAAAGGGTTTTATGTAAATATATTGCCATGTGTAAAGAAAACTGCTACAAAAAGTAGCAACTTTTATAAACTCCGGACGAAAAGCAGCAGTGACAGGTTGGTTTGTAATGGTAATTCTGCATATCACTAATGCCTAGTGATGAGCGAAACGGTGATTCTTGTCGTGAGTCGTGATTGTGATTTATAAATAACGGTGATTATAAACGGTGATTGCGATCACTGTATTGACTCATCGATATCATATCGTCGTATAATCGTGTATACTTCTGATAGGTTAGTAAGGTTAGCAGGTGAGGAGGTTTTCTTTTCCCAGCATAGAGGTACCATACATTTTTCTGTTTTGAAAAACATTTATTTATATAATAAAAAAAACTCAAATTTATATTTTACAAATTTGTAATAAAAATAGCTAACATAACTGCAATGCGAAAAGTAAGGATGTTTTATATTCTAAGTATGCCAATTACTTTAAAACAAACCTCGAGTGGGGATGGATTTTGTTATTCCAAGAAACCTCTGCTTTCTAAACCATAGCAATAAATAAAGTGTAGCCCATGCTGAAGAAATAAAGCGAATAATAAATATTAGTATATCATTAACCATCACAGGTAATGCGACTACGTAATGATTTGTTTAGGCTATAAATTTCAATAAAGAGGGTTGGTGAGACACCACCTACGAAAAAAGATGCATTATATTATATTTTATATTTCATTCCGCTTTTTACGATGATTGTTTATATTTTAAGATAATGTATACGGTCTCAGTTCAAGCTTTTCGTAAACGTCTTGTCCAGTATACAAGTTCTCGGGGTGTATTACGTAATTTGAGAATTATCACAGACAAATTAGATCTACAGAAATGTTTTATATGATTTTTAAAGCTTTATTCTATTTGTGTTTTAATAACAATTTGTTTTCAAAATGACAAATAGTAAATATAAAAAAATGAAATAAAGCTAACATCATTTTGTAACATTTAACAATAATGAAACACAGGTATAATTCTTAAAGTGAGCGAAGATTTCAAAAAAACTGTTATTTAATATTATACCTACAATTTAATAAAAATAAAACTAAGTTTTTGAATTAGTACTTTAAACTAATAATGTTAATTTTAATCTTATAACACAATATCAATATTACACAGCAGGTAAAATTAATATATATTCCTTATATATGTAGTTGCAGATATAATATAATTGTATAAAAAAATATCAATATTTACATTTGAAAAACATAAATATATTGTAAGAAGGTAACCTCCGTCATTTCCATGTGATTTCATCGGTTTGATATATTCCATTATCAATAGGCAACCGGTAATCACAGTTTTACTGCGGCGTTACTATTTGCAAATCTTGAAGATCGTTAATTCACCAATATTATTTGTTCACTTGCCAATCGCCAAGCAGTGATCGCCGTATTATTGTGCGCTGTGCGTAGCCGCATGCCGTTGATCGTTACTTGAAATCAAAAGGAAATATTTAATTACCGATCACTGCTTTTATAATTCTCCACTCACGACCGTGATCCGTAATTCTCCAATCACCCTGAAAGAATCACAGGTCATGAAATATCGCTCATCGCTAGTAATACCCATTATTTATAAAGTTTTCAATTAAGAACCTGAAAAATCTACTCGAAATCTGCATCTAGCATCGACACGAATTGAAATTTGTTTTATCAAAGTAGTATATACAGTATTTACATTCATTCAATAGGGAGTCCCAAAATAAAATTTCTGGGGTGAGTATTAAAATAGGCCAAAATTAACAATCGTTACCAAGGATTGTAATAGCGCGTCTAAATCTTTAGATAGGCTGTATAAAATATTTGTTGATGATACGCGAATGATTTGCGAATCCACACAAACCCATTATAAAATTGATGGGTTTTTATTGACGCAAAACAAAAGGATATAATCGCTTCTTTATTCCTTCAAACAGAATTCCAAATTATAAAATTTTCTTTTGTTAGTAAGATATTCTCATATAAAACTCTACCTGTAGTCACTTACGCAGTACGCTTACAACGCGAAGCAAACGGCATACAAGTTTCTATCTTCAACTGTTGTATCTGCTACCAAAATATAAATACGTTTTATTTTACCACACCTTACTTATTTACAGTCTCCTTTCGTGGAAATATATATGCATATCAGGCGCGTAGGTCTAGCTGAGGGTAAATAAAATAGAGCGACTCTTAAACCAAATTATCCCCACAAGCGTCCTAATTTTCATGTACGAAGAAATACAAAGTTACACAGGGAATTTGCGGAATTTTGGGTCATGTTATCCACTTCACTCCGAAAGACTGTTGATTTATAATTAACTGCATTTCTTACACCATATAATATAACACGAATAGATTGTATATAAGTTGTTTTAATGGAAATGTGTGATATTTAGCAATGGAAGCCTGTTGAGCGAGCACGACTAGTTACTTTAGCTCCATTACTGGTTACAATCTTATGTCGTTCTACTTTTGGTCAGCTGAACAGCTTGGGGCTTGTTTTGTTGTATACTAAAAAGCAGAGACGGTTGTAATACCACGGCTTTTACAGTAGTCTTTACCGTTCCCATTAAAACAACCCTTCTAAACCGTCATGTTAAGGGAAAATTTGTAAATACACATTTTGCAGCGGCATCCCTTGATTACACGCCAATTCTAATTTAACGAAAAGAAACCAAGGGTAACTTCCTAAATATGTTTAACCCAAAAGAAAGCGCCCATTAAGAAAATTAAAACGATTACTGTTTAGGCTTTTATTCTTAGAGTAAATTAAAACTGGTTTTTACATTTTGACCTGTACTGGTAAAAGTGCTTTTATTTCCATGCTTTATACCCTGTAAGAAATCGTGGTGAATTTACACCCCATCTTATTTAAATGTTATATACAAAAGGTTGTTAATGACAACTTATGAATATATAAGTTTTAAATGGGGAAAGAGTACTTATTGTGACATACTTTACTTGTAGAACAAATGCAGAAATGTTACTAAAACCAGGTTTGTAATACAATATATTATTACAATTAAATGAAGCTCCACTAAACAAAGCCCCGCATTTAAAAATACACTTCACCTTTTTCGTGTAAAATACCTACAATATAACATTGTAAATATATGTTGGACGCCAAAAATGTGTAATGTAATGTCTCCCACACGTTGGGAGTAAATATATTTAAAGTATATATCAAAACCCTTGTTTTAAACTAAAAAAATAATTAAATCAAATTCTGAAGGTAAATTTTTTGAATATAAATGTGGATTCTTTTATTTTATTTTAACGCCTACATTATTCAAATTAAAACATATTACGTGTAAGTTTGTATATTATTCTTTTAAGAGGGCCTTTAAAAAGGCATGAATCAATAGATGGCGCCGCACAGTGGAACGATACAATAGACGAATGCAGACATGCCAATTTTTCGAAGAGTATTGAACCGTGGGAGGTGTGTCTATTTGAAAAAAAATGAATTCTCTGCATTTGAAAATATGTCACTTTGTTCCTCAGTTTTGATCACCCTGTATGTTATAAAGTAAAGTGTGCGTACCGTTTCCTAGACTTATATCTACATTCATAACATAGCAAATTTGAAGTATCTACTTGCAGTATTAACCCAGATATTAATTTCTGAATAATGCAATGATTATGACTAAAAAAAAAAAAGAAAAACTTAAATAACTCAAAAACGGCAACTTATAGCTATAGGAATAGCTAATGAAAACTGAGGTATTTATGGTCGTAGAATCCAAAAATGAATGAAAATTAGATCATTCTATTTAAAATAACAAAGTTGACGTCCATTTCTGGTCAACCGGATGTGTTATTTTGGTTAAAGTGTTTACATTTATAGTTTAATTGAACAGATAATGGTGCCAAAATCTCAAATATAAGTAAATAATAGACTTTTAATGAACCACTTACGTGGAATAGCCTGTATATATTTCACTAATGAATCTTGTTATTAGTTAATCAAAAATTGTAAATAATATTTCATCATAACAATCATGCATTACGTTCCGTCGATAAAAATTCACTCAATATTATTTGACTGTATTATAGAATTTTTCTCAGTGCTGAGGCACGCGATTCAATACGTGCATTCAAAATATTATTGCGCAAGACAAATTCTTCCTTTTTTTTGATACTTTATTGATATAATGAACGTTTTCATTGAAGCTGTGAATATACGTCATTATGGAAATGTAAATAACTACATTTCAATGATTTTTATTCGTTGTGTTCCTTTGTACATATATTTAATAAATGCGTTAAATAACGTACAAGGTATGTTTTTTAGCGCAAGGTATGTTATCTGTTCGTTCTTGCAATAAATTGCAAACTATTGAAATAACGGAGAGGATATCATTTAATACTTTATTGCGTTAATATGGTGAATAATTTTACGAAAATTGTACGTAAAAATAACAATGTATATGC